>PVJI01000329.1:0-162330 GCA_004026765.1 Micronycteris hirsuta | reverse complement strand
AGGGATTTATATAAGGACTCATGAGAGAAGGCACCAAGGCCAGATCAGCTACTGGGGAACTCAGATCAGCCACAGCCAAGACGCTTGTGAGGTAAGCAAGCAAAATACAACCAGAGAAACAAATTATAACCAGAGACATTGAAATTTAGAACAATCTGGCAGTAACCAAAGGGGAGGGGAAAGGGGACAAGGGTATTCAGGAACTGCTATAAAGGACACATGGACAAAACCAAGGGGGAGGGGGGAAGCAAGGGAGGGAGGTGCGTTTGCCTGGGGTTGGGGGTGGGGGGTAAATGCAGACAACTGTAAGTGAACAACAATAAAATTTTAAAAATAAATAAATTAAAAAAAATTTAAGTACAAAAAACGGTATCCTAAATACTTTTCCTCTAAATGACAAAACATATGCTGATTTATTTCTTCATTATCCTTCATGCTTCCACATCCCAAAGAGTCCGGTTCTCAGATACCAGGCAGAATTGGCCCTGAATGTGCTTGGCCTGGCACTCTTGTTTCTAGTTCAGTGGTCTTTAATGAAACGGTCGTATTGGGGAACAAGAAATCACTGGGTAGCAACAAAAGACAGAACTAAGAAAAAAAGTGTAAGCCTTTTGAACCGAAGGAGGCCATTCGAATGCCTGTCTTCCAGCAGCGGCTGGTGAATCAGACACAGCTCAGTCCTGCCCTCTGCCCTTTCTCCGTCCTTCCTCCTTTTAGAAGTGTTCTGCCGGACTCTGGCCCAGACTTCCTCAGCTGGCAGCCAGAAGTTGCCTGCCTCTCTTTAGAGAAGAGAAAACGTGAGCGGATACCACACAGAGAACACCGCAGCTACAATACTACGTGTGACCAGTGGCACAGGAAATTGAACTAAGGTATATGAAGTGCTGACCGCCTCAACTGTACAGATACAGCCCTGGTTGCTTTATTATCATCATTACTATTTTTCTTACCAATAACTAAAAAACTCAATTAAAACCTCACCATTTAGACTCCCCAAGTTCAGTCACAGCCCATTTTTTCATGCTTAACGATTTTCTCATTAACTGCAGTAATGTCTTACAAATTACACTACTAAAAGTTAAGTCCTGCTGGGTGCATCCCCCTTTGTAAACGCAGCCTTTTCACTGAAGTGTTAAATTGAAACCCCAGGCCTGGGCAGAGTAAATGCAAACCTTCATTGTCGGAATCCGGTCTTGCAGACCATGGGGCCTCTCTGTTTCATTTTTGTTTTCCTTCGTGTTTACTATGAGTCCTGCCTTGTAGCCACAGGAAGAATGATACTGAAGATCTCTGGGCCTTAACTTACTCTAGAAAATAGGTGGTAAGCACCAGCGATTGAGAAGCTAAAGAAATGGCATCCAGTTAGCCTGTTGGCTGTAAGCTCACTTCATGTAAGAGAACATCGTAACAAGTCTTTTTCATTCGGGATGGATAATATTTCTCATCTTAAGCAACTTGGGTGTTAGACCAGATCTGTTCCCAAGTCAGATGAAAATTTTTGTTTCCCGGTCAGTGGTGGGTTCCATGACATTTTATGGTCTTTTTGTTTTTCTTAATTCAAAACATTCAATTTAAACATTGAAGACCCACTGTACATTGCACAAAACCTGAAGGCTGTCAATTAATATTTACAGGGCATACAGCAGTTAACTAAAGACCAGAGAAAATCCACTCTGGTGTAACTAATTTCCCCAATCCAGAAAGTAATGCGCCTGAAGTAGAAAATCGGGACATGATGCTACTTTAAGAAAGAAACTAAAGGAAGATCTCATGACATGAGAAAGTGACTCCTTCAGCTTGTTTATGTAACACACGTGTGTGTGCCATATGCCTGAAAGCATATGGTGTGGGTGGAGGGAGAGAGCAGAGAGGGCAGAGAAAGGTGCCCACAACTGTTTAAGGTCCTAGAATTCTAACACTTGGCGAAGCTCACTAAATAAAAGACATGCAGAAGAATTCAGAAGCTTACCATCTAAACCTGATGGCACTCCAGATGACAAGTGGGAGGAAGGCAGAAAGTGAGATGACAGTGTTTGGACTGTAGCAACTTTACTGTACCTGGCTAGCTTCAGACCTGAGCGGATCTCATTAAACTAACGTCGGAAGTGAGCAGAAGGAACCAAGTAGCCATAGGAACAGTGCAGCCGAGAAGACACACTCGGGCACAAGAGGCCAATCTGGCAACGGGATCCAATTAAAAGTGGGTAATTGAATGTAACGGAGATTCATGGATTAGCTGAAGAGATGCGCTGAGTGATGAATCCGACTCCTCGCCAGGAGAGGAGCAGGCGGCCGCTGGCTGAACATACTTCTGTGGATTATGGAGGGGGGGGGGGAGGCGGCACACGATGCTTTATGATGCCTCAGAAATCTGAGTGATTCTTTAAAGAAAATATCAAGTGCCAGAAGCTTTACAACTGTACTACACGTGGTAAATCTTTCTAAAAGTGGATAAATAACGGCACCCAGTGCTTATGTGGTATCTTCTCTTAAGGACCCCTCAGATCCTTCTTTTTTCCTTTCATGTTTTCCTTTATCTTTTCTTGATTTTGTGAAGAAAGCTGTATAATACTGTATGGCTCAAAATATACACATGTTATTTTTCTCTACTTTTTGATAGGGCTAAAATTTATGAATTAATCTAAAGAACCTGAGAATCAATTCTGCTATAATTCTAAATTCAAACTGTTATTATTCCCAAGTACTGCTTTGTTGAACAATGGAAATTTAAAAAAGTGACTATTAGCCAGAGGTACTTAGAACATAAAAACAGATGGAGGTTACTGGATGGCAGACTAGCAGCATCTGACAACAACTCACACCACAATAACACCAGTATGCATCTCCGACAGTGGCTCACACTACAATAAAACTCCTACTGAAGGTGGACCAGCAGCAGCACCTCCGACAGTGGCTCACACTACAATAAAACTCCTGATGGTGGACCAGCAGCAGCATCTCCGACAGTGGCTCACTACAACAAAATTAGTACTGCACATTAGCATCTATCCCAGGACAAGTTAATTTTTAAATAAAAAGCATCTCTTTAGAATGGATGAGAAAAAAAGAATGGGCATTCTTTGTGGAAGGAATATTATGAGCAAACATAGAGGCAGGAAAGCCAATGTCACAAGGCTATTATCAGGAATACAGTTTGGTTTGGGTTCAGGGGCACAAAGGGGACCTGCAGAAGATGCTGGAGTGGCAGGGTGGGACCAGATCATGGAAAGCCTGGAATGGGGCATCAATTTAAAGACATGGGGAAAATTAAGAAGGGCTGGCCCAGATTCAAACTGTGCTGTAAGAAACTAAACATATACCAACACAGAGGATGAACTGAATGAGAACAACTCTGAGGATAGCTAATACAGAATGCTGTAACTGCCCAATGGTGAAGTAATGAAAACCTGAATTAGAATGGTGGCAGTTAGGATGGAAAAGGGAGAGACAGATCTGGAAAATGATTAGAAATTAGAAGAGAATTAGAAACGGTTACAAAGTGGCCAGAAATGATCAACGGTAAACTCAAGAGGCGAAACAACAGTAGCACCAAGAGTCCCTTACTTCTGGGGAAAGCCGTATTAGCACCCACAGCACCAGGACACCCCACCAGTTAGGCTGCTGCCTCACCTGGGACAGACATCCTTTCCTGCGTCCTCTCCTATCCAGCTTTTCATGGTTCAGGTCTTGCCCATCTCCTCCACTAACCCTTCCTCCAACTGGTCACCCACTTGCATCTGCACTCATACTCTGCCTTCAGTCTTACCACCTTGGATGAACTATCTGTGCACCTGAATTACCCTCTTGCTCCTGTGTCCCAGACCCCACACCTCTCTCCCACTCACGGATTTCATCCAGTCTCATACTTTATAAAGCACCTCTATGCTGACTTCTCCCAGACCTTTTCTCTGAAGTCCAGACCTGCATAATCAACTTAGTGTGTCCTTTCTTTCTGAGTAAATAGCAACTCCTTCCGATTGCTTAGGCCAAAAATCTTGTAAGTCATCCCTGACTTGTTTCTTTCTCTCGTACCTTAGATTCAAACCATTAGCAAAACCTGCCAATTATACTTCCAAAACACATCAAGAATCTGACCTCTTCTCACTACCTCCAATACTACCTCTGCCACCGGATTACTACAGTAGCTTCCTAAGTTACCTGCTTACTTCGACCTTGCCCATTCTCAACACAGCAGCCAGAACACCTTCTACAACACATCCGTCCATCAGACCATTCTCTACTTAGAACTCTCCAGTGGTGCCCCACTTCACTCCGAGTAAGACAAAGGTCTAGGAGGCCTCACATGATGTGTGCCCCAGCTACCGCTCTGATCTCAGCTTCTACTCCTTTCCTCCAGCCAAACAGGCTTCCTTAAGGCTCCTTTCTAGACAAAGGCAAACATACTCCTGCTTCGGAGGAGCATGGTGCTCTCTCTGTCTGCAAAGCTCTCCCCAGAGACGCCCCCAGTCTCTCTCCTCCACTCTCCTCAATCCTGTTTCTACGACACCCCAGAAACGAGTCTTCCTTGATCCTCTGCACAAAATCACAAGCCTGCCTCACCCCAGCATTCCCTCTCTCACCATCCTGTTTTAATTTCTTCAATGTGTTGTCATGAGTTGACCTTATTTGAATATAGGATCCTTGGAGATGTAATCAAATTAAGATGAGGTTGTACTCTACTATGACTGGTTTCCTTACAGGAGGTAAATTAGAACACAGACACACAGAGAGAACTCCCTGTAAAGATGGATAGAGATTGGAGTGATGCATCTACAAGCCAAGGAACCCAAGGATTGCCAGCTGTCACCGAAAGGTAAGAGAGGGGCATGGAACAGAATCTCCTTTGACTCCTCATTTGGAACCAACCCTTCTGACACCTTGATTTTGGACTTCTAGCCCCCAGAACTGTGAGAAAATGAACTTCTGTTGTCTTAAGCCAGCCAGTTCGTGATATTTTTTTACAGCAGCTCTAGGAAACCAACACAAGTGCTATGACCATCTCTGTATTTTTTCTTGTTTGCGGTCTTTGCCTTGGCACAATGACTAGCACCAAGTGAGATGCTACCCATCTGCTGAGTGGATCTAGGCCTCACTGGTTTATTCCTCTAAAAGTCCACGGAATGACGATGTCTTTTTGTGTTCCTTCAATTAAAACCCATACACTGCCTATTCGCTATAGGTTATCACTAAGGGAAATGGCCAGCCGAGGACTTTTTTTGTCACTACCCTTTGCCTTAATTTTATAAATCTAAAAATGGTTAAAGTAAAGCTCGATGAAATGGAAATACAGACACAAAGCAACGGGCGGTGCAGAGATGGGTGCAGGTGCGTGTGAGCGAGGCCATTTCCACCGCTACCATGACTACACGAGTGCAGGCCCCTTTGCGGCTGCTTACCAACCACGACTTAGCCCGTCCCATTTTGCTCTAAGCTTCTTTTTCTCCTCATGGACCAAACTGCTTCATCCCACTGGGAAGGAGGGGTTCCCCAAATGTACTGCCTATGGCTGTAACCCCCAATTTTCCATGCCCCAAAACAATGAACCACCCTGACTAAAATACAGAGCATTAACAGGGATCAACAGGGTTATTCCTTTGAAGAGAGAGTAAGAAAACAAGGTAAAGAATGTGGATATCAGGAGGGTTTGGAAGAGAGAAAGACAATAAAGAAGAAGATACCCCCTTTTAACTTTATGTACAACTACATAACTATTTGTTTTTTTCTAGTGAGCATGTACTTATTTTTTTTTAATGAGGAAAAGCCACAGGAGCAACTAAATCATCTTGAGACATATAAAAGGCTATCATATAGGTAGACAATAATAGTTGTTTCTATTCTAGTGAGTCCTAAATGGAAAGACATTTTTCATGGGTTGGTATTTACTAATGGTGAAGCTCAAAATACTTCTAGTTCATTGATCTTTTTATTTCTCATTTTATTCTTTCTGAACCATTTACTTCTTTCTGTTTATTTCTCATATACTTAAAGGCTGGTATTAAAAAAGACCTTAGAAATGATTTAATTTTACCCACTGTTCTTAGGAAAGTGTACCAATCTGAACTAGATTTGCTGCAGGCAAATTTTATTTTTGCTTTGTAGATTCAACCCTCCCTATAATTAAACGCATTTTTTTTAAGATTTTATTTATTTTTGGAGAGGGGAAGGGAGGGAGAGAAACATCAGTGTGTGGTTGCCTCTGGAGCGCCCCCTATACGGACTTGGCCTGCAACCCAGACATGTGCCCTGACTGGAAATCGAACCACCGACCCTTTGGTTTGCAGGCTGGTGCTCAATCCACTGAACCACACCAGCCAGAGTCAATTAAACACATTTAAAATTTCAATATATGAGTCTTGCTGGTTGCATTACAGTCCATCTAAGAAGTAATCAGAAATGGGAACAATTATGTGATAATCTAACCTTAGTTATTCCATATATGTTCTTCTCAGTGTACCAGATAAATAATGAATCAAACAAAATACACCTTGAGAAACAGCACCAAAGAAGAAACAAGAGGAACAAGGGAATCATGAGTCTATAAATTTTCCATGTCTATAAACACTGACCTAAGACTTGTTTTAGCAAAATACATATTGTCAAAAATAAAATAAATACCTATTGTCACTAAAATGTAAATTGGCTTTCATTGTTCTCAACTAATAATCTTTGTGCTCTAACAAGTTCCTAAAATCTACACAATTTTTCTTGTACTGAGTAAGGTTGTCATTTACTAATACAAATGAATTTCTCCCTTGAAGCGGAGGATTCTGAAACACAAACATAATTTTGCAATACACATGTCTGTTTTTTTAAAATTCCCATACCTGACACGCTTTATTAAAGTACACTTTATTACCTGAACTGACAATGTTTTCTTTATTGCTACTCTGTGAAAATGCACTTGGGTCTCTAGATTTTTGTTTAGCTAGTTGAAGCAAAAATTATAAAGGTCTCACTAGCCCACAAAGTCTCAAGATGAATAATTTTCAATACTCAAAACACCAGGGGGAACTGGTCAGAAAATCAACAAAGATACAGATTTGAACAAACTATCATCCTAACTGGCCTGACATTTAGAGAACCTTCAACTGAACCACCACAGAATACACATTCTTTTAAAGGGCACATGGAACATTTGTCAGAAAAGACTACATGTAAGCTATAAAACAAGTCTCAATAACTTTAAAAGACTTAAAGCCATTCAATATGGTTTCTAATTGCAACACAGTTAAATTAAAAACCAACAACAGGTCCTGCCTGGGGTGGCTCAGTGGACTGAGCATCGGCCTATGAACTGAAAGGTCTCTGGTTCCATTCTTGGTCAGGGCACATGCCTAGGTTGTGGGCCAGGTCCCCAGCTGGGGGCATGCAAGAGGCAACCAGTCAATGTTTCTCTCACACATCCATGTGTCTCTCCCTCTCTTTCTCCTTCCCTCCCCTCTCTCTAAAAATAAATAAAGAAAAATGTTTTTAAAAAATCAATAACAGAAAGAAATTTGGAAATCTCCCACGTTTGGAAATTAAATAACACCCTTCTAAATAATCCAGGGTCAAAAAAGTAATCACAAAAGAAATTAGAAAGTATTTGAACTCAATGAAAATGAAAATACAAAGTACAACAATATCACAATTTATGATGTGCAGCTAAAGAACTGGCTACAGGGAAATGTTTAGCTTTAAACGATTATATTAGAAAAGAAATGAGGTTTCAAATCAATAATCTAAGCTTCTTAAGAAACTAGAAAAAGAAGCCCAAATTAAATCTAAAGCAAGCAAAAGGAAGGGACTAATAAAGACCAGATTAGAAATCAATAAATTATTAAAAAAAGAATGATAATGGAGAAAAACCAGTAAAATGAAAAGTTAGGATCTTCTATAAAAGATAAAAAAAATTCATTGTGAAAATTAATAAAGAAAACCTCAACTAAAACCGGAGGCAGGAAGGCCTGTAGAGAGAGCTCTCACACCCTACCACTCCAAGCCAGTCAGAGACTTCAGCAGGAAGAGACTCCCTCCTATTCCCAAATAGGAGGTACAGCAGCCACCCCACTACCCCCGGAGTGGCAGGAGGAAGAATTTCTTTTGGCCGGGCAAAAGCCCAGCCAATGGAAACACCACAGCTCAACCAATGAAAAGCCACTGTCACCAGAACTGTCACCTTCCTCCAATGAACTTTTTTTTCTCTTGCTGATGACTTCCTTGTCCCATGCTCCTTTCTATAAAAACTTTCTATCTTGTATAACCCCCTAGACTATTTCTTTGCTTTCTAGATGAGATGTGACCTGATTCATTACTGGTTAATAAAGCCAATTAGATCTTCAAATTTACTCAAGTTAAATTTTGCTTATTAATGTCATAAACCTTTACTTTGACTAACTGAAAAGCTAAGATACAAATGATCAAAGTCAGAAATAAACAAGAGGACATCACTATCAGTTCACAGAACTTAAAGCAAAAAATAATATGAATAATATTATGGAAACAAACTAGACAACTTAGATGAAATGGACAAATCTTATAAAGACACAAATTACTACAAATGAGTCAAGCAGAAATAGAAAGTTTGAATAAATCTATAATAAGGAAAATAACTGAATTAGTATTTAAAAGCTTCCCACAAAGAAACCATGCCTAGTATGATAGAAGTAACACTACATGATTTCCCAAACTCGGTAAAAAAAAATGCCATGCACTTCTGCCTTGCTTTCCTAAGATGCTCACTATTGGAATCTGGCTACCACGCCATGAGGAAGCCCAAGCAGGCCGATGACTCTCTACATTTTATGACAGGCACATCCTAGATATGGACAACAGTGTGAGTTAGCACCCCAGCCAGCATTTGAGCACCTACATGCTAAGTACTAGGAATACAGTGATGAACAAAACAGACTCTCTGTGCCCTGGGAGAGCTCACAGCTTAAGGGAAGAAAAACAAAAAACCTAATGATAGTTATTTAAATTATTACAAGTATGCTAAGGCCCATAAAGAAAACTACAGATTATCAGATAAACAGTTATCTGTTTGTTAGAGAAAAGAATATACCCTAACTCATTCTATGAAACCTGTATTTCCCTGGTATAAAAGCCAAAGATATCACAAAAAAACTACAAAAAACTACCCCTCATGAATATATACACAAAAATCCTGGGAAAATATTACCAAAATGAATTCAAGAACATAAAACAATGACTATACACCACAATTGACTGGAATTTATCCCCGTATGCAAGGCTGGCTTAGCAACTGAAAAATCAATGACTATAGCATATTAACAGAAGAATCAAACCCACATAATCAGCTTATTGAAGTAGAAAATCTGACAAAACTCAACATCCTTTCATAATAAAAACTCTCAACCCACGAGGAATGAGAGACTTCTTTAAGCTGATAAAGGGAATCTGAGAAAAACTTAGAATTAATATCATACTAATGGTGAAGGACGAAAAGATTTTCCCCTAAGATCAGGAACAAGGATGTCCACTCTCACTACTTCTATTCAACATTGTACTGGATGTTCCAGCCAGTACAATCGAGAAAAATAAATGAAAGGCATATAGGATAGAAAGAAAGCAGCAAAACCGCCTTTATTTGCAAACAACATAATCCTGTATGGAGACGATCCTAAGGAGTATATAAAAGCAACCAGAACTAATAAACATGTTTAACAAGGGTGCGAGATATGACATCGATGTACAAAGATCAGTATTTCTATACACTATAAACAATAATCCAAAAATCACTTCCAAAAATTCCATTCACAATAGCATTAAAAAGAATATTTGGCAAAAATTTAACAAAAGAAGTGTAGGACTTGTACAATAAAAAGTAAAAAAACAGTTTGGAGAGAAAGTAAATAAGATCTAAATAAATGGAAAAATTTTCCATGTTCATTAATTAGGAAATTCACGTTAAGACGGAAATTCCCTCTTTATTACTCTATATACTCAGTTCAATCCCTATCAAAATCCCAGTGGGCTTCTGCAAAGGACCTAGATTAGCCAAATAATTTTAGAAAAGAATAAAACTGCAAGACATACTACAGTATTTTAAAACTTATTATAAAGCTAAATTAATCAAAATAATGTATTAGTGTAGGACAGGCATACATCAATGTAACAGAAAGTACAGAAATAAACTCTTACATTTATAGTCAACTGATTTCCAATAAGGTGCCAAGGCAATTTTGTGGGAAAAGGACAGTCATTCAACAGGTGGAGCTAGGACCACTGGCTACCTCTATGAAAAACAATGAATCTAGGCACTCACCTCGTGCTTATTTACAAAAATTAGCTAAAACTGGATTATAGTCTTAAAACTTTCAGGAAAAAAAAAACAGGAAAAATCTTTGTGACTTGGGCTAGTCAAAGACCTCGTATATACAACAAAATGACAGTTCTTAAAAGAAAAAAACTGATAAAACCTAGATCATCAAAATTAAGAAACATCAAAAGGCACTATTAAAAACAAACCACAGGCTAAAAAATATCTGCAAATCATCTATCAGATAAAAAACTTTATCCAGAATACATTTAGAAGTCTTGACATCTCAACAAGACAATCCCAATTAAAATATGAGGGGAAAAAAAGGCAAAAGATTTAAATAGATATTTAACCAAAGTGGATATATGAATGGCTAATAAGCCCATGAAAAATGGTCAGCACTGTTAGCCTTTAAAGAACTGCAAATTGAAACCACAATGAGATACCAATCCATTGCCATTAGAACAGCCGCAATCAAGAATGTGGAGAAAGCAGAACCTCAGGCACTGCTGGTAGGGATGTAAAAGGCCAGCTGCTTTGGAAAAGAATGGCTATTTCTTTAAAAGTTAAACATAAACTTTCTATATGGCCCAGCAATTTCACTCTTACCCAAGAAAAATGAAAACATCCAAAGACTTTGAGGCAAATGTTCACAGAAGCATTATTTCTAATAGCTAAAAACTGAAAACAATCCAAATGTCCATCAATTGGTGAATGAATAAATAAAATGTGGTATAACTGTAAAATTGAACAATATTCAGTAATAAAAAGAAATCAGTTACTGATATATGCTACAACATAGACAAACTTCAAAAACATGCTAAGTGAAAAAAGACAGACGCAAAAGACTGAATATTGACTGATTTTTATGTGAAATTTCCAGAAAAGGCAAATCTGTAGAAAAAGAAAGTGGTTGCTTGGGGTGGTATTTGGGGAAAAAAAGTGACTGCTCCTGGGGGTGAGGGAGGAGTTCCTCAGCTGGACTATGGTGATGACTGCACAACCAGACATTTACAAACGATCACTGAACTACACTTAGAATTCCGAGTACATTCCGTAGTAGAAAATTATACTTCGGTAAACTGTAAAAGACTGGCAATAAATAGAGCAATTTAGGTATGAGATTTGTGGAGATTTACCACAGACAGAAGGGAGACACTGGAATTTCTACTCTGGAATAACTGCTGAGGCTCAGACAGCAATCTTATCCTCAGTGCACTAAAGAAACACTACTAGATTCCAAAGGCAAGGACTTGTCAAAGGCAGTTCTCATCTGAGTATGGCTGCAGTGTTGGGGATGCAGGTCACTATCACGGAAAGACACAGGGAGAAAAGCTACAGGATTTCAGGAAGGTAACAGGACAAAGGAAAAGAAAATGAGCCTGTACGAGTCAGTTCAGGCTCCCATAACAAAACGCCCTGGACTATGTGGTTTCAGTAACAGAAATCTATTTTCTCACAGTTCTCCAGACTAGTGCAGCATGGTCAGGGGTTGGTGAGGGCTCTCTTCCTGGCTTAGAGTGAGCTCCTTACTGCATTCTCAGATAGCAGAGAGAGAAAAAGAGAGAGAAAGAGAAGAGAGAGCGCTAACCCTGGTATCCCTTTTTAAGAAGACACTAATGGCATTCTGAGGGCTACACTCTCATGACCTCGTCTAAACCCAACAACCTCCCAAAGACCCCATCTCCAAATACGATCACATTAGGGGTTAGGGTCCTGACATACAGAAATCTGGGGGCAGGGACTTCAGCCTACACAAGATTCCTTTAATCATTAAAGGTTTTTCTCCAACTGCCCATAAGAAACTAAAAAAAAAAGTAATAAAATAAAATAAAAGGTAGTTAACTTTTCTTCTGTGTTCAAAGACATCTATGCTGGTACCATTCTCAAGCTGTGCTAAAACTCTGTGTTGTATCTGAACCAAACTCCCTTCCCTTTCCTGGCCAAAGCAACAGGCATACCAGTTTTTAAAGTTTTACGCAGACATGAATAACAGACAGGACTAATCATATCAAATCATACTTGCCACTTCTTTCTATGTCAGCATATTTTTTGTCTTGGGCTTGCAATATAAAAGCGAAGGACTAAAAACACTTTCATTGTATTTAAGTGAGACTCCAAGCTGTTTCTAGGTGCCTCTTAACACATTTCAGCTGATTAGTGACTATTTTTAAAAAAGCCAAACATCCATCCCGAAACATCTTAATTGGTTAAGAGCTTCTGTTGTTTGCCACAGCAGTCACTCTAAGTCTCTGATTAAAGCAGCCTGCACATCGGCACAATCTGAAATCAGTTTCCTTTTCCAACCTGCTGGCCTAAGAAGCAATCTTGAAGAGAACCCAATCCCGGGAGAAGCAGGGCCATGCCCTGGATGACAGTGATCTACAACACAGGGAAGAACTGGAGAATTTATAGGAGGTAAAGAGAAAGAACCACGAGCAAGAGAAATTGCCATGAGTAAGTACTTCAGGGGCTCTTTGCCTCACAAATCACTCATTGGCACTCAACGCAAGGGTGAACTCCAGCAGCAAGTTGGTAACACCCCCTTCCTCCGAAGCACCCATTCTTATCTCTATGTTGCCAGCAGAGCCCACGGTGACACCTGCCCCGTTGCACTGCTGGCGTGGGTCATCAGGGCCAGCCAACCGCTCACTGTGTTCACAGCAGGCTAGAAGAGATTCTGTGCTTTTCTAGCTGTTCAGACGCAGGGAAAGCGTTGATATGAGTTCCACATATTCAGCCAGAGAGGAAAATATCCTTTCCATGTTTAACATAAAAAGGGAAAAGATACTCAGCAGGTTTAAGGCAAGCAACTTCACCACCTGGGATGCGAAAACAAACCACTGTCAGACATCACACAGCGGCTTCCTCTAACGCGCTCAGGAGAGCTCCTGGTGTGACTGGGAGCACAGCGGCAGCAGATGGGCTCCTGCTTTTACTTTATTGATACCAGCTGGCTGTCTTTCTTACCAGACAGCCAGGCTACATTTTATAAGAGCCATACCCTGTAATGAGACATATTCTGATCCACAGATTGACGAGAGCTTCACAGGATTTTAGAAGCTGAGTAAGAATGGAGAGAAGCATTTTCGGTGGAGTTGCTGAAAACTGAGAACACTTTAAAGAGGTTATGTATGATGGCCTTTGGCTTCTATGTCATGTCTTTTTAAATTTTTTTCCTTTTTGTCTTCATTTCAATGATTTCATTTTAATTACTTGGATGATGAGTTTTATTGTATTAAAATGTAAACTTTAGGGTGGTGTTGTATCATCTAGTGAAATGTATGCAACAATGAAGAAGCTGAGCCAGAGGAGGCCAAGAGGTGGCCCTCTGGAACCTGAGCCAGTGTTTCCCACTCGTCTGCAACAATCTGTGCGAGTCATCTGAACTGCTCTGGGACTTAGTCCACCCACAGGGCAGATGTGACAAGACACTAAGGGGCACTGATACATAATCACCATGTCAAATGATAACACACTTATAAGGTATCCTTTACAATTTCAAGAAGGCTGATTTTTGTTTTTGAGTGAGACTACTTGTCATTGATAAATGTGACATAAAATAAGCCTGGATGATCAAGTTCTGGGGTTTAACAATTTAAAAGTAAGTCAAAGAATCCACTGAGGAATAAGTAAGATGTTTAAAAGACATATAAAGCACAGACTAGCTCTCTAGAACCTGCAATCATGTCCACGTATTTTCTCTCTCAAGACTTGATGCCTCACTGCTATTTTGGGAAAGGACTAAGACAGTTTGTCAAACTGTTAAAACTTTTATAGGGATAAAGATGTTTAAAATTTCAGTTACTATTTGTATTTGTATCCTTCGAGATGTTTAAGGTATCTGACAGAACTTTTTAAAAAATTTACCATCTCTGCAAAACAACAGATAAAGGTCGTATTTTTATCTTCTTATTTTTATCTGGAAGGGCCATGATAGGTTATATAATTCATACTCCAGATTACAGAAATTGGGTCCCTTCAAAACAAAAGAAAACAAATTTCTCTTAGATTCCAACTCTTCGAGAAACCACAATTTAGGGCTTGATTTGATGGTAGAAAATTATATAATATATGTAAGTTAACCTCTGTGCAAATGGGATAACATACAAAAACAGAGCTGAAAAATTGTCTATTTGGTTTTGATGGATGATAGATATACTTTTATTACTAATTATGTCACATTCTACCTAGGGTTGGAAGGTCTTCAGAAGCAAATTGTAAGAAACACCCTTTAAAATGGAAAGGATGTTGTTTAATGAATAAGAATAAGGTTATGTTGGAGAACAAAGGCAAAAAGACTTGAGGATGAGATGTGATCTAAACAGAGAGAAAAGATATAAGAAAAAATGAACTGCTTCAGCAGCCACAGAATAAAGTGATCATAATCTAACCAAACGGATGCGTGCATTTTACTGCTCCCATGTGTGGAAACCTAATGTTAAATAGCAGACTCCAAATAGAAGTCCATAGCATTTCTATTTAGGATGTTTTCTTGACAGGCCTGTTTTTTTAAACCATATTCCTGAATTCGATTTGGCAGAATGGAGCTCTGCCGCCCCATCACTACTCAGATGCCTCACTACCTGAGAACCCACAATCCAGTGGCAAACCAGGTTCATGGAAGAACCCTCTCTTAGTATAAAAAGTTACATTCCATCCTTTTGTCTCCAAATAGCCATCTTTTCTGGCTTTTGAGGTCTTCGGAGAACCCGTTTTTGACGCACCAGATACACTTAAGCTACTTCACATAATATCTCATCCTCAGTGGAGCCCTACAAATCCAGACACATCTCAATCACGTGGGAACCATTCAGAGGACTGAAGTCATGTGGCTTTTCCTTCTCGAATTTGCTGTCCACCTTTTGACCACTTTAGCGCTCCTCTTAGGTCAAAGCAGGGAAGGGATGAGGAATTTGAAAGCTCCCATGAAGCCCTGCTAAGTGGCTGGTGGAGGAAGGTGTTCCTGTAAGTGGAAAACCCGGAGGGGCCTTGAGAACCCAACGGACTTCCAGGAACCTACAACTACCGATAACGGGTGCGCTGTGGAAACTGTGCGGGGGAAACAACTGCCCTTTCGCAATTATTATACGCACTTCTGTGGTCAAGAATTTTCCTACTGTAAAACTGCAGAGATTGGTGGGGTGGGTAGGAAGGGAGGCAAGAGGCCAGAAAAAGAAGGGCACCGAGAATCAAAGGCAGCTTACAGAAGCCGCAGCAGCCAGAGAGAACACATTCCTGGGTTTCAGTGTTATCTTCTCTATGCCAATAAGCTTAGGACAAAAAAAAAAAAAAAATCCCTCACAGCAAACCCAAAAGGTAAGAAAACGCGTAGCTAGCTGCCTCCTGAAGACTACTGATACCAAGGGGAGAGGATCACAATATTCTCAGTACGACTTGGCTATTATTAGGCCAGAGAGAAAGGACTATACCTGCATTTTAGTTTATAGCAGCAGGTACAAGGGCCAAGTTCTAACTAAGGGTAAAACAATCTCACTATCTATTATTGATCATGCTTTCAGCAAATGAATTTAAAAAAAAAAATAGACATAATGGAGAAAAGAGAATGGCTTGTCCCTCCCGTGCCCTAGACAGAGAACTGCAGAAGGGATAATGATCGATAATCAGGTAGGCAGCTTCAAGACTGGAGGGGTACTTTGGGCTTTCAGGGGAAGTGAGTCTTGGCTTACAAAGGGCCGTAGCGAAGACATGCCCAAGCAGAAGAACAGAGGTAGGGAAAGTAATGAGGAAACAAAATTTCTGCAGCTTGAAGCAAGAAAGTGAAGGCAAGTTTTTTGTGGTTAGAAGAGATCGAGTTAATAAGCGGGAAGTACCATTTCCCCAAAGCTCTGCAGAAAGTCTGCTTTTGTGAGGTCACTGGTGAGCTCTGAGCGACCAAGTCCAAGATGCAGGTACACAGGGACATTCACCATCACAACACAAGCAAGGCACCAGGACTCCAATGCATTCAACATAAAAGGACACTGTACTCATCAAAAGTCCTATCTACAGACCCAAGGTTGAAAGTTCATGACCTTAATATGTATAAACAAAACAATATGTAGGAAAAGAAGCCATTAGGATTAGGAGAAGCGATTAGGCTAAGCAGAAACATCTAGTATTTAAGAGAGAAATGGATTTGAATCATTGAGTGATTTGGGGGTAGTTCATCTCTTCCAGTTGTACGGTGTTTCCATCTGCAAAGTGGGCATAACACTATGTGTCTGTAACCTATTGGTCATCTAGGGGTCACTGCCCTTGCTATTTCTTACACATATGCTTCAAATGCCCAGTCCATGGCCTAGGGGAAAGGTTCGCCTCAGATGTGAAAGTTCCGAGGAATTTACCTTCTCTTGATCTACTCAGACTCTGGCCTTTTGTGCTCTGAGGTGTTCTCTCTGCTCTGCCTGGAGTTAACGCATGAACCAGAACTCTGCCTCCTCACCAGGGCAGTCAAACCAGGCATTCCGGTTTTACTGACACTGAGTATCTGCAGCCGCAAGCTGGGGGCATACTACAGAACCTGGGTCCTTACCTAAGTTCATTCACTTCCTCTCCCTCTTTCCTTTTATACCTTTTTTCCTTGTCCCCTCCTCTCCTGACTGAGCTTCGGTTTTCCTACTTCTGTGATGCTAGTAGCTTCCCCCTCCTCTGAACCTCAGCACTGGCCAACAACCAAGCCCGGACTGAGACTCTATTTCCACCCCAAGCACTTACCAATGTATTCTCCCAATTAGAAAAACTGAAGAATTTCAGGAAATTTTGGCACCAGCTGTTAAAGCTCTAACATTTTCTCCACTTGCTCACGCGACTCTGTGGGGTTGCTACATGGGGTAGGTAACTGAGATAAAAAATGTAATAAAGTGCTAGCACAATGACCTGAACACAGTGGACACTAACTAGCAGCTACCTGTATAATGGTGACGATGCTGGACTTAGACCCTGAAGAGACCAGACCTGCACCAACCAGGGAGGCCAATCACTTCCAAAGCGGGGACCCTTGACTTGGGCCAAAGTAACTGAGAACATATAATCAAAAGCTAAGAAGGCCATAATCTTTCTTCAAAAACAAAATCTTCTCCAATCTCAAAACACAAAACATACACAACCACCTAAAAGAATGCATATTACATGGTGACAGAGCTGGTCTTCCTCCAGAAATTCTCATTGGTTTGGCCTTTGGTGTTGCTGCCAGCAAGGTTTGGCCTGGTAGATGACATGTTCTCTCTCTCGGGCTTAGCTGGTTATGACTGCCTTTGGCAACTGCAGACCGTGTCCAGGCATCTTGCTAGGATTCTCAGACTCGAAGTAGTAAGGTACCCTAGGCCTATGCCTGGCACTCCAGATGATTAACCTAAAACGGTGTAGTGTTCTAGGCCTTTAGGAGTCATTTATCCCCCCAAAAGGCCAAGGAGTTGGAAGAGGAAGTTCTGTGCTCACATTAACATAAACCCTCACACAGAGGGCAGCTCACAGACAGGCCTGACCCTGGGCGGCAATCACGAATACTGTTGTACCCACAGAGCTCACGACTCCAAGTGCCAGCTGCCACTCTTTAAGGGTAAATGAGCAGCAATCTGAACACAATCAAGTGTATGAATGTCTGTCCAAAGCCCTCCGTCTATTCCTGGAAGCTGTTTTAGTATTAGCCCGAGCCCAAGGGAGAACATGGTCGATTTCAGAAGGATCAAATCAAGGTCTTTCTGGGTTGCAACAGGCTCAGAACAAGAATTACAGGTCTCAGAAAACAGGAAGATATAACACAAAAATGTTTTATTCTGAGCTCACTCACAGTAACCCAGAGGACTTCAGTGAAGTGCAACTGAAAGCTCCAAGGTTCTGGCCCACAGCTTTCTTCACAAAATAGTTCTGTGTTCGGGCAGACCTGTGCCCATTTACCCTCACGTGATTGTAGTGTTTCAGTGAGCTCACTAGCAAGGGACCACACGAAGATCCACAACAAACTGCTATACATGGCATTAAAACAAAAGGCTACCACTCTTCATCTGGATTTTAAATCCATTAACATAAGTAAATACCTTCCCTTACAGCAGAGCCAGTGGCATATCACTCACCTTCCTCAAAGCTGGCCTTCTTCTGCCTCACTAGAACACGGAAGTCTTCCGCGGGACTCACACTTCCAACCTGGAATACACCCACAGATAGTAACACTGCAGGTCACTTCTGTTTATGGCTACACCCCAGGCAAGACAAGACAGTTTAATGTAACAAGTGTCTTCTTATAAAATAAAACCAAAGTGAAGGCCCTTTCTATTCTTTTTCATTTCCTGGGCTCTGTTAAATGCTAGCAGATATATTAATAGCTGCTGTCTGTACTTTCACTTACCTCCCTTTATGAAAGCTGACTTCTTTCCAGAGGGGTCAGAAGTATTACTACCCAGCCACCAGCCAGCGCTGCCTGAAGGCTTTATGTGGCAGACTGCATGAGCATCCCGACCCCCAACCAATTAGGAAGGGGAGGATGCTGCAGTGTGGGGTCAGCTCCAAGGACATCTGTCCTACTAAGATGACATGAGAAGTAATTGTCTGGTGTTTCATTCTCACCGAACTGCCCTTTATGGGGGGACTACTGCTGCCCTTTGGCCCTGAAGTTTTGGTAGACTATATAAACATGCCTAAAGTGAAGATACCCGCCAACAGTACAAGTGGATCATGTTTCAGGGTTCACTGCAGTGCAAGCTGCAGAGATGAAAATGTCTGCCACACTACATGGCACTTTCTGACCATACTTGTGTGTTTACTCTTCTAGCCCCAGCCTAAGTGGGGCCTAAGTATCATTCGGCCCACAGGGGAGGAGAGGATGGGGCTGTATTACGGATGATAAACTTTGGCACAACATGTGCTAGAGTTCTCTAGTCTGCTCTGGTGTAGCAGTCAGAAAAAGCATAATGTTTTTTCCTTCACTGTAAACACTGAAATAAAACCCAGATCATTTTTCAGACTTTCAGTTTTTCTGAGTGCATTTCTTTTTGAGGTCGGGAAAAGGCATTCCCTAGCACTAACTGTCCCTCCTAGTGTATTTTGCTAGTAAGGGACAATGTTTAAGATTCACTGATTCAAAATGATGCCACTTAAAATAAGGCGATACGTTCAAGTTCCAAAAGCCTCCCCATTAAGTAAAGATCTCAAGTGCTTAGGGATACTTGGTTTGGGGAAACCCTAAACTCGTGAAACCTGTGCTGAAGTTGTATATTAGAAAGAAGAGTTCCAGTCAAATTTTATGTGCTTGGAGATTAAGACTCAAATCATCAACCCCACTTCTCCCATCACTGACTAAACAGAACGCTACAAAATGAAGCCGACAAACAAATCTCTACCAAAAGTACTACCACTGAAGTGTTCCACGTTTTGTGCATTGCATAGTGCTCTCTGTACTGTATACCATAAAGATAATTCCAAAGGTAACTGACTGGCAATAATTACTTAAAGGGAGAAGTATGCTCCCGCGTGGCTTACACCTTCGGAGGACTAACAAACAGCGATGCTGTCTCCCCTGGCCGCGGCCTTCCTGCAAGCACAGAGCACACCAGAAGAGTCCCGCTTACCTTGGTGACGCTAACTTCGGCCAGGCTGGAGAGACTAAAGTGGGCTCCCCCTTCCTCAGTCTTGAACTTTTTAGAGTTGGATCCCTCTTCACGGCTGGAAAAGAAATAAATGACCTTTTCCCCCCCTTAAAAGAAAACAAACAATATAAAACCCAGAACTACGAATGTGAAAAGTGTAGCTTTATTTTTCAAGTGTCAAAAATAAACAGCCACACTTAGACCCCTTTACAAGAGCCTGCCTCCTCGTCCAGCCTCGGGGCTCCCGCCGGCCCAATGGCAGCGGCCCGGCTGCTTTCCAGCAGCCCGGGAGGTCACAAGTAGCAGCCGCCTCACAAACGCCCTCCGAGGGTGACGCTGCAAGCACAGGCCATGGAAACAGAACATCTCAGTAAGAAACCTGTTACCCTTCAGATGTTATTTGCTGGTTTCTGTCTCAGAATTGACAGCCGCCAGCTTTCCGTGTCCACAGAAGACTGCTGTGCCCAATAACCCGCCTTCTCCATCACGTATGTGAGACGCCTGAAGCTTCCACTTACAGCTTCAACACTTACTAGGCAATCCTTGATGAAATATGCAAGAGCTTGCTCTTAGAGAAGTCAAAGTATAAAAAGCCACTTTCAATAGAAAACTTCTGTTTGTTCTTTTATAAACCTAATTCTGTTTGGGGCAATATGCTAACAAAGTCCGGCAACATCTGTGTGGCCCGGGGAAAGATGCCTCTAAGGAAGAGTATCAGACATCTTGCTTCAAGTAACATTCTGGCTTCAACAGCTTGTCTTGAAGTCACGAGAAGGTCAAGTTATTTGCTAAAGGAGAAGAGAATCAAATCCAAAGGCTCTGCCCACAATCTCTCTTAAGCTACTGAACTTAGAGAGATGAAGATTTTTCTCAGACAAATAATCAATCTGGGGAAAAAGCAGCTGTCAAGAAATGGCTGAATGAGAAAGGAAATTACTAAGATCTGGTATTTCTAAATGTGATATGTTTTTGTTCAAAAGCCCAACCTTCAGACAATGAGGCATGAAGAAGAGGTTATTCTAAAAATAAAGCAAAGAATAATAAGGCATAAGCTGGCTTATTCAATGATATTTCAATAATGAATCTCCTCTTACAGCTAGATGAAGGACTAAAGTAATCACAGAGCCTTACAAAAACATGAATTAAAAGTTTTATTACTTGACATCTTTCCCATTCACCACCTGCCTTTTTCCCTTTGAGAAGCAAAGTAGAAGACGGAAGGATGGGGACAAGGAAACATCAAAAGAGTGAGTCATCCTGAGCGCTTTCCTTCAAATAGAATAAAAAATAAGCATACGAAGTCTTGATGGCAAAAAAAAAAGGAAAAACGCATAAACCCAAGGAAGCATGAAATCTATCAGAATTTGAGTCAATTAAAAACAAACAATGCAGCCGTTGAGTTAAACTCTGCCAGTTGTTCCCATGGAACAGACAAGACGGTGCTGATGATGATCTGGAGACAAAAGAGCTGGATTCTAGTCTGTTTTGTCACTCTCTAGCTCTGGAATCTTACACACCTTCTTAAAAATATTGATTTTGGCCCTGGCTGGTGTGGCTCAGTGGACTGATCACTGGCCTGCAAACCAAAAGGTCGCTGGTTTGATTCCCAGTCAGGGCACATGCCTGGGTTGCGGGCCAGATCCCTAGTTGTGGGCGTGTGAGGGGCAACCCATTGATATATCTCTGGCACATCAATGTTCCTCTTCTTCTCTTTTTCCCTCCTTTCCCCTCTCTCTAAAAAAGTAAATAAGAAATCTTTAAAAAAAATATTGATTTTGTATTAATTTTAGTTTATCTAGAGTTTAGAGTCTAGTAAGTTACTCTCATCTCTGATCTTCAGTTTGCTCCTCAGGAAAACATTTTGATAAAAAGAATCATGAGTACATCAACTATTTATCCATTCTCTTCCAAAAATACAAATTAACTTATACTGTGGTATTAAGAATCATTAAACATGCAAAGCACTATGCTAAGTTCCGTGAGAATACAAGGTTGAATGGCATAGGGAATTTCTTAAACCTCCCAATTCGCTAGAACTGGGCAGGTAAAGACAGGCCCAGGACTAAGCAGAAGTAGTGAAAATTTAATATGATTAATATTCTTATGATTAAATCATTCAACAGCATTATCAGGAATTCTACATACATTAGACTCGTACCGTCTGCGTGAGGTGGGAAAAGGCGAAGACTCTCGTCCCCAAATTCCCCGCGAAGGGGTCGGGCCCTGGACACGATCCAGGTGAGATCAGAGTGAACACACAAACGTTAGGAGGTGAGACATGTGGATGTCAGGGCCACAGGTGATTTGTTGTTCCTTTTCCTGTACTTTCACAAAGATGTATAAATTCTGTAATTCACTTATTTAGCCAAACACTTACCTAATACTATGTGTCAGCCACTAAGCTGGGCTCTAGACTCTAAATATACAAAAATTAAGGCACGATCAAGACCTTTAAGAAGTCCAGCGAAATAAAAAAGATAAATGTATGAACAGGCAGTCAACAAAGCACCGAGGCCAGCAGCGTAGCCCTGTGAGGGGACAGCAGGCAGCTATCTGTATTTGGGGCATGAGGTGCATGCTGGGTAGAGAGATAAAGACGGAAAATATCTAAATTACAGATGTAGAAACTATGGGGAAAGAAGCTGGTTCTCTAAGAAGCTGGATTATGGATAAGCACTTCTTTCTGCCCTGAGTTTTCTTGTTTGTGTAAGAGTTTGAGCTTAAGCGGAAGGTAATGGAAAGTCATTAAAGTAAAAGTTTTGTAATCAGGGGTCCAAGGTTGGCATCGAGGAATGTGTGACCCCCTGAAAATATAGGCAAAAGTCAGCATGTTAGGGTATTTTCCTGGGGAGAGGGTTCAAGGTTTCGTTTTTTCTTTTTTTTAAATCAGGTTATTAAAAGGGTCCATCTCACACAGACACACAGACAGATAGACAGACAGAGACAGAAAGAGAGGAGGAGAAAGATTAAGAATCATTACATTAAGGAGGCCCTGGCTGGTGTGGCTCAGTGGATTGAGCACTGGCCTGTGAACCAAAGAGTCGCCGGTTCGAATCCCAGTCAGGGCATATGCCTGGGTTGCGGGCCAGGTCCCCAGTGAGGGGTGCTGCAAGAGGCAACCACACGTTGATGTTTCTCTGCCTCTCTTTCTCCCTCCTTTCCCCTCTGTCTAGAAGAATCATTACATTAAGGAACCTGAATGAGGGAGTGATGCGATCAGAGTGGTTTCTGAAAAAACCACTCCACAGCAGAATGCAGAACGGAACGGAAGGGGCGAGACTGGAATGAGGGAACCACTAAGGACTATCTCAGGAAAGCAGGCTAACCTGAGGACTAGATAAAAGCAGGGGCAGTGGGTGAGGATGATAAAAGGTAGCCTTTTTAAATGCTTACCATGTGCTAGTCACTTTGCTAAGCATATTTAGACCATCTCAGTTAAACTTCACAACAACCCTACGAGTTAGTTATTACTGTTCTTTTACAAATAAGCAAACCAAGGCCTGACCGTGCCTAAAGCATGGTTAGTAGGGGGTCCACAGCTAATCCTGAACGCTTAGCAACCACTCTGCTACGCAGCCTCCTGAAAGGCAGCTATTCGTGAGGACAACTGGACACAGAGCTTCCTGCCGACTTTAACCACTACTAAAGGGAATGCTGGGATTTGATCCAAACGCATCTGGTTCCCAAATCAGTGCTATTAGCCACTACACTAAGCTGAAGTGAAGGGAGTGGACTTGAGGTAAATCTAATACATCCTGGTAAACCAACTGGACTACGGAAAGCAGAAAAGTGGTGACCCCCGGAAATCAGGTGTCACTCACTGAGACAGAGGACAGCAGCACGGAGAGGGTTGAAGGGAAGATGACGACGAAGTCATTTCTGGACACGCTGAACTTGAAGTGATGACAGACACTTACGCTATCCAGTGGATAGGATGAAAATACGTCAGGATGGACAGATACTTAGTAGTTTTTGAAGGCCTGCATGTGAAATAATCAAAAGCCTTAGAACACGCTGCGAAGGCAACGGGGCCCAACAGCTGAGAGTGCAAGCTGTGTCAGACTGCTCACTCCCACGTGTAACCAGCTGTGATCTTGGGCAAGTTTCTCATCTTCTCTGAGCTTTAGTGTCCCCTCAGCTTTGAGATGAGCTTAACAAAAGAACTGACTTCCCAGGATGGCCAAAAGGATCCAAAAAGGTAATACGTGTAAAGCCAAGCACTCAGCACAGACCCGCATCCAATAAATGTCAGCCGCGTCTGAGAAGGGTCCTGCGGAACATCAACACTCCAGGCTGGCAGAGAAAGAAAAGCAGCCCCAGAAGGGTCTAAGCGGAGCTGTCAAAGGTTTAGACAGAAAAGCCTGGAGGAGCTGAAGTTAAGGAAGATATATGAGTTTCAAGAGGCAAAGAATAATGGACAATGTCAAGTGCTACAAAGAGGTCAAGAAAGAAAAGGGCTGCCAAGAGGAAGTAAATGTAAGCAGGCGGTGCCTTCTGGAAGACCAGTCTGGGAAGCAGTGGGGACAGAACCCGAGACAGCGAGTGCTGGGTGAAGAAGCAGCACCAACTAGCCTTCCAATTAGCCCGGCTTATGAAGACAGGTAGTAATAGAGGGAGGAAGTGAGAGGGTTGTTCTATTTTGGTGTAGAGGAAAGAAATGATATGTTAATGTGTGGAGGGAAAGGAGCTGGTACAGAGAGAGAAGCTGAAGATCCAGAAAGAGGGAAGAACTTAGTATTGGCCTAAGGGACCAGAGGAGAGGGAAGACGGCATCTCAGGACACAGGTGGAAGGATTAACCTGGAACAGGAGGATACACTCTCTTCCACTGAGACAGAAGAGAAGAAATGAAGGTAGAAGAACACAGATAATGTTTTTACATAAGATGGGCCCCCAAAACCGAGGAGTTCCCACTTGCTGGCCTCTGTTTTCTCTATGAAAGTACCATCGTCACTGCCGTAGCCCTCACGGACGTGCCAGGGACACGAGCAGGACTGGGTAACTCTCGTCCGCACAAGCACTGTAGGGGCGCTATGTGTCAGGTGCCGCGCTGCTTCCAGAGCGACAACAGTAGCTAGCACATACCGCTCGGCTGACCCTCACAACAGCACTCTGAGACAGATATCCTGCTATCTCTGTTTACTCGTGAGAAAACTGAAGCTTATCGAGGACAAGCAACTTGCGTCTAAGGTCACCCTGCGGATCCAGGGGACCCGCTCACACTGTCTGACCCTGGAGTCTGACGCTGGAACCAGTAACCAGGTGAGGCTGGCTGCTGAGGTTGTGATGGGGAGTCTAAGGGGACTTGAAAAAGTAGAAAATTTTAGACTACCTGCACAGAGACAAAAAGAAATCAAGTTCATATACGAGTTAGTTACACAAGTAGGATTAGACCTCAGATGTCCTAACCCTCATGCAAGTTCCCTGTCCAAGAGATATTTTCATTTCAAGTAACATTAAGGGAAGCAATGTTTTTATACGGTAAGGGTAATATTTAGCACATTTTTGAACTACAATGTCAGATGGTACCCTTACCCTCTTGAAGTGAAGATATCACTTTTAACATTAGGGTTCCAACAGGTTCATTCAGCAGAAATTGATCTTCTCAAATGTTCAGTGTTTTTTATTCATTATAATACTATTATTCCTTTGGGTTTTGACTGTTGCCTTCCCTCCAAATAGTTCAAGGTGTTTTAATAGTTCTGATTTCACTGTTACAATATCTCTTGAGATGAGGCTGATTTTAGATGAAGAAACTCTCATAAAGGTAAAATTACTTAAGCAAAATCAGAAAGAGTTCAAAGCTGGAATGAAAACTAGTGACTCCCAGCTCAGGGCTCTTTGTCTTGGCCTCCAACACTAACTGAACAGACATTTGCTCACTCCCAATCTTTGTCCCTCACCCCTACATTGGAAACACCCAGGATACAGGGATGCTGAATATACACAAAAAGATAACTAGCTGTTAGCAGGGTTTTTTTTCGCTCCCTCTTTAGGGAGATGACCTCTAAAGCTGATTGGTGCCTTACCATAAAAAGGGTTTTAAGAACCTTGTAGAAGGGACTGAATCCCCCTTCTTAAATATATAAAGTACTCAATATATATTTGTTGCATGCCTCATTTCTGCAGTTCTTAAAAACTCAGATTTCTAAAGAAAGGGTAGAGAATGGGAATGTGAGTAGTCTGTGTGAGTGAGATAATTCTCAGGCCCCAGGCAGACAACTTGGCTGTCTGTGTCTGACTGGGCCTGATGGACTCCAAGAACAAGAAGCCAGCACACTCAAGCTTCCAGGAAGAGTCAGGGCTAGGATCAGAGCTGTGGATGTATAATCAGAGCACGATCAAATCACAGAACAATAGCTTTTGTGTTGTTTTAACCAGCTAATCTACATTTTAATCAACAGGAGAAGGGGAAATGACCCCTTTCTTTCCCACAACAGCAGAAGATAATCAGATCCTGAACCGGAGCTTTAACACACAGACAGAAAACAGTCAGACAAGGGCAGTGAGACGACGCAAGGCTGCCGGGGGAGGGGAAGGACTCAACATGTCACTAAACGGCTCTGACACACTGACCCGGAGGACACAGGCAGAGGAGGACGGCAGGGGGAAAGAAGGGTTTTACAGACAGCCTTCCGATGAAGAAGGCATGACAGACTAGAGAGAAAGAAAAACTCTCCAAATGTGTTACAAATGCGCAGGATAGGATCTACTCATCCCAGGGTAGTTTCCTTTTTCAATTCTAACAAAGCTGGGGATATTAACCTCTAAAAAGCCACAGAAAGCATAAAGCTTTCTATTCAACTTAGAAGATAATTCATTAAATTAACAATTTATAGAACCCTGTGAAGGTTTCTAGAAATTACACAATTCTCCTCCCATGGAGTATTTACAAATAATAAGCCTTACTTTATTACTAAAGATACAACTGTGGGAAAGAATCAAAGGGGGAAAAAATGTGGTCTAAACCTGGATCTCAGAATATAATCTAAAGAACTGAACAGCTCATTTTGATTTGGGGGGAAAAGTCACCAATAACCAAACCTAAATCTGGTAAAAATCAATGTTACGCACCTCAATGATTATGGATAATCAAACCCGATTTCTTATGGTTTGTTTTGTTTTGTTTTGAATGGAAACTGACACGGGTACTGGAAAGAATCTGATGAGCGGGGAAACGGCAGCAGCTGCCTGAAAGCTTGATCTGAGGAGGATCCGACAGCCACCCTGAAAGTGCACCACCTCGCTGACGGCAAAGCCACGTACATCACTGGCACAGGACCAGGCCTCCCTTCTTCCCATTTTCCTCCGAAAATCTCAGACATTCTCCTGACACCTAACCTCCCAACTGAAAAACTGTATGACCTTTGCCCCTCTCCTCTCATCCCCAGCAACCTACTTTAAGAAGCGGTAAAATTTAGTCTTAGATAGTCAAAAACTGTTCAGCCTTTCTATGTAATTGCCCCAAAATTTGATGCTGACCAGAAGTGAAGAGCCCAGAAGGCAGCTCTACATTCCAGGTGAACAGCAAGAATAAAACAGACCTACAATGGGCGGATAGGAGAAACCAGGATTTTCACTGCAAGTTCAGCGTAAAAAGGTTTGTTCCTCCCACACGCCCACGTGCACCTCAGTCCCACAGCCCCGGTCTGCGACTAGCACCAGTGCTGTGGAGTCCAGTGTCAGAGGCAACCGCATGAGTCCTTACTTGTCTTGGAAAATGTCCTGAGCGGTCAGTTGATTCTTTCTCTTGATGGCTTCAGTCAGAGGGAAGAGGGCCTTTATTTTAGAGAGAGGAATCTGACATTTAGCTGCCACCTCCGTGGGGGGATCCAGCATATTCAGAACATGCTGCTGAATCGGGGGCAGGTTCTCCTGGGGGTGTAAGGCTCTGTGCAGCAGACACTGTGGAGAAAGTGTAAGGATTTTAGAACGCAGATGTGGATATGAGACACAGCTTCACTGTACTTTGGGGCCAGGGATCCTCCACCTTTAGTTCGGGGGGCTGTGTCATTCCTACCACATGTAGAAGAGAACAAAGAGTGGGCCCAGCACCACCTTGGTTAGCAGGATGTGGGTAACGTCCAAAACCAGCTGGAAAACAGACCCACGCCTAGCAGCACTATCAGCCTAAGCCCTCCTGGAAAAGAGCCTTATCTTATAAGAGGCTAATACTTCAACTACTTGGAGAATATACGAGGTCCCCTAAAACACATGAATTCCAAAGACCTCTGGCAACGTGGGGTTATAATTTTTTATAATCCTTTCACCTCCCTTCACACACTGTGCTTTCTCCCCTGCTCAGTCTTAGAAAACAGTGTGTGACAGATGAAACAGGCGGCTGAGGGGAGCTGCTCCGGCTCAGAGAGACCCAGGAAGACACCCGTGCAGAGATGAGAATGCCGGTCGGTCCCAGACCTCCCCAGAGTCTGGACTCCTCTGCCCCAGGCCCCACCACCTCTCGTGCGGGCCGTCACCGCCCCTTCCCAACGGGTCTGCCTAAACCCACTTCCGCTGCCCTACCGCAGCTAAGTAGAGCCATCTTAAAGCAACCTCCCTACTATCCTAAAGTGGCACCTAACGTCGCCCCTGCACACCTCTGCGTCACCTGCTGCCCTCCTCCTCAGAGCAACCCTGCCAGATTGCACTGCTCCTGCCTCCCTCTCATGCCACACCCATTCCAGACGTTCCCTCTGTGCTTGAAGCTCCCTCTGCTTCTGTCTTCCTCTAGATCTCGACAGGCTTGGCCCTTTTTTATCATTCTGCTCTTCACTCAATTACTACCTCCTCAGAGAGGCTTTCCTTGACACTCCCCTACCACTCATTCATTCTCTGTCATCGATCTTGTTTTATATTTGACAGAATTTACCATAAACTAAAATTATTTTATCGATTTTTGAGTTTACTTACCACCTAACCTTCCCCCTTGAAGGTAGAGATCTTGTTTGTCTTGTTTATTGCTAAATTCCAAGTAACAGTGCCTGGCATATAACAAACACCTAACAGATATCAGTTGAAGGAATAACAAGAATGGGGCCAAGATCAAGGCCAGGGAAGGTTCTCTGTTGCTCACATGAGCGGAAATCTAGACAGCAAGCCTCTTCCATTCAATCATCTGTACTGGTTTCAGCTTACTAGACCTAGGCTGTGGCCTTTACTTTTCTGGTATCTGCCTAGAAAAATAAATACTCTAAGAGGAGCACAAAAAAGTAAGCATAAGGATGGGATACCATTAAGAAAGAAAAATAAATAAATTAAACTATCAATTCACTGACGTTCTCCTTTGATTGTCAGAGTATCAATTCCAAGATTAGGTTGGTGAATAAGGCTCCTACTATTTCCGCCTTTAAACAACTTGTACATTAGTAATTCTGAAGAAAAACCAGGGAGCTGAACAGCTCCTGCAATTTCAAAACACGATTTCCTTCCATAAGGCATATGATTTATACCACCCCATGAACTATTTTCCTATCTTGCAGAAATGTAAGCTAGAAGTCTCCATTCTAAGAAATAAAAGCTACATCAGCTTAAATAGTAAATATCATCCAAGAATCGATGTCCTACAGTCAGAAAACCCTGAAGTAGAAACTAGGTACCAATTTCCTCCAGGCATTTCCAGTGCGGCTCCCTTGTCCCAGTGCAGCAGCCGCAAGCCTTCCTTTCCATTCCCTTCAGCATCACTAACGTCAGGTGTACTTGGTGTGGAGCGAAAGGGGAAACCAAAATGATCCCGAGCCCTGTGTGTGACTCCAACCCCAGCCTCCTTGTGCACAGTTCCTAATTCACAGCGCCCTCCCTCGGGGCACGGGAGTCCCTACAACAGCACAGAAAGCCCCAAAAGACGTAAGCAGTAATCAAACACCAACACAGCAGACCGTCCACCCTTCGTGCTCTGCAAGATCCTGTTCCTTATATTCAACTGACACCTTTTGGAAAAGAATTAGAAGAAACAGTGGACAAATACCTTACCCAGGATCCCTAATGAAAAGCATCCCAGATTTTCAGTATGAACTTTAGGCAATTCTTTCAAATACTGTCATCATCTATAAATCAGTAATAAAGGACCCACAAGAAATGTTCTAAAGCATCAACCTCTCATTTTCTTAAAGGTCACATTTTAGATAAAGGTAAGTGGCATACTTACAAAATTCATTCAATCAAAAAAATCCCAATTCATTTTCTAAAAGTGAGGTTATGAGAAAGTGATACTTTTTAGTAGCTGAGAAACCTTAGATCAGTCCTCAATCTACTTATTTCTCTCTTAAGCTACTGTGATTCCTCCATGTGAGTTTTACAATTTGAAAAAGACTGGAGAAAAAACTGCAGACTACATGATTAGCTCAGAGTTACCAATATGTTGATTTTAGCAACACCATATCAATTATTTAAAGGCAGTTTTAATTGTACCCTTAAACAAAAGATGTACATTCAGCATTTCTTTCCAAAATTAGAATTAACCTCTTGCTAACAAACTGATTATTAATCTCTCTCTCCTGACTCCTCCTCCCAACTCATTTATCCTGGTTATAAATATTTCATTTAAAAAGGAAGAGAAAGTCTTCCAGTGTCCCACATCCTCTCACATCTCACTAGGTCCTCTCTCTTTTCTTTCATCACTAAAGCTCTCTCCTCCAGCACTGAAACCTGGCTCCCTCCTCTTTACTCTGCTGACGCTGGGCCTTCAAAGTCATCAAACACTTAACTACAAACCCCAAGGCCCTTGGCCATGCTTCCCTGGACTCACCAATGTGCACAGCATTTGATAGGATTCTTTCCTTCTGGACACTCTTCTTGTGCGTCCTAAGGCACCCATTTCTCCTAGTGCTTTCTACTTCTCTGACCTTTTGGGGGGAAGGGAGACTTTTTTTTTTTAGAGCTCTTCATTAACACGTTGATGTGGTTCAGGGCTTGTTCTCTTCTCCAGCCACACACTCTCCCAGGTGATCTCACTTCTTCTGCCTAAATGAGGAGGACTCTCACATCTATTTGGTCCTGACTGCTCCCCTAGGCTCTGCACCCCAATTTCTAGCTTCCCGCCGAGTGTCTACAAAGGGACAGACAATGGATACCACAAATTTAATACCTGCAAAAAACAAACAAATTACCTTTTCTGTCTGTTCACTCTATGACCAAATTATCACAGCAATTGTCAACCTTTCTCACCTCATGGCACACATAAACTAATACAAATCTGCAGCACATACAAAATATATTTTTGATCTGACAAATAAAACAGGTATAATTTTGATTCATTCACATTGGATGCCTACTGTTATGATGGCTGTTGTCATTTTTTTTATTTGACAATCTAAGGGAAAAGAGGCCAGTGCCCCTGACTAAAAAGTCAGGTATTGCATGTTTTAAAAATTCTTATGACACACCAGTTGAAAGTCACTGGACAGTGACTTAAGAGATCACACTTAATGGTGACTGATACCATCCTTCCACTCATCCAAGCTAGGATCCTGTTATCTTCAATTCCTGTTTACTTCTTATCAACTACCAGCTAATTCCTTAAGTACTATTTACCTTCTAAATTTTCTCCTCTCCACTCTCTCTGTCACTAATTTATTTAATTCAAGCCTTCGTGGGGCCCAATGTAGGTTTCCTAAGTGGTCTCCAGTCCATCTCCTAGGCCACCACCAGACCTATTTTCTAAAAATCATGTCACTCACGTACTGACAAAAATCCTTCAGCGGTGGCCCACTGCCTACACAATAAAGTCCACGTGTTCTTCATCTCCCCGGCCACTTTTTCCATCATTTCCCATAGAGCCAATTCTCCAACCTAATGGAACTATTTGTGGGTCTCCGAATACAGCACTCTTCCTCATGTGCCATTTCTCTTTCCTGGCACACCCCTGTCACATCATGCCTCCCCTTTTCCAGCACTGAAACCTTCCTGAAGTCACCCACTTGCAAGAATCTCTCTTCCCTCTTATTCCCACAGCAGTTTGGTACCCAGCACTGTTGTAACTATTGGTTTTGTATCTCCTCTCACTTCTCTGCAGGGGTCCTTTCAAGTAGTGAGCTTATACTACCTGTAGCACATGGCATGTTGTTAGTACTCAATACATATTTGTTTTATAGAAAGTGAACTCAATTTATAAATGCTCTAGTAATGATACTTCTTTATATAGATAAGCCATATTAAAAACTCTACCCCACAAAAGAAAACAAAGTTGATAAATTATAAAACTCAAAGTTGCCAGTTCTTAACAGCACTGAAAAATAACAATGCTTGTATTCATGGATTATATCTATTCATTAATCCAATAAACACTGACTAAAGATAAATAGAAACCACCTGAGGTAAATCTGCCAAGTATTAGAAATTTCTGTTTTTCTACACCATAGTGACCTGTTTTTGTAAGCTTTCCACATCAACTGGTCTGCTCTCTCCTCCCTACAAATGGCAAAAGCCATTTTGAAGTCCAGTTGTCAAAAATACCAAACAATTTTATACAAGTAATTTATACTTGATTATACTTAGAATACTAAAGCAACTGAGTCAGGACTTTACATGTTAAGCCTCATATTTTTAATTTTAGAACGAACATTACTCCCTCCCCATCACTACTTAAAGGAACTATATACATCAAAAAAACAAAAAACAGGTACTTTCTCTTGTACAGAAGATGCCTCAAAATCTCAACAGGCCCTAATATGGACCTGAGCTACTTAAGGATGCTTTGAGAAGTGAATCAAGAGGGACAGGCAATGAATAGTCTCTCCGTCACACAGGTCCCTCAGAAATAGGTCCTCCGCTCCTCTGCAGGGAAGTGTCTGCCTGAAAGAGGTGCTTGTGATTTTTCTCAGCTTTTGGGGGTTCAGAGAAGCCTGTGCCCTGCCGTCAGCCACTGCATCCAGAACTGGAGTACTCCTCCCTGTCGACCCAAGTCTACTCCTGCCCTTTCTCAGCATCCGTCAGTCAGCTGTCTGTCAGCTTCCCCCGTTCCCCTAAATCCAAGCTCCACCTTCCAATTCCTTTAGCACAAGATTCAGAAATTCATATTTTATATTGTCCTTTACTTTAGTTACTCTTTAATAATTTCATACTAGAACCCCTTTATCTGACCTCTATGCTACCTTTAATTATGACATTTTTGACAAATGTGGCATTGGAACACTTCTTCCCTATTAGTGACTATTATACAGTTCATAAAAACTCTACTATTTAGATTATTGAAAAACACAGATAAGTCTTATTCACATAAAATAGAGGAGAAAAGCCTGGAAAAAAAGCATAAAAGAAGAATATACTTTTTATTAAGCCCTCCTGAAATAAACAAAAACCTTTCTCCAGGAAAAAAAATTAGAAAGCATCCTAACTTGACTTCTTTCTTCTAAAAGCTCAGAGTATTTTTCTCTCTTAGCAGAAAGGAGAAGGTGGCATTCTTGTATTAAACAGGGAGAGCAACAGAGGCCCTCAAAGGATAAAAACATTTGTCCGACAGGCCAATTACCCTGATTTTTCACTTGGTTCTCTTTCATTTAAAAAAATATGATTGGTTCATCTTTCCTTTCTCACCTGAAATAATCTCTGAAATTGAGGATTTGGGATTTTGGTGGTTGGAAATAAGTCTTTGATGGCGTCTTCCTCTTCCTCTTTCTTTATCAGGCTCATGGAGTCGATCAAAGCGTCAACAGCACCCAACTGCGCCTCTAAACCGGGGGACACAAAGCAGCAGAACGGAAAGATGACTACCGCCACCACTTCTCACGGAAACACACGCTCTCCGCTCACAGTGATTCCTCGCAATACTGGCAGGTTATACAGCCCTAGCTCTGCCCAAACCATTCACCTGAACCTCTGTTTCCTTACCTGTAAAGGAGAGTTATTTAGAGTAGCTGGTCTCTCAGGTCCTCTCCAGCTCTACTGTTCAGTAAGCATTTGACAATGGAGTATCATAACAAAAACAAAAGAGTTTGTCCCAGGGGAGTGCACCACAGCCACACAAAACCCAGCCTGCATATGGCAATCCAAAATATTCCGAATTCAATGAAAATATTAGGAAGAAATTAGTAATTAGTTAAAGGAGGAAAACATTTTTAAAAAACCCTTTGGTAATGAAGCATTCATTCTATAAGGATTTAATACAACTTGTACCAGAGTATAGCAACAGGAAGACACCGCTGAACCAGGAGAGCAGGTTCCTTCGTGATCTCCCCAAGTCAGAATGAGCTCTTCCCTCCCCCAAACCGCATACACACACACCTGTGTACACGTCTTACGCCATCGCACTCAAACTCTAAAGACCCATAAGAGCAAAAACAGGACTTCCTTTATGTCTCTCCTAAAACTGAACAGAAAGCAAGTGACCCTCAATAAAAATGACGCAGCCCAAAGCAATGTAGATGAAAGGTAATGCTTCCAAAAACGCTTCTACTTAAACTCCCATCTGTGACTTTCATTCTGCTGATTCATACAGTTCAGCTGGTAAAAGCTGAGGCTCATTCACAACCACCAGGCAAAAGGTAGAAAAGAGAAGCAGTTCCTAAAACGTCCATTATGCTTCTATCCATCACCTTTCCAAATTTCCCTCTTGAACAGCTTCTACAAAATGAACGAGCACGCAGGCATTTATCATGAACACTTTCTACCCCGTTTCTGGACTTTCTAGGGGAGGCTCAGGCACTGCCCAGCCATCGCCACCTGAGGCTGACGACAGCAGGGTCCACCTGGCAACTGCAGTAGGTGCTGCGTGTGTGAACATTTAGTGACTTCCATTTGCCATTACAAGCTGGTATCAGGCCAGGTCACTCTGGCACTGCACTCCCCTACTTAAATGTCGTCTTGGGAAATATGCCAAACAGTTTTAATAATACGCTTTTCCAATGGAGAAAACACAAACAATAAAATGTCAATTCACAGAAAATAAATCAATAGATAAGAGATATTTAATGTTTTAGGTCCTGAGTGAATAGGGTACGTCCTTAATTTCTCAACGAAGTTCTCTTTTTTAAGTGTTCTGTTCATTTAAAGTCTGGAGAGGTAGAGAAAGAACACTAACACACTGGCAGCTTCTGACCATTGAAGTGCATGCTTAGTTCCACCATGATGCAGAGGGACCCATTTCTGAAAGAAGGTAAAGACACAAGCCCTAAAAGTCCATTTGTTTCTGGGCTTTTCTCTGCACACTTTTCCTAAATGACCTAACCAAAGAAACATAGAGAGAGAGCTCAGCTGTGAGACTCACTTTGCAATTCCCTAATCCTACACTGACGTAGATATAACTTGTAAACTACAACATCTACTCACCATTTTGTGTTCTTTTTGGCATGTTCTCTACATTTAGCCCATTATTACAACTGTCTAAAACTGTGAACTCTCTGGAAGACAAGATTTGTGTCTTTGAGAATCATTCTGGGTAGCACCCTGGCATTTGCAGCCAGACGCTTAATAAAGGCCATTCCTCACCAAGCTAGAAGTAACTCCTGGAAATAGGGAACAGCAGAACTTGAACTGTTACTGTAAGCTAAAAAGAAAGGGCAAGAGAAAAGGTAATCTCCAGCACTATCGCTTTTGAGTCGAAGTTACAGTACATTTTATATAGGACACTGAAGTCCCAGGCTCGATAACATAGGCCAACTCACTGCAGCAGAGGGCGAACCTGCTCCGACTAGAGAATATACAACCATTCCTAGCAAGCTGCTCCTTAGGTCCAGCCCTGAGTCAGAAGGGGGAACCTGGAGAGTGCCTGGAGAGTTTAGGACAAGCCTGTCTCTATTACTGGAAAGATACATGATGGACCACCTTCTTCATTACTATGTATAACATGACTTTGTATCCAACTAATTCACCCTGTGAAACTTTGGCCCCAACCAACAACTACAGACAGGTGATTTCCCAAGAACAGTTTGTGCTCAGAGCCAATGAGTGAACAACATGGAAATAAACTCACCTGTGGGAGTGTATTTCTTATTATTTTTCAAGGATGAAAACATGTACTGCCGCAAGTCTTCCATGAAAGGCAGCTGCACGTACACTAAACACTGATGAGAAAGAAAGGAGGTAAAAGCAAAATCCACCAAATTAGTGGAGAAATATAGAACTGGCCCCGACGCTGTGAAAGTGGCACGAGAAAAGTATTTTGAAAATCGGAGGGCTCGTGCTGGCACATGGAAAGTAGTGTTCTGATTTCCGTTACTAGCTGTACACAACGGCAAACAGTACACAGAATACGAAACGTAAAGGCACGCTTCGAAGAATGAGCATCACACCTGCAACAGGCAGGACCTACACAACGGAGGACAGGAGTCGCGCTGCTTAGAAGGCTGGAGTGCAAGTCAAGATACTTGCGTCTCTTTTCCAGTTCTGCCACAGTAAGTTCTTTGAAAAACAGGAAATGGTAAGGAATACAGACAGGAGAGCCCTGAATAAAATGAATTTCTCAAGGATTATGACAACATCACATCCTCAACCTTTATCCCTAGTAAATAAAGGTTGCTGTAAAAAAAAGAGGTGATCGTATTCCTGTTAGACTCAGACGTCAGAGAGGATGCGAGCCAAGAGAAAGTCACTGGGCTGGGCAAACGGGAGGTCACGGCTAACCTTCCATGATTTGATTTAAAGGCCCTTTACATAGCTACATTAGTTTATGTTCTTTCATTGCGACTTTCTTTACTTGGGAGTTTGTGAGGAATGCAGAATCAGACTTACAGAATCAGAATCTTCATTTTAACAAGTTCCCCCAAGTGATTCCCACATATATTAACAGTTGGGAAACACTGTTTAGAACAAAGAACACGAAGAGGGGAAAAACATGAATAAAAGACCTGTGGGTTTTACCTCATAGGTGTCCTTGATACAAGGAAAAGCCACGCCAACTTGAGGGTTACTTCTTCTGTCATAAGCATATCGAACTATGGCCACCATGTCCAATTCTTCCAACGCATGGATCAGGGAGGAAAGGGCCACCGCGGCTGCCTAGTGAGAAAGATGCTCCCGTTGACCCACATCCAACGCGGGCGAAGTTTTACAACGGAACCACATACTCCTACGACCCTGTTCCACCTCCTTCCTGTTTCAGGTTTCTCCAAAAGTGCCCTCGACCCCCTTCAAGGCCACGCTGTACCCATTTGATCACACTTACTGTACCTCTTCTGGCAGTTCGTTATCTAAATCCCCTCTCTCATCACTTCGATCTTCCTTATCCTCTGAATTCATACCTGTGCCCTCTAAATAGACTCAAGTCTCCGCCTTCCTAATCAAAATCTTTTTGTCCCTCTCTCCCCATAAATTGACTGTCTATATCTTCCTTTTCTTTTACCTCTAAATTCCAAGAAACAATCATCTTGCAGTTGTCTCTGCTTAGGACACAATTATTCTTCCATCTAATCCAGCTCCTGACCCAATGGTCTCACCTTAATCACCCTCTGCAGTCACCCATGGCCTCCCACTTGCTGAACCCTTGTTTCCCCTTCTGTTTGACCTCTCAGTGGCATCTGACCGTCCCTTTCTCGACACTTCCTCCTCCTTTGGCTTCAGAAACAACACTCTCCCCTGACTGTTATACTCTGCGAGCCACTCCTCCCCTGGTTCTTCTCTTCTTTCAACTAATCTTGAAATTCTGCTCTTGACCTTTCCCTCCTCTTCTTACTCTAAAACTCTGGTTGGGGATTATTTTATCCAGTCTCACCAATTGATGAATCAAAAGTATGTATATTTAGTTTTAAAACTCTCCTAAGATCCAGACTTATTTACCTACTAGCTGGTAAGTATCTCATCTGGTTATACCCCAGGTATCTCAAACAGTTCATGACCAAACTTACTATCTCCCCCCCCATTCTCCTCCTCTGCTCCTTACTTCCATGAACATCACCGCCCAGTCAACCAAGCATGGAGCCCCAACATCTTCGATAATGCCACCTTACTCATCCCTCACCTTCAGGTGTGCACCAAACTACCAATTCTACCTCTATGCCACCTCTCAAATCTGTCCGTTCTCTTCCGTCACTGCCTCCCCTGCTCCTAGAGCTGACCACGTCACTCCCTTCCACAAAAACCTCCAATGGTTCCTCTATCTCAGCCTCACTGAGCTAACCATTATTCCTGGGCAAGTCTTATACTTGCCCTCCTCTAGCTTTTTATTCAGATGATTTCTTTCTGGTTAGAATAACATCTCCAACTCTCCAAATGGCTCTCTAGCTTTGAATGCATTTTTAAGGCTCAATAAATTGATACCTTCTCCATTTCAGATTTGCTTTGGCCAGCTCTCTCCCTCTCCATTACTGCCCAAACACTTTATCTGTACTTTTCAGTGTCCTAGCTAAGCCTTATCGAAGTTATCTGTGCATATTTTCATTTCCTGCACTGAAAACCTATGACCTCAATACCCTGTCTTCAAATCCTCTACAGATTTCACAATAGATTCATTACCTTTTCAGTTCAACTCAAGGAATATTATTTACTTAGTGCCTACTCTCTGCCAGGCACTGTCTGAGGGCCTGTAAGAAGACAAGGATAAGTCCCTGATCTCACTGAGCTGCTACATTCTTACTAGCAGACAGGAGAAATATACCAAATACAGAATGTGTATATCCTAATGTGTCCCGTAAGAGAGACCAGATAAGCACAATGGGAGTCTGAGGAAGAGATTACTTCCAATTTGTTTGCAAGCTTTTATCTGGATGTCTTTGATGGGCTCAACTGGGATATGTAAAGAAGGAACAATGAGGTCTTGAATGACTGCTACATCGCAACACAACACTACACCTGTGGGAAACTCAACCAAAGCTCCATTCCCTTTCCTTTCTCTCCCCCCTTCTCTTCCACACACAGTACAGATCAGCACATAAAAGTGTAGATTCTCCATATAAAAAATAATTATATGTTAATGACCAGAGAAAACATTTTTAAAAAGGAATTTTTCACAGAATCACGGAGTATTTGAGTTGAACAAGTGTTCATCTAGTTTAACAACCCACACAAGGGAGGAATCTCCTCCCCAGTCTGATTGGCAGTAGCAAAGACTGCTGGGAAACTTGTGGGAATGGGGATCTGACCACCTCACAAGGAACCGCCCCACTTGCAGACAGTAGTCCTAGTGACAAAATAAATCATCTTGAACAAAACTACCAACTGTTGGTTCCAACTTCCCCTCCTGTAGGAAGCACAGTTTAATTTCTACTTCAAACAATAATTCTCCAAATGTATGAGGAGGGCTATTATATCTGCCATTCCTCCTTCGCCCCTATCGACCCACCCAGTCTTCTCCACACAGTCTTTCCTGGAAGTGCTCACGTGACATGATTTTCTTACTCCTCTGCTTCTCTCATAAGCTCCGATTAGTTAGTATTACTCTTTATCCATGACATCATGAACCAACACCAAAAAGTAGCCCTTTCCCATTAGTAGATAAAAATTTTTTTTGAGTAAACTCAAAGTGCCCTGTGATCTAGAGAGTCTGCATGAGGTTGGATTTCCACTGTGCCAGCCACGAGGCTGCCCTTGGCTAGCATGTCAAGAGGATCACAGCTTTGTGATGTGCAGTCACAGGAAGTGATCAGAATTTTCTTTGTGTGAAGGGAAAATAAGTAGGGGTTACAATGTCAACAGAAGTGAAAAATGCAGTTAAGATGTGTTGACAATATATATCAGGACTGCATGATTACCAGCAGGATTTGATTCAAGAGCAATCCATGAACTAGGATGTTCAGATCTGAGGATTCAGATGCCCAGTGTGCGCTCATGAACCTGTGCGGTGCTGAGCGAAAGCCCACCGTTTCCTTCTCCTGCTCTAACTGTCCTGACAGAACAGTGGTACACCCATTCACTCGATGTGCGGTCGGCTCCCCTTCAGAAGTCAGGAGAAAATGGGGGTTAAGAGGACTAGATCTCTTATACCACCACCCACCCCCTCACTCCAAACGAGCCTTTTACATCCAGTTTACTCATTTTAGATGCAAATGCTTCCAGGACTTGGAAACTTGCTTCAGCAGTCTTAAAAAGATACTACATTGTCATCTTCCAGTTTAGATCAACCTCTCCAAGGAAGTAAGTTCTGACTTGGAGGCTACACAGGAAATATTTAGAGAAGGCAGGTGTGAGTGTAGGATGCAAGAGCCATGGGCTGTTAGCCAGGCAGAAACCAGCCTGAAAACAGACTCTCTCGGGAAGGCTGGAAGAGAGGAGGAGCGTGGGAGGGGCTGGAAAAGACACAGTCCTCAGTGACAGAAGCGTCCGGTGAGTCGGTAAGGCACACCTCCGGGAGAACTGGAGCCAGTACCCACGCTCAGTGTCTATGAAAATGAAAGTGTCAACCTGACCCCAACTTTCCTGAACATTTGCCTATGAGCTCCCATACTGAATGCACGTGCTCAAATGGTTTTTCCTTCTTTATTGAATTTACTGGGGTGATATTGGTAAATAAAATTATATAGGTTTCGGGTGTACCACTGTACAATACATCATCTGTATATTGTATTGTGTGTTCACCACACCCAGTCAAGTCTCCTTCCACCACCATTTACTGCCCCACACCTTCTGTACCTCCTCACTTTCCCCTTTCCTCCTGTCAGATGTTTTCATTTTCAACACTCACCTGATGTCTAACTGCAGGGCTATGTCCTCAGGCCTTGTGCGCATGTGCTATGACGAACTCATGTATTATTTCTTCATTTTCAGAGTTAAAGGCCCTGAGCAACTCCCTTAAAAATGGCAATTCCATTCTGTGGCACTACAACTCACCTCATCATCTTTAGCTGCAAAGACTTTTAGAACTTGATTTCCCATAAAATATTTCCTGTGGACCTACAAGAATAAATGAGGAAAGAATTGGTTTCAATCCAAAATTAAGTAACGCATAAAACCATAATGCCACACGTTAATAAGAAATCCTATTCAAAATGCTCTTACTGAAAAACATTCACAGGTGCTAGAAATAATGTATTACTTGAGGTTCAACTGGACTCAACACAATAAATATCTGAGCACCTACTATGCATCAAACATTGTTCTGGGCTCTCCAAACACAATAATGAGCACAATGTAGAGTGTCCTGAGGCAGAGAGACAAATACTAGATTAGCTATAGTGCAGGGCTACCACACGGTGCTACAAGAAGACAAGAGTACCATCATATAATACACTTCGGTGCTACGAGGGCACATGAGAAGGTCATCCGGTTTGGTCACGAAGGGCCAGTGAAGGTTTCTGCAAATGGTGACACCTAAGTTAAGACTGAAAGGATGTGTACAAACTGAGATTAAAAAGTGTGGGCAAAGTGTCCTGGGCAGGGATAAACACTGTGAATAAGTCTACAGTGACAGGAAACACAGCAAGTACACTTGGGGAGCTGCGTCTGGAGCAGCACAGTGCCACAGTGCAAGCGTAAAGGGAAAAATGAGATCAGCGAGATTAAGATCAGCAAAGATCAGGTCAGGAAGTCTCTTATCAGCAAAAGCAAGTGGTTTGGACTTCATCTGAAAGCAATGATAAATTGCAAAGAGGCCAGTGCAAAGAACTAAATAGAAGGGTAGGACTGCAGGAAGGGTAACCAAAGCAAAAATACTATGTGTCCTTTCTCCCCTTTTAAGCCACTCATCCAGCACAGTATCAGAGAGGCTGAAGACTAGAAAATGAATACTGAAGAGTTCCCAATGTCATAACCACCTGCACCTATTGAACAAGATCAACTTCTCTCTGATCCATGTTATCTTGAGCCTGAAGCTTATTTATAAGATCATGCCATATGCTGTATAAGGCAATGCTTCTAAAATGTTTTTTCCCTCCTGCCTTTAAAGCTGAGAAATTATGAGCACTTTCATAGAAACAGTAGCTCAAGGCCAAGTCTCAAAAGTGTGGGGGGTGAGGCCCATGTAATTCAAATACCCTCCATCTCCACTACTAGTCCCCATTTGAAAACCATTATTTGAAGAAATATGGGAATAATCCTATATTTTTAGTTTGCTACATTTATATAGATTTGCCCTCCCATCAGAATTTGTAATAGTTCTTGATTAATTAAAGAAGAGCTAATGATATCTCTTCCTAAGATACCTAAATGACTTTTCAAAAGACAGCCAGACATTTGGGGGATGTTCTGGCTAAATTCTTACCCATCCTATAATTAGATACCCAGAACACTGACAACTTGGAAAAAGACATATTGAAAGAACTTTTAAAATTTTAAAAAAGAAAAGTAATTCACATTTCAAAAAGAAAAAAAATACCCCAAACCAAAAATCCTTTTTTATATAACAAAATGTTTCATATCATTTCAGAAATGTTAGTTTCCTTCACTTTAAAGGAGTCTGAAAAAATATGTAATTTTATTAAAGATAATTACTAGCCTGTTAAAAGGTGCATGATTATATTTTATCTCAGTTGACATGGAAAACACCCTGCTCTTAAGATGACGTGTGTGCATGTGTTAAGATAACACATGAGCCCTGGCCAGGTGGCTGAGTTGGTTGGACCATCATCCAATACACCAAAAAAAGTTGCAGGCTGGATCCTTCAATCCCCGGTTGGGGCATGTGTGGGAGGCAACCAATGATGTTTCTCTCTTTCGCCTTCCTTTCTCTAAAATTAATAAAAACATATCCTTGGGTGAGGATTAAAAAAAAAGATAATACATGGAAGCAGTTATATAAAAATTAGACTTCAAAAATGAGACTGTCTAGCCCTGAGTGGCGTTGCTCAATGGGTTGAGCGTCATCCTGCAAACCAAAAGGACACCGGTTCAATTCCGGTCAGGGCACATGCCAGGGTTGCAGGCCAGGTCTCCAGTTGGGGGCATGAGAGAGGAAGTTGATGGATGTTTCTCTTGCACATCAATGCTTCTCTCCTGCTCTTTCTCCCTCTCTAAAAATAAATAAATAAAACCTTGAAAGTCAATGTTAAAACAACAGACCATCCATCTGGTGGGCAGGTTACAACTGATCAATGACATAGGTGTTGGAGACAGAGAGATCTGGTTCAAAACCCACCTCTACCACCTTCTAGCTACATGACCTGTGAAGCTCAATTTCCTAATGTATAAAGTACATACCATGGCATCTACCTTTTAAGGTCATAAAAGAATTAAATGGGAAGTTATATAAAATGCTTAGTATACTGACGAATATTATAATGACTCAATAAACAGTAGCTATTATCTTCATTCTATTTGAGATTGTACTCAAGATAAAAATAATTTATGGCTTAAAAAAAATTGATTTAGAAAAATAATCCATGACTTAAAAGTTAATTTTAAGTTAATAAAAATCTTAAAAAGGTGAAGACATTAAGCCAAAAAGAAAAAGAAAAACAACAACTTACAGACACAGACAACAGTGTGGTGACCACCAGAGGGAAGGGGGTGGCGGAGGCAGAAGGGGTCAGGGAGGGCAAAATGCTGATGGAAGGAGCCTTGACTCGGGGTGATAAACACATAATATAGAGATGATGTGTCAGAGAACTGTACGCCTGAAACCTATGTGATTTTATTAACCGATGTCACCCCAATAAATTAATAAAAACTTAGAAAAATGGAGAATGTGCATTTTTGTTCAGCTCACTCTTTGTTTTACCATTCCACTAAATAGTCCCCCATTCCCACCCAGGCACAGATGATGTCAATTTTTTGAGTTCTGAATTACACTTGTGGCTGTTTTGGACAGACCTTTTCCGCCTGTCTAGAATTAGAAGACCCACTTCCCAATAAGCCAGTCTCTTCAAATAGGTCTGAATAACAGTGCTGTTTCACTGAAAAGATTCATAAGCATTGCCATTAATAACTGTTAAGCTTTAAGTTTATATACCTCCCAAAATAAATAATTTCATTTTTATGGAAAATACATTTAGTATAATTTATTAGAAAATTGTTAGAGACTCTCAACTTCCAAAAAGTATTTATTTTCGCCATTCAAATCTCATTGCTTTATGTAAATACTCCCAATTTTCAGCTTATGAGTCTTAAAAAAGTGTGTAACATTTTGGGAATATCATGAAAAACATTGCCCCCATCCCAATGAATTAATCTAACATTCAATTACACAGGGACTATATGCTTAAGCAATATAGAGAAGTTAAAACCCAGTATACTGGGTAATATTTATTTTTATTATAATTCTCAACTGAGTTCATCTGGAATCAACAAAAATCTTTTAATCCCTAAAGAGCCTGAAAAGATACACTTTATAACTTATTCATTCCCTTTGGTTGCCTACCTCAGAACAATTTCATCTATTATCTTCCAGAATCTTTAAACCCTTTCTAGGATAGTACATGGTATCCTACAGCCTTCAGTGAATTCCTGCATTTCCCACTGTGTCTATTTTGTGTATCTCTGCATTGGTATCTAAAAAACATACCACATACGAACCAGTTTCGCATCTTAGACCTCTCTGCTGAGCATGAAGATGAATGGTGACTGGCATAAACCAATGATGTTCTAGGAGGTCTATGGCCATTTAAAACCCAGCTAGACCTTCGTTCCTGTAAAATACTCTATGTATAACATTTTAGAAAAAGCAATACAGTAGGAAAGAACTAGATACTGTCTCTTTAAGGCTACTATGAGCTATGTCTGACAGCAAAGCTAAAAAGTGACTTTTATTTCAATCTATTCTTCTGACGTTTCTACATCTTGGTTTTTTCCTTCAAAAATCAAGGACAGTGACAGTAACTCCCAGACTACATTTTAGAAAAACTAAAAGTAAAATAAACGTATATTATACATAAAAGGACCGATCAAAATCACACCATCTCAAATAAAAACAAGAAAAAAGCTCATTTATTTTGTTTACAATTAGTAGAGTAAGTGCTGTACCTGAGAAGATCTACAAAATCCCAACACGGAGAAGCACTTCCCCTCCGATCTGTACTTCATTTGCTCCTGATCCACTTTAGAGAAAGGGATGATGTCACTCCCATAGCGGAACCCTAGAGAACGAGAAGAGCATTTGTCAGGTGCACAGGCCTCGTTTTCCACAAGCTGAAATGAGCCCTCTACACACATTAGCCATACACGCACCCCCCAGATCAAGCCTCCACGTACTATTCCCTGGTATCAAATTCCTGCCCCTTATGATGAATGGGGGAAAAGCAGCAGCAGATACACAAACAATATATATAATATAGAATCCGTTAAAATCTAATTACATTTTTTAAGTATGTATTCTGCAATCTACCATATTTTCGGACTATAAGACACATTTGTTTCCCCCAAACTTGGGAGGAAAATGGGGGTGCATCTTATAGTCCGAATGTAGCTTACCTGGCTGTTTACATTTACATTGGTGAAATATTATGTTATTTATGCTATTAAATATTTTACCACATTTTTTGCTTCAAAATTTTTTTTCCTATTTTCCTTCTCTAAAACCTAGGTGCATCTTATGGTCCGGTGCGTCTTACAGTCCGAAAAGTATGGTAGTTGCCTTACTGATTATCCAGCCTAGAGGAAAGAGCGTGGCAAATGCAATGAACTAGTTGTCCTCCGAAGATAAAACATGGTTGACTGAAGTACAACCATGATTTGTAAACATAACAACAAGAACACATTTACTCAGAAACCTGGAGACCCACAGAGAAAAATGCCCACAGGAAATTTTCAAAACAAAATGTTCTCAAAAAGGCACACTGCAGATATTTAAGTGCCAGATGAAAGAAGCCAAAACTCTTCTATTTAGAAACATTCAATTGATAAGCTGGATATTTTTCTGCACGTAAACTGATTTTATTTTGGGGATTGGACTATTTTTTCCAATTACTTAGGTTACTCACATAAATATAGGGTCTTGGCTTCTTAAAAAAAAATCCCACCCTGTTCCAGGGCCTTTCTGCTCTATGGAAGGTCATGCCCTTTCAACACATAATTTTATCTATATTTTGTGGGGAGAAGAGTCATCAAAATCCAAGGATTCTGGCTTTCGGTAAAAGAAAAATAAACGTAAATGCACCTTTACTCCAAGACACTAAGAAAGTTGTGCATGTGAGGCAGAGTCTGTGAGCCAGTATGTATTTGTTCCTGTCTATCTGTTGATGTCACATATTTAATTTTAAAAAATTCTCCTTTTATATATGTCTTTTTAAGAAATTCCAACAAAAAAATCAATAGGGAAACAAATGGCACATGTAGTATTAAGAGTGATATGGAAACCAAGTATTTTTTCTAAGTTTTCTGCCATCAAACACCTTCTTTTAAAAATTTTTTATTGTTATTACATTACAGCTGTCCAAATTTCTCCCCTCTGCCCTCCTCCACCTGGCTCACCCCTTGCTCCCACAGTCAATCCCCACACTGCTGTCCATGTCCATGGGTCATTCATACAAGTCCTTTGACTAGCCCCTTGCTCTTCTTTCCGCCATTAGCCTTCTCCTCCGTCCACTCTGGGCCCTGTCAGACTGTTCCATGTCTTCATGCCTCTGGTTCTATTTTGCTCATTAGTGTATTTTGTTCATCAGATTCCTCTTATAGGTGAGATCATACGGTATTTGTCCTTCACTGACTGGCTTATTTCACTTAGCATAATATTCTCCAGTTCCCTCCATAGTGTCACAAAAGGCTGGAGTTCCTTCTTTCTTTCTGTGATGTAGTATTCCATTGTGTAAATGTACCAGTTTTTTTGATCCATTCATTTACTGATGGGCACTTAGGCTATTTCCAGCGCTTTGCTATTGTAAATAGCACTATGAACACTGGGGTGCTTAAGTTCTTTTGAATTGGTGATTTGGGATTCTTAGGGTACATTCCCAGCAGTGGAATCACTGGGTCAAACAGCAGTTCCATTTTTAATTTTTTGAGGAAATTCCATACTGTTTTCCACAGTGGCTGTACCAGTCTGCATTCACACCAACAGTGCACTACATTTCCCTTTTCTCCACATCCTCGTCAGCACTTGTTTGTTGACTTATTAATGATGGTCATTCTGGCAGGTGTGAGGTGATATCTCATTGTGGTTTTAATTTGCACCTCTCTGATGGCTGGTGATGGCCATCTGTATGTCCTCCTTGGAGAAGTGTCTGTTCAGGTCCTTTGCCCATTTTTAATTAGATTGTCTTCCTGGTGTTGAGTCATATGAGTTCCTTATATATTTTCAAGATTAAACCCTTGTCCGAGGTATCATTGGCAAATATGTTTTCCCATATGGTATTGTTTTCATTTTGATGATGGTTTCTTTGGCCATGCAGAAGCTTTTTAATTTGATATAGTCCCATTTGCTTATTTTTTCCTTTATTTCCCTTGCCCTAGGAGAGATATCAGAAAAATATTGCTATGTGCGATATCTGAAATTTTACTGCGTATGTTTTCCTCTAGGACTTTTGTGGTGTCACAGCTTATATTTAAGTCTTTTATCCATTTTTAGTTTATTCTGGTGTATGGCGTAAGTTGGTGGTCTACTTTCATTTTTTTTGCATGTCCCAGTCTAGTTCTCCCAACATCACTTACTGAAGATGCTATTTTCACTCTATTGTATGCACACGCCTCCTTTGTCAAATATTAACAGACCATAGAGACATGGGTTTATTTCTGGGCTCTCTATTCTGTTCCTTTGATCTGTGTGTCTGTTCCTATGCCAGTACCAGACTTTTTTGATTACAGTGGCCTTGTAGTATAGTTTGATATCAGGCATTGTGACCCCTCCTACTTTGTTCTTCTTTCCCAAGATTGCTGAGGCTATTCAAGATCTTTTTTGGTTCTATATAATTTTTTTAAATATTTGTCCTAGACCTGGAAATATACCATTGGTATTTTAGTACGAATTGCACTGATCTATAGATTGCTTTGAGTGGTATCGACACTTTAATGATGGTAATTCTTCCAATCCATCCAATCCATGAACATAGTATGTGTTTCCATTTAATTATATCTTCCTCAATTTCTTTCTTCAGTGTTCTATAGTTTTCTGAGTACAGGTCTTTTAACTCCTTGGTTAAATTTATTCCTAGGTACTTTATTTTTCTTGTTGCTATTATAATTGAGATTTTTTTTCCAGTTTCTCTTTCTGACAATTCATTGTTGGTGTACAAAAATGCCATCGGTTTCTGAATATTGACTTTGTATCCCACTATTTTGCCAAATTCATTTATTAATTAAGTTGAATAGCTTTTTGGTGGAGACTATGGGGTTTTCTATGTGCACTATCATGTCATCTGTGAATAATGACAGTTTTGCTTCTTCCTTTTCAATTTAAATGCCTTTTAATTCTTTTTCTTGTCTGATCACTATGGCTAGAACTTCCAGTACTATGTTGAGTAAGAGTGGTGAAAGCAGACACACTTGTCCTGTCCCTAACCTTAAGGGGAAAGCTTTTAGTTTCTGCCCTTTGAGTATGATGTTGGGAGTAGGTTTCTTATGTATGGCCTTTATTATGTTGAGGTATGCTCCCTCTATTCCCACTTTGCTGAGTGTTTTTATCACAAATAGGTGCTGGACTTTATCAAATGCTTTTTCAGCATCTACTGATATGATCATGTGATTTTTGTCCTTCATTTTGTTTATGTGGTATATTCTACTTATTGATTTGTGAATACTGTACCATCCTTGCATCCCTGGGATGAATCCCACTTGATCATGGTGTATGATCTTTTTAATGTATTGCCAATATTTTATTGAGGATTTTAGCATCTATGTTCACCAGAGATATTGGCCTGTAGTTTTCTTTCTTCATTGTGTCTTTACCTGGTTTGGAATTAGGATAATACTGGCCTCATAAAAAAGAGTTTGGGAGTCTCCTTCTTCTTGAATTTTTTGGAATAGTTTGAGAAGGACAGTTGTTAGATCTTCTTTAAATGTTTGGTAAAATTCTCCTGTGAAGCCACCTGGTCCAAGACTTTTGTGTGCCTGGAGTTTTTTGATTACTGCTTCTACTTCATTAGTTGTTATTACTCTATTCAGGCTTTCTGCTTCGTCTTGATTCAGTTTTGGAAGACTGTATGTTTCTAAAAATTTATGCATTTCACCCAGGTTGTCAAATTTCTTGGCATATAGTTGTCCCTAGTAATTTCTTAACAATGCTTTGTATTTCTGTGGTGTTGGCTGTAACTTCTAATGAATCTCTTTTGTTTCTGATTTTATTTATTTGGGTCCTCTTTTTTTTTCTTAATGAGTCTAGTAAAAGGTTTGTCACAACTTTGTTTATCTTTTCAAAGAATCAGCTCCTGGATTCACTGATTCTTTGAATTGTTTTTTAGTCTCTATGTCATTTAATTCTGCCCTGATCTTGATTATTTCCTTCCTTGATTATTACCTAGAGGAAGTAGACATCCATCTTGTAGATGTAAGGTTAGGTCATTTATTTGAGATTTTTCTATCTTCTTTAGGTAGCCCTGTATTGCTATGAACCTCCCTCTCAGGACTGCTTTCACCATGTCCCATAAATGATGTGTTGTTATGTGTTCATTTTCATTTCTTTCCAGATACTTTTTGACTTCTTCCTTGATCTCACTGTTAACCAATTCATTATTTAATAACATGTTATTCAGTCTCGATGTATTTGAATGTTTTTGAGTTTTTTTCTTGAGGTTGGTTTCTAGTTTCAAGCCATTATGATCTGAAAAGATGATTGATATGACTTCAATCTTCTTGAATTTATTGAGGCTTGTTTTATGTCCCACTATGAGGTCTAATTTTGTAAATGTTCCATGTGTGTTTGAAAAGCAAACATATTTTGTTTCTTTGGGGTGAAATGTTCTGTATATATCAATTAAGTCCATTTGATCTAGAGCGTCGTTCAATGCCACAATATCCTTGCAGATTCTTTGTTTGGAAGATCTATCCATTGTTGACAGGGGGGTGTTACAATCCCCTATGATAACTATGTTGCTGTCAGTATCTTTCTTGAAGTCCTCCAAGATTCTCCTTATGTATTTAGGTGCTCCTATGTTGGGTACATATATGTTTACTAGGGTTATATCCTATTGTTGGACTACTCCCGTAAGTATTATGCAGTGACCTTCTTTGTTTCTTGTTAAGGCCTTTGTTTTGAAGTCTATTTTGTCTGATATAAGTACTGCTCCCTCAGCTTTTTTTTCACGTCCATTTGCTTGAAATATTTTTTTTTAATCCCTTCATTTTCAGCTTGTATAGATCTTTTGTTCTGAGGTGGGTCTCTTGTAGACAGCACATATGTGGGTCATGTTTTCTTATCCATTCAGCTATACTATGTCTTTTGATTGGAACATTTAATCCATTTACATTTAAGGTTAATATCGATAGGTACTTATTCACTGACATTTTTTTTCCCTTTGTACCTGTGTTCCTCTCTCTATCTTTTTCTTCATCTTCTTAAAGCAGTCCCTTTAGCATCTTTTGCAATGCTGGTTTGGTGGAGATGTACTCTTTTAACCATTTTTTGTCTGGGATTTCCTTATTTTACCTTCCATTTTAAACGAGAGCCTTGCTGGGTAGAGTGGTCTTGGTTGCAGGACTTTGCTTTTCATTACTTGGAATATTTTGTGTCATTCCCTTCCAGCTAGTAGTTTTTCTGTTGAAAAATCAGCTACCAGCCTCATCGGAGCGCCTTTGTATGTTACCAGCTATTTCTCCCTTGTCATCAGATACCTTCTTACTTGAATCATTTATTAGTAACTTGAAAATTCTAATGAAAATTGTCCTAGGTGTTTTTTTATTCATCTGTTGAAAGGGTAAATCAATAACTCTAACTTTTGTACATGGCAAAAAGTATAGGCTAGACTACAACATATGACTACATTCCTTTACCACACATACTAGTCCCTCTGTCTAAGAAAGAGAATTCTACATATTTGGGGATAGAAAGTAAAGGTCAGACAAAGGGAGTATGTGAGTTACTGCAAAAAGTTTAAGACAGAAAGACTGCATGTCTATGCTCTTTGAACTTAAGCCTTTTTAACAATTCCATCTGATTGCTCCATCAATAATTTCCTTTTTGCCTAAGATAACCAGAGCTGCTTTATTTTGCTTGCAACTAAAAGAACTGGCTCCCTCAGTTCTAATTTATTCTTCTTCCAATCTATCTTACACCCAGCTGTCATATTAAACTTCCCAATGACACTCTGCTCCTCAAAACTATAAATGACTCCATGTTGCTTTCAAAATTAAGGATAAACTTTTCAGCCTATTGTTCAAAGCCCTTCCTAATTCAGAACAATATGTAAAATCACAGACTCTGAATCAGAAGGACAACCCTGTGTTCAAGTTCTATTAGTTGCTAGCTGTGTGACTTTGTTTTTTTTTTTTTATTTTTTTAAAATTTATTTTGTAGAGAGAGAAGGGAGGGAGAAAGAGAGGGAGAGAAACATCAATATAAGAAACACCAATTGGTTAACTCATAAGTTCCCCAACTGGGGACTGAACTCACAATCTAGACATGTGCCCTGACCCAGAATTGAACAGGCAACCTTTTGCTTTGCAAGCAGATTCCCAACCAACTAAGCCATACTGGTCAGGGAAGCTGTGTGACTTTGAATACACTAATTAAAGTCTATCAGCCACAATTCCCTTATCTATAAAATGAAAATAACAACAGTACCTGCTTGTGAAGATTAAAAGAGAAAACACAGGTTAACTGTTAGATACTACCCTCCCATACTAACCTGCATATGCCCCATGCACCAACACCAATGACTTGTTATCACTGAGAAGGTCCCCTACTTTTCTGGTCTTATGCCTTTCATTGTGCTATTCTATCGACTAAGGGTGGGTCACCATACTAGGATTCAAATGATTTGCAAGTGATGGAGCCATAACTATAACCCAGGTCTGACTACCAAATTCATGTTCTTTACTATACTACTGAAATGAATTAAAGAATTAGTAGGGATGGTAGGATATTGATTACATTGTACACACAATCCATCAGGAGGAAGAAAGAGAACATCACCACCACCACAACCTTTAACCATTTCCCTCCACTGCCCCTGCAACCCATGCAAACATTCACAAACACTGTGATACAGTGCCACAGATGAACGTCATTTTCTTCAAGGCTTGCAGGGTAGCGCATAGTCTGGCAATAAATCTATAGAAAGACCCTACTTTCTAACTTAACCACCATTTGGTATCTTCTAATTTTAGCTCTTAACCCTTCAGACACTCTCAGCTAGTTTCTAAGCCTCTTGGATAGAGATGCCATCTAGACACATACACAGATCGAATGGGTACAATACAAAAAGGACAGTTTTAAAGATCCCAGTGAGCATAAAGCATATAAAAAACATGAAATCGTTTTTCTTATCCCCTAAATTACTTTAAGGGAACATATCTGACATTTAAAAATAATCTAAAATTGGCACTCAGAAAAATAATCACCATATTTTCAAAAATAATCACAGTATAAATTAAAATAAATTTTAAAACTTACCTCAGTCACACTGATACAAGCATTTTCCTAGCTCGTAAGTTTCAAACTTTAAAACAAAGCCGAGTATTAAGTCCTGTCACATGAGACACTTAAAACCCAGAGAGATGGAATACCCAAGTGCGCTCCCGGGACCTGTCCTGCCTCACACCCAACAGATGAACGAAAGGACCTGGTGTCTCCTGACCCCCTCCAAGAGCTGTGTCTGCAGACTCAGAGAAATATCCCTAAGCGAATGATAATACAAATCCCAGCTGCCTTATATCACCTGGAAGAACATCTCTTTCAGGCAAAAATGGAAACTCTTCCTGGCATACCTTGAATAGTATCTTCTTTTGGAACTTCAGTTTCATCATCGTCGTTCAAGCAATAAACAGTTTCTTTTTGTATTTCTTCCTTTGTTAGGGTTCGTGCATCCACAACAGTCCAAGATGTTCTAACTTTCTCCTGTACAATCTTATTTCCAAAAAATAAATTAATTAATTCATAGATAGATAATAGACAGAAAACAGAAAGCTAGGATTCCAATCAACAAAAGGTGAAAATCTAGTATACACTCTACAGAAAAAGTCCAGAATAATTAATCTGACTGAACTGTTTTGTTTGCTCTTGCCTATTGGTGAAATTTTAGTAATTTCTTCTATATTTCATCTTTCCCTCTGGGTAATCTGCAGATACATATTAATATTTGTATATATTCAAGCACTTTCAATATAAAACTCTCAGACAATCTAATAAAAGAGGACCATGTATCTGGTTACTACAGTTTCCCAATAAAGAAAGGGAAAGAAGTCTATCTGCAGTCATAAATCAGTAAGAAAATTCAAAAGTAAAACAAAAAAACTAGAAAGAAGAAGAGCAGAGACTAGTCTCAATCTCCAGGAACATTATTCTAGACCCTGATGGAACCATAAAGAAAGAAGTACCTGCAAAATCCCAAAATAATAAAGGCCATAAATGACAAAACCATAGCTAACATTTTATTCAATGGGCAAAACTAAAAGTGTTTCTCTTAAGATCAGGAATAAGTCAGAGATGTCTACTTTTACCACTCTTACTCAACACAGTACTAGAAATCCTAGCCACAGCCATCAGACAAGAGAAATAAAAGGCATCCAAAATGGAAAAAAGAAGTTCTCATTATTTGCAGATGATGTGATACTGTATACAGTAAACCTTAAGGACTCCACTAAACTACTAGAACTGATAAATGAATTCAGTAAAGTAGCAGAATACAAAATTAATATTCAGAAATCAGTTGCATTTTTATACACCAATAGTGAACTATGAGAAAGGGAAAGTAATAAAACAATCCCATTTACAATTGCACCAACCCTCCCCCCCAAATACCTAGGAATAAATTTAAGCAAGAAAGTAAAAGACCTATACTCAGAAAACTATAAGGCACTAAAAGAAGAAAGTGAAGAAGATACAAATAAATGGAGGTATACACTGTGCTCGTGGATAGGAAGAATTAGATCACTAAAATGTCCATGCTACCCAAAGCCATCTACAGATTCAGTACAATCTCTTTCAAAATACCAATGGTGTATTTCACAGAACTAGAACAAAGAATCCAAATATTTATATGGAATGACACACAAACACACACACACAACAAATAGCCTCTGTGATCTTGAGGGAAAAAAAAAGTTGGAGGAATCATACTACCCAAGATCAAACTATACTGCAAAGCTATAGCAATCAAAATGGCATAGCACTAGGTATAAAAACAGATGTACAGATCAAAGGAACAGAACAGAGAGCCCAAAGATGGTAAAAATGAAGAGACATCTCCAAGATGGCAGAAATAAACCCGCGCCTGTATGGTTAATTAATATTTGACAAAGGAGGCAAGAACATACAATGGGGTAAAGACAGTCTATTCAATAAATGGTGCTCAGAAAATTGGACAGATACATGAAAAACATGAAGGTAAACCACCTTCTAACACCTTATACAAGAATAAACTCAAAATGGGTAAAAGACTTAAATGTAAGACTCGAAACCATTAAAATCCTAGAAGAAAACATAGGCAGTAAAATTTCTGTCATTTTTCTTGGCAATAGTTTTTTAATATATATTTCCATGGGCAAGGGAAACAAAAAATAAATAAATAAAATGAGCAAATGGGATTACATCAAACTACAAAAAAATTTTCACAGCAAACGAAACCATCGAAAAAATGGAGAGAGATCTCCAAGATGGCAGCCTTGCTAAACACGGCTCGCCTCCTCGCGCCACCACATCAAAATTACAGCTAAACTATAGAACAACCATCACTCAGACCAGCAGAAACCAAGGTCCTGCAACCATTGAATTAAAAAGGAAACCACATCCATCCAGACTTGTGGGAGGGAAGGAGATACGGAGACTTGAAACAGGCTGGTCTCATAACCACGTGCGGTGGATAAAAAATGGGAGGGGTATCTCGGGCGCAAGGGTTCCCAGCCCAGGGTTCCAGTGCCAGGAAGATAGTCCCTGTGGCTTCTGGCTATAAAATCCAGTGGAGATTGAGTAAGTGAAAGAAATTGTTGGATTCCCGGGCAGTTCCTTTTAAAAGGCCTGCACACAGACTTCCTCAGACTGACTCCTCTGGGCTCCAGCACCAGGACAGCAGCTTGAAAGGCACCAGTGGCATATGGGGAGGAACCAAAGTGTCTCGCATCAGGGCAAGAGCTGGGGGACAGCTTTCTTCAAGACAAAACTGCTGGCAGAGGCCAATGCTCCTCTTCTGAGCCCTTCCCCCACAGAGCCACAGAGCAGAGCAGGCACCATATTTGAGACTCCACTTAACACTGTTTGCCCCGCCCTGCTGATTCCATGAGACTCCACCCCATCCAACTATGGGCCCACCCAAAGCAGTTACAGTGGCTTTTCCATAAGAACTGCTTGTCTTAGCACTTGCTTCTGATCTTTCTATATCCTCTCAAATAAGCAGACTGGCCTCAGCACACACCTAAACCTTGCTAAGTGGCCTCAGGCCCGGCACTAGCAGCAGCTGGCCATGGTTCACAGCCTGGCCTCACTAGGGCACCTCCAAGTCCAGCACAAGAAGCAGCCAGCTGTAGATTGCTTTATTTTATGTCAAGTGGCCCCAGACAGAACACAAGCAGGCACCACAGCCCTGCTGAAGTAAGCCCTGTCCTATGGAGTGGGCCCGTGCACATCTGATCCTCCACAGAGGGTAGAGGTTGGTGGTTGGTGGTCAGTGGGCACAGCCAGTCCTTGCAGCTGACCGGCCTGGGTAAATCCCTCCCATTGACCTGCCAACAGTAATCAAGGCTCAACTACAAGAGGAGGGTGTATTCATCCCACAAAGAGGGCAAACCTTAAGTACCCAGCCTGGGTGACAGGGGAGGCTATGTCACTGGACCCTACAGGACACCTACTACATTAGGCTACACTACCAAGACAGGGAGTCACAGCAGCTGTACCTAATACATAGAAACAAACACAGGGAGGCTGTCAAAACGAGGAGACAAAGAAATATGGCTTAAATGAAAGAACAGAACAAAACTCCAAAAAAGAACTAAACAAAATGGAGATAAGCAATCTTTCAGATGCAGAGTTTAAAATATTGTTATAAGGATGCTTAAGGAACTTAGTGAGGACCTCAACAGCATAAAAAAATCCAGTCACCTGGCTGGTGTTGCTTAGTGGATTGAGTGCGGGCTGGGAACCAAAGGGTCCCAGTTTGATTCCCAGTCAGGGCACATGCCTAGGTTGCAGGCCAGGTCCCAGTGAGGGCCATGTGAGAGGCAACCATACATTGCTGTTTCTTTCCCTCTTTGTCGCCCTCCCTTCCCCTCTCTCTAAAAAAAAAAAAAAAAAAAAATAAAATCTTTAAAAAAAAAAAAAAAGATCCAGTCAGATACAATGGATACACTAATTGAAATAAAGAACAATTTATAGCAGGGTGTCAAACTCATTTTCACGGGGAGCCACATCAGCTTTGCGTTGCCTTCAAAGGGCTGAAATAATTTTAGGACTGTATAAATGTAACTACTCCTTAACTGTTAAGGGGTTAAAATTACATTTGGACCTTTGATAGCAACTGTAAGGCTGATGTAGTCCCCTGTGAAAATGAGTTTGACACTCCTGATTCACAGGGAATCAACAGTGCAGTGGATGAAGCTGAGAATCGTATCAATGATTTGGAACATATGGAAGGAAAAAACAACCAAACAAAACAGCAAGAAGAAAAAAGAATCCAAAAAAATGAGGATAGGATAAGAAGTCTCTAGGACAACTTCAAGCAATCCAACACTCATATCATAAGGGTGTCAGAAGGAGAAAAGAAAGAGCAAGAAACTGTAAATCTATCTGAAAAAATAATGAAAGAAAAATTCTCTAATTTAGGGAAGGAAATAGACATACCAGTACAAGAAGCACAGAGAGTCCCAAACAATATGGACACAAACAGGCCCACACCAAGACACATCATAATCAAAATGCCAATGCTTGAAGATAAAGAGAGAATCTGAAAAGCAGGTAGTTACCTACAAGGACGCTCCCATAAGATTTTCAGCTGATTTCTGAGAAGAAACTGCAAGCTAGAAGGGACTGGAAAGGAATATTCAAAGTGATGAAATATAAAAACCTACAACCAAGATTACTCTACCCAGCAAAGCTATCATTTAGAATCAAAGGACAGATAAAGAGCTTCCCAGACAAGAAAAAGCTAAAGAAGTTCATCATCACCAAACCATTATTATATGAAATGCTAAAGGGACTTATTTAGGAAAAAGAAGATGAGCAAGATATGAACAATAAAGTGGCAATAAATACATAGTTATCACAATTGAATCTAAAAAACAAATGAGGCAAAAAGCAGAACAAAAACAGAATCATAGATCCTGAGAACAATTTGATGTCAGCCAGACGGGATGAAGGTTTGGAAGAATAGGTGAAAAGGTGATGGGATTAAGAAGCACAAATTGGTAGTTGCAGAGTAGTCATAGGGATGTAAAGTACAGTATACGAAATGGAAAAGCCAAAGAACTTATATGCATGACCCATGGACACAAACAAAGGTGTGGGGATTGCCTGAGGGAGTGGGGGCTGCTGGATGGAGGGGAGGAAAAGGGGGAAAAATTGGGATAACTGTAATAGTATAATCAATAAAATATAATTTAAAAAATGAAGAGAAAACCTATTAAATGGGAGAACATATTTGCCAATGAGACCTCCGAAAAGTGCTTAATATTCAAAATTTATAAAGAATTCATACTACTTGAACCTCAAAAAAACCAAGCAACCCAATTAAAAATGGGCAGAGGATCTGAATAGATACTTCTCCAAAGAGGACATATAGAAGACTAACAGACATATGAAAAGATGCTCAACATCACTAATCATCAGAGAGATGCAAATTAAAACTACAGTGAGATATCACCTCATACCTGTCATAATGGCTATTATCAATAAATCCACAAATGACAAGTGCTGGGGATGATGTGGAGAAAAGGGAACCCTTGTGTACTGTTGGTGGGAATGCAGACTGGTGCAACCACTGTGGAAAACAGTATGGAGTTTCCTCAAAAGATTAAAAATGGGCCTGCTTTATTACTCAGTGGTTCCACTTGTAGGAATTTATCCAAAGAAACCCAAAACACTAATTCGAAAGAATGCATGCACCCCTTGTTCACTGAGGCGTTATTTACAATATCCAAGCTATGGAAGCAACCCAAGTGCCCATCAACAGATGAGTGGGTAAAAAAGCAGTGGTACATTTACACAAGGGAATATTAATCAGCCATAAAAAAGAATAAAATCTTACCATCTGCAATAGCATGGATGGCCCTAAAGGGTATTATGCTCAGTGAAATAAATTAGTAGAGAAAGACAAATACTGCATGATCTCACTTACATATGGAATCTGAAGAACAAAACAAACAAAACTGGAGCAGACTCACAGATACAGAGAACTGGTGACTGCCGTGGGGAAGGGGCGTTGGGGCACTGGGTGAAAGAGGGGAGGGGGCTGAGAAGCACAGGTTGGTAGTTACTAAACAGTCATGGGAAAGTGAGTAAAGCATAGGGAATATAGTCAGTAATATTGTGATAGCTATGCATGATGCCAGTTGGGGTACTGGAAATATCAAGGGGACACTTCGTAAAGTATGTGATCGTCTAACCACTAAGCTGTACACCTGAAACCAATACATAATAAAAAGGAGAAGAAGAAGAACCTGCAAAGATTTCATAGAGTTGTAGTGTGCTTTGGAATTAAGTTCCTAAATATACAAAAAAAACCCCACCTGAATATATAAATTTATATAAACACATGTTTTTGTATATTTTATATATTTAAATGCTTTTACATATTTATTTTGTACATTTAAATTTAAAAAGGCAGAGGGTCATGTGACGACATAGATCAGACACACATACTCAAATTGGAATTTAACAAATAATTACCTAAGGTAACTAATTTTTGAAGGTACGCTATTATGTACAAACATACATGTATTGCAAAAGGTAATTTCACAGTAACAAGTGAACATTTTTTTGATACTTCATAGACGCTTTTACTACCAGATCATCAATAATGGAATTAGGTGTAACCGAGTTTTCAAAACTCCAACTTCTTAACTCTGGTATATATCCTATATTTCTGCTATGATACTATAATGGCACAACTTAATGCATTTCATTTTCTTTTTTTAAAAAAATGAGAGGGAAAGGGAGAGAAAGGCCTAGAACTCATGAATAACAATTAACTAGCACTGGAGAGAAAGAAAAAGGAGGGAGCCAATCTCCATCAGAGACAATTCATAAAACATCCTCTCCTCCCATGCCTTTTCCTAAGAGAGATTGAACAAACAGGAAGAGTTAGGGAAGCAGTCATTATGGAACTGAATAACCCACACACAAACTGTCAGGTCCTTATGTAAGCATATTTGCCTGCAGGTAACATTTCTTAAAAAAAAAAAATGTGTACCAACCACTTACCGATTTATAAGCCACGATCTCTATGGACAAATTGGAGCCAATGGTCAGCTGACAGCGCCAAGGAATGGAAGACCTCGCGATTTTCTTAAAGACACACAGTTGTCTCAGACTCTCACTTAAGAAAAGAAAAATACACAATGAAAGCAACAATTTTAAACTGTTAATAGTGCTGAAATGATGTGCTTAGTTTTCTAGAATGAGAAGGGAACTGTTGTTGATCATAAAGAGAAGAACAGCAGGGGATGGCAGGAACGTGACAGTCCCAAGTTGGGGGAGAGCCAGGATCCAATTGAGTTCGCTCCGGAGGAAGCAGCTGAATTACTTTACTGACAGATGAAAATGAACATCTCTGTCTTCCCCTATTCAATCTTTTCTTTCAATTCAACCAGATGTTCTTAACATTTTTTTTTCAGGACCAAGGACATTCTGAGGATATGACAAAAGCACATTCACAAATGAGGTTGCATACAATATAAGGGTTCACCCAACTCCCTGAAAGTCACAGATCTGAGGATAAGAACCCCTATCTAGGATACCACTGGGCAGGTACCATCCTACAATATCACTGCTCACAATCCTACAATTCTTATTAATTCCAATTCTCTTAAATAAAAGGCATGTGTATCTGCATGCATATAATGCATAACAGAGAGAGTTAAATAAAGACTCTCCAGGAGGTAAATGAATTTACCAGTCTGTATTTTAGTCTTAAGGTAAAGCAGATAGAAAACTCTAGGTTTCTTACTGGGGAGGGATGGGGAAACTTGAGGGATAGCAAACACATTGTAAAGTGTTACTTCATTTGAACATAAGTCCAGATCAGTTCTATTTTTGTCTGGCCCCCAATCAAACACAACACAGAAGATGATGGGCAATATCTGGAATCTGGTAGTCACTAAAACAAAGAACAAAGGAATTAATGACCAAACACATTCAAAGCATGTAGCCTAGACTATGATTGATCCACTTGGCACAGATGAAAAATATATCTAGAAAAAGATAATTACGTGACATAACTTTATCCAGAGTTATGGACAAAGAGGCCTCAAAAGACTCCAATTTTCAGAAATAATCTACAATGAGTAGCAGATGTTCTATCTGACAACCTACTTCCAAAGCTTATGGTACACCTTGCCTTTGGATTTGCTGAGGAATGAACAGGCCTGAACGAGGTGCAATCTGTCTCATAGGACATTGCTAGTCTAAGTGTGAGTCATGTCTAAAACCATCGTGAGGTCTGGATTCTGTTTCAGAGGAAGTTCTAAAGACCTACATCTCATACATAACAACTGAGAACTGGATCTACTCTGAAGTTGATTTGAAACTCCCAAAGTAGAAGTCAAATCATCTTCCTAATATCTTCTAGATGGTGAGTAAGTCTAGTCCAGTGCTATCCGTACAATTTCCTGTGGACATGGAAATGTTCTATTTCTAACCATGCCTATTTAAAAGGCTATTGAGCACTAGAAATAGTGTGACTGAGGGACTAAGTTTTTATTTTTACTTAATTTAATGAATTTAAATGTAAACAGCCATATATGGATAATGGGTACTCTATTAATTGGCAAAGTTCTGGTTCACACCTTCATGACAGACCTAAAATCATAGTTCAAATTGCTCGGACAAAGCACAGTAATTTCCCTCCTTGCTATGTTATAGGAAAACAAACTTTTTAAACAGTAATTTGTATTAGTTTATAGTTTTTCTGTCTGATATGATGGTGAATATCTTAGCTTAAGAGATGTATTTCCACATTAGAGCAAGCTGTGTCCAAATTTGAAAGAGAAATAACTTAGGAACATTATGACAAAAAAACCATCACTTTACAGGATTCCTCACTGATTCCTTTGCCAACCCCTTGTGAAATTATAATTCAATTTCCAAAATTCCCATTTACCTATTGTTGGGAACTGCCCTGCCTGGTTTCAGAAACTGTAACCCCTCGTGGCTAAGACTGAGTAAAAACACGTTGGGGCAATAAGCCACTAAGGAGACAAAGCTTATCTTCCTTGTAGGGGCACCACCTCTGCCCCTTTTACTTCACCCTGCTTGGCCCCGAGCACATGGCCAGTTAGCCGATGACAGGTAAGATTCCTCAAGGGAGGAATGACCTAAGACAGGCATGATCACTAAGAGGTCCTCCGGGAAGGACTTGGGGGGCTATAGAAAAAGGGCGTGATGGACCTTCACCCCTTGGCTTTGACACAGCCTGAGTCCTCATTCTGTCTGCGAGAAGTCTCCTAATCTCTTGGCTCCCTTACTTCCCCTACTCACCTTAAGCCTGAAATAATGCCTTAAGCCTCAAACAATGCTGGAGGTAGGTGCGGCCCTGTGCTGGAAAGGGAGGGTTCCCTTGGGCCATCAGGCCCAAGGAAGAATGCATAAAATCCCATGAAACCTGCTTTGCTAATACTTTCAATTTAAATGATAGGGTCCAAGCATGAAATGAGTTTGTTCCCCAAAGTTTTATGGCCCTTTAGCTATCTGTATCTGACCCTGATTCAAAAAAAGCCCTCAGAGTTCTTTGAATGTTATCTATTGTTTAATCATTACTGCCTGACAATGACTGATGAGCTTTGCGTATATGCTCTGTATTCCTATGCAAATTAAGCCCCATAAAAGCCCACTGAGGAACAGGTTCCTGGTCCTTCTCCTCTGAGAGATCCACCACCTTTCCTCCCCAAACAGATCATGTCCTGGTAGACTTATTCTCATCCATAACGCCAAGGATACTGCAGGCCGGAGTCCATGTCAACCTGTAATTTTTCAAGGGTGTCTACATTTAGAAAATCAAGATGCATTGCTCATCAATTATAGCTTGACAGAAATATTTAAAAATTGTGGTTAAGAAAAGAAATTAGAGCAGATATACACTATAGCTACTCAAAAAAACCCTAATTGTTGAAGCTTTACTTCAATTAAGAACTTTGCTTAAAATGCCTGTATTCTATGTATTTATTGATGAACTGGAACTAATTTGCAAACATCAAGTGTCACTATCCCTGAGTTTTGAAACTACACAAGCCATACTGCCTGGTGAAGTACTGTTTCCACCTTCACCCGACCAGGCCCCTCACACACAGACTGTTCCAGATGCCACTGACCCCTCTCAGGTCCTCTGCTCTAAGTAAGTGTGAGTCCAATTCCAACTAAAGACAGCAAGAATCAAGGAGAGAGTCTCCCATAGTCTTTAACTGGATAGCTGAAAGAAGTAGTTTGCTTTATTGTTATAGTACTTCAAAGATTTCACATTTCTTAAATCATCCTTTCTTTACAAAATCCACATGAAATAAGCAGGTATAAATTCTTTTTATTTGGGGGGGGGTTCTGTTTTGTTTTGCCTGACCAAACCATTTTATGACCAAAAGGTTTTTGAAAAGTCACTATATCATAGTATCTTGCCTCCTAAAACCTAAATCAGAGGTGAAGAGGATATTGAATATCTAGATCTGCCACCACTTTTCATAATTAAGAGTGTGTTTTATAAGTATATGAAAGGACCTAAGAAATGTGCCCCAAGCTGGGTATAAAGAAACACTCTACTTCGCCTTTTACATTTTGACTTGTTAAATATTTTGTGTTATCTAAGTATTTCCAAACTTCACTGACAAAGTCCTGGAAATAAACAAGAAATCCTATGCCAACCACACAAACCTAAGAAGAAGAAAAAAGATTAGAAACTGGTGTACCATTTCTTCAATGAAAATCAGAAAATTTATTAAAGAATAACCGCTGCCCTGACTGGTGTGGTTCAGTGGATTAGGCATCATCCTACAAACCGAAAGGTTGCTGATTTGATCCCCAGGCAGGGCACATGCCCGGGCTGCAGGCTAGGTCCCCTGTTGGGGGTGTGATAGAAGCAACCGATGGATATTTCTCTCACACACCAATGTTTCTCTCCCTCTCTTTCTCCCTCCTTTCCTCTCTCTCTAAAAATGAACAAATAAAATATTTTTCTTAAAAAAGAATAACTGCTAATTCAAGAGTTTCCCAGAAAGAGAAAAACATTAGGAAGCCCTCTGATCATAAGAGAAATTTATAAAGGTACAATTGAAAATGATAATCAAGGTTTTCACTTCTCACCTAAAAGAATAAATTTCATCCAGCCCATCTTCACCTTCTAAAGACATCATCATCCTTTTCACCATCTGAATGCCTTCTTTTTGCTGCTCAGTAATTCCTTTTAAAGGAAAGGAGGGTCCATGACGGTCCAAGTGCAGGTTGCCATCTCCTCTATCCCCAGTTCCATCCTCCTTGCCAACTGGGAAAGGCAAACTGTCAGGAAAAGACCAGCATTGGTTAAGAGGACAAGCTCTGAAGCCAGACAATAAACTGGGTACCAATCCTGTGACTGTCACTCACTAGCAATGAGAAAGTGGGCATGTCAGTCAACCTTTCTGAGCTTTAAATTTCTCATGTGTCAAATGGCACTAATCTACTTTAGCCAATATTCTATCAGTTTCAAGTAGCCAAAGCTTCTCTGATTTGGTAAAAATGGGAAATGTATTGGCTTACATAACCAAGTAACTGAAAAGGCAGAATTGCACATGACCTTAGGATGACTAGTCTCAAACACCAGATTATCGGACCCCATCACCCTCTATCCCCATACTGAGTCTTCATTTGCTTTGATGCTGCCTTTGCTCTCTCAGACAGGCTTCCTCCATGTTGCCCCTGAACACAGTCAAGCTCACACTACCCAACTCCACTACCCAAAAGCGACTGAGTGTTTAACCCCCTACTCTCACATTTAAAAAAAAAAAGACAAAAACAGAATCACAGATAGCCTGCGGACCAGATCTAGAAAATGTCAGCCTTCATTCAAGCCATTAGGTTAAAGTTTAGGAAGACATGCTTTCTAGAAAAAGACTGGGTGATATTCTAGGCAGTCAAAAATAAATAAATAATTGCCTATTAATTAATGATCCCTCAAGGTTATTATAAAGTTTAAAGAATGTGTACAAAATACTCAAAACTCAAACAATGATATCGTTGTTATAATATTATAGATTGAGAATTCCTATATGGACATCAGATAATTGCTAGAAATATGTAAACCAATTTGTTCTTGTGTTTCACTCCAGCTGTTTGACTGAAATGAGACGAAAACTAGGTTGGGCTTCAACAGTCAATACACAAATTGAAAAATAAGCCAACCCAACACATTTCATAATAATGCTTTACATGGCACTTTACAAATGCTTTCATGTAAACAACCTAATTTAATCCTTATATATCAGGTGAACAGAGACTTCTACCTCTTATTTTCCAAAAAGAAACTAAAGCTGCAAAGACGAAGTAATTCAGCCTAAGCCACACAGCTAATAAGTGATGGAGCAAAGACTCAGCCATCTGATCGAGAGGGCAATGTTCTCTCCAATAGCATATCCCCTCACTTTGTCCCTGGAAACCCAAACGACTGAATTCAACAATTTTATCAGTTCACTCAACCTGTTGGTCATCCTTTGTGGATGGTTTTAAAGATGATTTCTCTACTCTTTTATTTGCTATAATTAAAACAGGGCTTCATGGTTTTTATTTTTTATGTATAATTAGCATGACATATTTGCATGTCCTGTATTACCTATCAGATAAACAGCTTCCAGGAAACAGGGTGTGGAACGCAGAGTTTGCATCAAGCTATTGCTGTTTCCATAACGTGAACCAGGAAAAAGGGAAGAATGACGTGAAAATGAAGTCAGGAAGTTAGCCAGGAAAAAGAAGTTATAGTAACAGTTTTTCCATCCTGCATTAAACCAGAAATAAACTTTCTAGGTAGTCAGTAGAAGAATCTAAAAACTAGGTCCAAGGAACAGTCCTGCTCAGAACTCAATGCTTCTTGGACCTGTTGTTATTTTTTAGTCCACCTAGAATAACCAAACACACACAGCATGCACCAAACAATAAAACCAAAACTCTACTTTGCGTGCTGGAGGTTTAGCGCAAGAAGAGAGCATATTACTTCCCATCCTCCCTTTCAAAAATTACACCTGGTCAAATAATGAGCAAGGAGAAGAAAAGGCTGTTTGTTTCCCTCTTCCGCATGCGTCACAGTGTTGCTCATACAAAGAAAGTAGCCCTTTCCAACGACACCGACAGAAGTGCCGCGTGCTTCAGCCATATAAAGGCATCCTGAGATTACGAACAGGGAACAGGAGCCGAGCTGGGCTTTTGAAGTGCAGAGAAAACCTTAACTCAATACAAGAAGTGTTACTTCTAAAGCACTTAATTCCTGTGAAGTACCATTTTAACAAGTACCAGTAGGATGAGTTACTCTGAACTACCTTTCTGCAGAAAGGCGATGCCCTCAGCAGTTCTCAGGATGTGCAAGAGAGGAGCTTAATTCCCCTCGGCAGGCATTTGGAAGCCAAAGGCTTACGGCTCTGAGCTGGAGGCTTCTTAGTATAGCTCTCAGTCTGAAAAATAAGTGTCCCCAGAAGCTCGATAATTCAACATCCCATACCAGCAGTTTTCAACTGCTGTATCACAGTAATTGTAAAGATATGCATGTGTTGCTGTGCACCAGTTGAAAATCGCTGTACTGTACTACCACTGTGCCTTCACCGAAACTAGGACAGGAAAAAACTAGGTTTCAGACACAGCAGGAAGGATTAGAATAGTGAAAAGAACTCATAGAAGATAAAGAAAGGAAATGCTTGAAGGGGAAATTCAAGTTATTGCAGGAGGGCTCTCTTGCCAACAAACTGTAAAATATATTTCCATCTCAAAATACACATAAGCAAATTATATTTTATATATGTGTGTGTTTCCTTTAGAAATGAAAGAGTTAAAAAGAGACATCACATGTGTTTAAAATGATTCCCAAGCTGACATTCCTCTCTACCCTAACGTTATCTACTGTAAGACACAGTTGTCTAGAGCTATTTAAGAGCTAAATTCCTGTGTTTCACTGTGATTTTCATCCCTTTGTCACCAAACTCAGAACAGTTCCCTGGAACACAGAGAGTAGCCAGTGAACATTTGTTGAGGTCAGTCATCTAATAGATTCCGACTCAGAGCAAAGACTCACGGGAACAAGCACTCTATAAAGGGGCCCACTCAGTACGTTGTGAGAGCACAGGATTGTCTACAAACATTATTCTTACGGCCTTACAAGAACTGTAGGGAGATATTGGATTTCCTCAAGTTATGAATTATAATATCCAGCTGATCTTTGCTGAACGGGCTGCTGAGGTCAGTGAACACTTCAATATGCTTCTTCTCAAACTTCTTTCCTCTAAAAGAGAGAGTTATCATGTTAGGAAATCATTCTTCTGAATTAATTCCTATAGATTCAAATGCACTTGTTCACTAAACAGAAAGAGGCTAAGGAACAAATCTAGATACAGTTAACAAATGTGATTTACAATGTAAAATCTACATATTGTTGATACTCATTTAAGTTTCTACCAAACACATAATCATCTGTTTATAACTCATACTTTTAACATTTTAGAAAAATTTCTGTGCACTATGGAAATATTATGTCCCTGATTTCCTAACTCTAACTTCAGTTAAAGATGTGGTCATTATGATGAAAAAGGACTCCTTTCCAGCCCCCACACGGGCGGAAGGCGAACAAGCAACTCTCTCAGGGTACGACTTCAGCTTTGCATGGGTTCACCTGCCCAACACCCTGGTCTGATCTCTCTCCCAGGCCTGGTGGCAGAATTTTGCAAAGAATGGAGAGAGACGGAAGAATTGTAATACAAATTTAGGTCTGAGATTTTTGTGTAAATCTTTTTTCCTAACATTCAGGGATGTGTTTGCATGTATATTCAAAGACATATTTTCAAGGCACAGTAATTAAAAAGTAATGCATTAGGAAGCTGGCCAGAGTTACTATACATCTAATTTCAATACCATATGGATATGACTTAGTATTTTTTAAAATTCCTTTTAAAAACTCCTCATAATTAGCTTAAGTCAAATAGGAAGGAATCTGAAATAAGCCAAACATTTATTCCTCCCAGAGAAATTCCCACTCAGTATATCTCTTCCTTTTTAAAACTTTTATGAAAGAGGGGTTGAACTGAACCCTGAATTCTATCACATGTTTCTTTAGCCACATAAACTTGCCACTGGATTAACAACGACTCACATGCACACTGAGTATCAACCCACACAGTTTTTGCAGAAAGGCTCATTTCCAACTCCCTCCAGCTGAGACACTTACACAGTTTCTTTCTGAATCACATCCATGCACACAATTAGTGCATCCAGGACTCGGCTAGTTAAGGGCAGAAGACATCAGCAAACGGTCCCTTCCTCCCAAGAACATGCGGCTTTCTTCCAATAAAGTCCTCAGCGTTGGAAACTGTGGACACTGGGCTGACTATGTAGTGATTTAAAAGTACGTGTCCAACGATTCCTCTTCCAAAGTTTATTTCACTAATATATATTCGCATATGCTATATATCAAAGTATATACCCTGAAACATATAATAACCAGGAAAAGTAAAATAAACCAAAAGGTAATCTAACAGATTTCATTCGTTTAACCAAAAATTAAGATGCATTTTACAACAACTAGAACCCATTTTTGGTGATGAACAGTCCATTCCTGAACATGAAGTGGTCCAATATGCAGCATCTACAAGCTGCTCCTAGCACAGCAGACCCTCCTGGTGATCAGAGATGGCACTACTGCTTAGAAAAATAAGAGTAACCCCTTTAAATCAGGGCACCTGTGGGAGAAACTGGAAATCTCACAGGTTGGCTATCAGTCTGATTTGGCACAAAAATATCCTCCAACCAGGAAAGCGTGGAGAATGCTAACGCTACCCTCTTCTGGAAAAATCTTCTCTACGTCCAAACATTTCCAACCATCACCACCACCAAATCCTTTACCCGTCATCAGTACATACATACACCCCCTGGTGTCCCCCGCTTTCTGTGCCTCCCATCCTCTCAATACACTAGTGCAAAGGGGCAAGACTCCATTCTGCAGGACCTGGAAGCCAGGCTCGCAACCCAACCTGATCAATTTCCCGTTAAATCCTAACACACATCATCTCCACGTCCTCAGAGCCAAAAATGTCCACGGTCAGCCGAGACTCTTAGAGAACCTCACCAAACTAGATCATCATTCCTCAGATTAAAGAAATTTCTTAAGAGTCTTCTTTGGCTGAAAAAGGATACAGTCAGCTTGTTGAGAACCTGGTTGGATTTTACTTTCAATGTCCTCCAGCAAGGTGAAATCTGGTAGCATCAGGTGTCTGTGCACTGTGATGTTCCGATACTGATCCTCGCAGGCAAGGGCATTCTCAGTGCCATCTGTACCGAAAAGGACTAATGCAATTTCATCTTTGCTCTCTGCAAACACCTAGAAGAATGTGAGAAGGCTGAAAACCACATAGTACCACCTGGAAGCCGTCAGCTACTATCCTTCAGGGACTGAGACTACCACAGCTCCCTACAGCAGGTTCCTGGTGCCTCTGTCAACAGCAGAATATTGGGCTGGGTGGCCCATGGGACAATGACAATTCCTAGGTTCTAGCAGACTATTTCATGGACTACAGGCCCCACCCTTCACTTCAGCACAATTTAGGGTGGGGGAATAGTAGGGTGGTAACTGCTCTTGAACAATTCTAGCAAAATCAGACTCTAATTCTCAATAAAAACTACTGATTATTTGAAAGGTTTTAGTCTTTCTTTCTGGGACAACTATCCAAGGTTTAGATTTTCCAGAGATTAAAAAGTTTTTTGCTGCCCTGGCTGGTGTAGTTCAGTAGATTGAGTGCAGGCTGAGAACCAAAGGGTCCTGGTTCGATTCCCAGTCAGGGCACATGCCTGGGTTGCAGGCCAGGTCCCAGTGGGGGTCAAGTGAGAGGCAACCACGTATTGATGTTTCCCTCTCTTTCTTTCTCCCTCCCTCTCCCTCTCTCTAAAAAATAAATAAATAAATAAAACCTTAAAAAAAGTTTTTGCTGGTTCATATCCTATAGCCAGGAATTGCACTTACAGTATACACCATAGAGAGATTCTTACATGTGTACATGAGCACACAGTGAGCTGGAAAGTTCACATCTGCACTGTTTACGACAAACAGGGCAGAACTGGAAACAAACGACTATCCATCAACAGGAGAACACAAAAACACATTGGAGAATATTTATAAAACGGAATACTAGCACCCAGTTAAAAACAAAATAAATCTGTGCAAAGTTTATCAACAGGAATAAATCTCAAAAACATAAGGTTGAGAAAAAAATAAGACAAAAAATTACATGTACCATATAATAACATCACACTTTTGAGAGATTCATACAATATTAAATATTATTTATGAATATACTTATAACCAAAAGTATAAAGTATGCATAGTGAAAACTATGCTAATTCTGAGGAAAAGAAATACACAAGGGGCTTCCCATTTATCTGTAATGTCTTATTTTTTAAGAAAAGGAAAAAGAAATTGAACGAATACGGCAAAGCTTTAGAATTATATATTGCCAGACCATGGGAAAATAGATTTTCATTATATTACTCTCTGCATATGCCCTTTTTATGAACGATTCCGTAATCAGACAAAAATAGTACCTGGCACAATAGGCAGGCCTGTTCCCACCTACCGGCTGAGCCTTTTGCGTCAATGGGGAGAACACTACATGGGGAAAGGATGAAATTCGGTCATTTTCCATTTCTTGTTTGGCCTGTGAAACTCCCCATCCCTTACCAACTCCGGTTACAGTCCCTAGTTGTATATGGAGAAACTGTCCCAGGTGCTGGGGCTCAGACATGTCCAGCACACCAGTGGGACAAGCCAGCCAGAATTCTCTCTGCCTCCTGGACAAGAATCAATCTGCAGGCAGAGTGACCTTGCTCAGAAACAAACCCTCAGAGAGGGGAGGAAATTCTGACTGCGGCACGAGACTACACCAGGTTTTGTCTTCCAGCCTTTGTACTCACTCAGACTCCATGGAAGGGGCAGCGCCAAACAAGAAACAGAGCCTAAATGCACTGTTTCTCTTTTCAAAAAAATCTATACCACCCTGGGGCACAGCAGCATTACTTGAATACAACCAACACAAATACTATAACCAATAATGGGATTAGAGGTATTCTAATCTCTGACCACTAGGGACTCCAGGCCATTAGAATCTGTTAAAATCTAGGATGACAGGTGGAGGTCACAGTGCCCAGTGGAGAGGGCAATCCCCACAAGAAACAGCAGAGGTGTCCAGAAGGAGCAGCAGGACCCGGGAAATGAAGCAGAACTTCATGGACTTAGCAGGCATACCAGGCAGAGAGAGCAGAAATCAACAGAAGAGTCTAGTTCACCCCCTTCCCACTTTGAATGTGAGCTGGCTTTAGTGACTTGCTTGACAAACAGAGAGCAGTAGACATGACTTTCTGACATTTTTAAAGCTAGGCCATAAAAAGATGCCACATAGGCATGTCTCTTAGAAGACAAACTCTTGGGATATTGCTTTTTAGAATCAGGAGGTGTACCGTGAGAATCCCAAGCTACATGGAGCGACCACGTGTATGGGTTCTGATGGACAGCCCCAAATGAGTCCACGGCCACTAAAAGGCATAATTACCAGCCATGGGACTGAGTCTGGCTCAGGTTAGCTTTCAGATGACTCAGACCCAGTGACCATACAAGTGTGCCTATCTAACAGGCCTGAAGAGAAAATCACCCAGCTGAGCCATCCAGTCATCTCACAGAACCTTGAGAGATGTTTCTTTAAAAGATGTCATTTAAGGTATTAACTTCTGGGGCAATATGTTACCAGCAAATGGTAACTAGGATAGGCACAAAGGAGCTGAAGGACTTGTTCAAGAGCATGAGCTCAGTAAATAACATGGCAGAGCAAGGATCCAAACCCTGCCATCTGGCTCTAGAGACTACTTTTCAACATGACTTGACAATGCCTCTTGTTTCTGGTAAAAACTGTGATATCCAGTGGAGGGGCCAAAAACAAGAGAAGAAAAACGTATCAGGCTCTAATGAGAGCTGGACTTGCATGGGAGCATACGTAAGAAAACTCCTCAGATTCCCAAACACTGAGGCTGGACATCTTGCATTACAAGCAGTTGGAACATGAGTTTCAAGCTCAAGGCCAACCTGACTCTTACCTGTCGCTGCACAAACATGGTCATCACCTTCTTTGCTTGTTCAAATGGGGATTCTTCACCAGGAAAGGAGTTACTCATAGTACAGCCCACATCCATACACAGCACAACAGCTGCCTGGAAACAAAGTCCCAAAGAGTATTTTAAAATTGTTAACAACAGTCATAAAACAGAAAGAAAAGAGATGTGTCCTATGTTTATTTCATCCAGAAAATCTGTGCTGATATTTAGGGGATGCATGATAAAGGGAGGGAAAGTGTTCTCCTCAGAGAACATGTGTAAGACATATAAATTTTTACTATAGAGAAACTTTAAATAGTCCTAATATTTCCTAAAAGCTAGAAAGTATCTGCCAGGCAGGAGTATGCTCAGGTAGGTGCTTCTCCTCTGGCCTGAGCCCAAGAATAAACCCAGGGGAAGCAGGTCTGCAAACAACCTGCAAACTAGAGCTAAGTCCAGCCAGTTGAGCCTAAAATACACCTGACAACTGCAGTTGATCTACAGACCCACAAGCATGAGAGCAGATGCTTTTGTTGTAAGCCACTGATTCGGGGTGTAGTTTGTTATAAAGCATTTTTGTAACAACAGGTGACTACTACAATCTACATGTGGCAATAGGTAATGGCTATAATCTACGTATGCTAAAATGACACCTCACAACTTGAATTGGCTTATAAACTGGAGATCTAAAATAAAGACCAAGACACCAAATCTGTTCTAGAAGGGGGGGGGGGACCACATAAACAAGTAATACCAGCAAAAATGTCCCATGACAGAGGTATGCAGTGGGCACTACAAGGGCACACACAGCGGGCATCTACCCAAGACTGGTAGAGAAGATGGAGGGGGGATATGAAACTTGGGTGAGTCTTAAGGAATGAGTAGGAGTCAGTCATGTGACCAAGGGGAGCTGCAGACAGACGGAACCACATAAATAAAGACACCTGCTCCTTAGATAACAATCATGTACATAGGGGACTGAGAAAACAGGGAAAACATAAACTATTCTATAAAAACGATACATGTAAAACTCTATATTTGGCATCCAAAATTTAATTAAATGTGAGTTGGAGGAGACCTGAACCAATAGCAACTAATAATTTCAAAGTGGATTATAAAATGAGTCACTAGTACAACATGGCCACAGAACTATATTCCCCACGCCTGTCTCATTCCATCCTCCAAAATACTTTTAAGTTGTGTCAATGGCTTATTGAACTCAAGTAAGGAAAAAAAAGGTCTTATGGTAAAACAAAACAAAACTGGATTAGCAATCTGGAGACCTGAGATCCAGACCCATCTTTATTATCAATTACTTCTGAGTCCTTGGGGATGTCACTTAACCTCACTGTTAATTCATGGACACAGAAAGCAGTCGTTGGACTAGATGAGATCTAAGGTCTTTTCCAGAGTTAACATTCCTTGACACTGATAGTCTCACCTGTGCTTTGTACTGACCAGACCACATTTGACAAACTGTGAGCAGTTCTGAGCATCACATCTTGTAAGAAAGATTATTAGAACTGAACATGAAGGCCCTGGCTGATGTGGCTCAGTGGATTGAGCATAGGCCTGCAAACCAAAGCATAGCCGGTTTGATTCCCAGTCAGGGCACATGCCTGGGTTGCAGGCCATGTCCCCAGTAGGGGGTGCACTAGAGGCAACCACACATTGGTGTTTCACTCCCCTTCTTTCTCCCTCCTTTCCCCTCTCTCTAAAAATAAATATGTAAAATCTTTTAAAAAAACTGAACATGAAATGAGAAGGTTGAAAGTTATAGAAGGACCAGAAGAACATGTGATGTGAGGAACAGTTTGAAAAAAAAACAGCAACTTAAGCCAGATGAGAAGATTTAGGGGAACATCCCAGTTCCTCCCAAATATCTGAGAGCTGTGTAATATAAGGACGATCTTTGAGAGAGAGAGAAAGTTATAGGGAGATTGGTTTGACTCCACACAAAGAGAAAAAAAAAAAAATGTAGACGTGATCAGTAAAAGAACCAGTTTTCTGAAGCAGCGATGCCCTGACCCCAGCAGTGTTTGAAAAAGCTGGATGAGGTCCTATCAGGGAAGTTATGCAGTGCATGATTTCTAAGTTTAGTTATATCTCAGGCAACACATGAAAAAGAAAGACGATTTAAGTTTTTCCCTAGTTTACAAAGAATTAAACTAATGCACTAATACTAAGAGATTTCTGGAGGAGAAAATAGAATGTTTGGAGAAAAGGTGGGAATAAACTACAAAATTCCTCTGAGAATAATAAAATTTACTTCCCACAGTTTCATTGCCTTGAGCTTAAGAATCTTAAAAAATGTAAGAGTCCCAAAATATGTTGCAGCATTTATTTCATACACATTCATAGAAACTATTTTTTTTAAAGATTTTATTTTTTTTATTTATTTTTAGAGAGAGGGGAAGGGAGGGAGAGAGGGAGAGAAACAGCAATGCATGGTTGCCTCCCACGTGGCCCTCACCGGGGACCTGGCCCGCAACCCAGGCACGTGCCCTGACTGGGAATTGAACCGGGACCGTCTGGTTCCCAGCCCGCGCTCAATCCACTGAGCTACACCAGCCAGGGCCATAGAAACTATTTTTAAATGAGAAAATTTGAAGCCTTTTGCTAGGAATCAGGTATCCGAAAAAAATCAGCAAAGGGTTTCACAATATAGAACTTCTCCTAAGGAAACAGAACAGTCTATGTAATATTTCAAGTTCCTTTCTGGCCGCAGTAAGGACACCAGGAAAGACAAACTGGGCAGCGTGGCAACTCGGTCCATTTACACACCAAAGCAACACAAGCTGTCAGAGTGTGGCTGAACTCTGCCACCAATAGCTGCTCTACTAAAGCTGAAAAGTTTTCAGCAGTTGAAAAAGGAGGAACAAAAGAGGGGAGCAACATATGTTCATAATTGTTTTAATCAACATTTCTCAACGGACAATTGAGGCAACTAAGGATTAGTTGCTGAAACTCCTATGTTGTTTATCTGTATATCCAATGCCTATCATGGGGCCTTGCCTTTGGGTGGGTGGCAACTCCCTGGAACACACCTCCTTCTACTGACCCTTCCGGACACTACTCCTCTCTACCTACATTGAAGAAATCATTTTAAAATATCATTTTAACATCTGTTGTTAAATTGGGACACTGAAGGTCAGAGATTAGGAGCAACACAGAAATTCTCCAGGGCTCTGAAACTAGACCTCCTGGGTTCAAATCTGAGTTTCACTATTTATGGACTGGATGACAAGGGCTAATCACTTCACATTTTTCCTGCCTCCGTTTTCCCACCTGTAAACTGGGGATAATAGTTTTCACTTCATGGGCCTGTTAAGATTAAATGAGAGAGGCATAAAGCATTTAGATCTGTGCGCCACACAGAGTAAGCTTTCAATCAATGTGAAATATTATAATAGAGGTAATAATATGACACTTCACATTCAAGTTACTTTGCTTACAGACCCTCTTTGAAGTTTTACAAGTCTGTGGGGCTTACCATAGCTAACTTCCAATCTCATACAGATTTGAAAAACCCAGGCTCAGAAGTAATGGAGAAGGGGTTGCAGGGTGACCGACTGGGTAGGGAGGTGGGATAAGGAGGGGATGGAGAGTAAGTGAGAGGGTGAGATGGCAGAGAAGGGGTGGGGAATAGGCGAGGATCAAATTCAAATCCCCGGCTTTTCTCACAGCGCATCCCGCGGTCCAGGCCCTCCTTATCTAGCCTGTGACCCATCACGACCTCCCTTCTTTCCCGGCTCCTTGGCACTGCTGTCCTCGTAGGATTCCCGCACCTAAACTACACCCTCCATCCTCGGCTTCGGCACCGGCCAGGTACAAGCCCACGCCCCCTCCTACCTTATTCCCGGATCGCGCCATGTTGCCGCTCAACAGGCGCCTCGGTTGCTTCTTCCGGATGGGAAACCGCAACGCCGCAATTCAGTTCCAGCCGACTCGGAGCCGGGGAGTCCTAGGAAGAGCCGCTTCCCGCGGAGCCTGCGAGAGGCGGGGAAACTGCGCGCCGGCGCTCTGAGCATGCGCAGGTTTCCGGCGCGCCGCTCTCCGCGAGGAGCGGAATCGCTCGTGATTTTTGAGTTGCCCAAGTGTCTATCACTAGATAATTACGGATCACTTATCTTAAAGATTCACTTCCCTCTTTTTGTCAGAATCACACCTACAGCGTTTTTGTGTCAGAGCTCTCGCGTTAGATTTCCTTGAGTATGCGTACAAATTCAGAAAGTCACTTTTCTAAAAGTTTGGGTTTGTTCGTTTGTTTTTCTCTCAAAAGTGGGGGATAATGAAAGACTTAACAGAGGCGATGACTTTGGAACCAACTCTTCTAAAGGAAGAGTCATTTTACCTGCAATTAAAGGTGGGAAGGACATTCTTTGGAGAAGAAATGGGATGTGTAGAGGCCTCAAAGCATAAAACAGCACCTGCGAAGGATCTCCCCAGTGGTTCGGAGTGTCGATAGCTTGGGAGAGAGAAGAAGGGGAGATGTATGTTGTAGAAATGGCGGCTGTCAATTACGGTGGCAGCCCCTGTCCCCTTTGAGGGGGAATTGTTCAGGCTGAACCTTGCACAGAAGCAGCTATTTTCTGTACCAAATGACCCACAAGCTAACGGATGGACAAAAGGTCCAGCAACCAACAGAGTGTCTGCAAACCTCTGCCCAGACTGGAAAATCAAATCCAACCAGATTCTCTCCCCCTTGAAAACTGGACTTGGAAAAGCAGACACTAAACCTGGAAAGATGTCCCTGAGGGAACTGAAGTTACAAATGCACTGAAGCCAAGAGAGTCAGACATTTTCAGACTAGGCTCTTGGAGCCCAGGAACTTCTTTAAGCTTTTGATTCAAATCAAGGAGTTCTTGGAAAACTCAAATATTATTTTAAGAACTATTTACATGACACAGTATAGAATTATTGGAGACTCACCATGGTGAAGAAATTTACATGGTTTTTGTCCATAATTTTATCTTCCGCGTAGCCTCTCCTTTATTGCCTTTTTCCTCCTCCTCTTTCCTTTTTTTCTCTTCTCTCCCCTTTCCCCCCTCTCACACCCACACATCCTCCAGTACAGGTTCGTTTCCTAAAAGAAATCAAAGAGATTCTAGTACCTGTGTTTGTATGCACCTTAGACAACCTTAGGGAGGTCTTTTAGAATCATCCACTTCCAGGCAGCTAGGCAGTTGTGGTGCAGAGAATGGAAATAAACTTTTAAGCACTGCTGCCTCTGGCACAAGGCTTCCATTACTCAAGGGTGGAGAGGCAAATATTACTAGTATGACGCTGTGTATGGCTATTCCCTTGTTCGTCCATAACAAAAGCATTTGCTTTGTTCATTCCATTTCTCCCTATCAGTTCAGGATCTGTTTCAATTTGTATGATATGGAATTGGGTGGAAAGAGGGAGGACAAGAGGTTAATAAGCTATGGCTGGTAGAGGAAAAAGGGCATTTTTGGATAGAAGTGTGTGGGAGCTGTAGTCGCATGTGACCAAAACAGATAGGATGAGGAAAAGAAAATGGCATTGTTATTTGGGTGTCCCCCATAAGCCATGCCTCCCAATTTGGTTTAATTTTCCTTCTACTAGTCTAGGCTTTTACGTACCTTATTAGATAGAGCCCTTTTGAAATGATTTTCTTTCATAAGCCACTTGGTGGCGATCCCAGCTAAAGTGAGGGCCATGTCAACTTCATCGAGGTGTTGCTTGGGCCTCATCCTCATCTCACCCCCTCCCATTCAACTATATCCTCTTACTTTTATCCTAATTATAACTATTTTGGGCCTTGGCCATTGATTTCCTTAACCGCCCTCCCTCCCCCCAAAATGTGACAAAGTGTTTACAACTTCCAAATGTAGGCTTAAGTAAATATGCGACCATGGAAACAGTGCACCTAAACGGAATCTCCATAAATTAGTGGTACATGGAAAAAGACATAACGATTCAGATTAAGAGCATTATACGTGTACAGGACAGCCACTGTAGTCACCCTTTTTCTGCAAACTATAGCATTCAAAGTACAATAGTTTGAGGGAAACTCAAAGACAAAGTGAGCACTTGTTAATTAGATTTTATTTTTGTTTTCAATTGTTTACATCTCTGCAAAAGCACCAGAGAGAGCACCAAGTTTATCTTCAAGAATGCTGGACAGAATTTTGATTTGGTCAAACTAAAAGTAGTTCCTTGAAAGGGGATGGAGGTGTCTTCTGGATTTCAGCACCATGCATCAGGCGAATACCCCTGGGCTTTTGTGGGAGAGCGTGCCCAACTAGTCTGCTCTGATTCGCAGTTCTTTCAACAACTTCTTCCTGAGACACCAATAAGAAACAAGTACCAGCTATTCTTGTAAGGCTCCAAACCTCCAAAAACTGCTTGATCTGTGATGATTCAACTAAAAAAAAATTAGAAATATACCTTCAGGAATGATTTTTTTTTTTTTTAATTTCAGAATCAGTTAATCTGAATTCATCTGGTTTATACCCCCTGGTAGCCAGGAAGTCTTCTCGGCACAGCAAAGATTGTTTGTTGTTAAACTCCAGAAAGTTGTCAGTGAGTGAGTGAGGTTGTACCAGGCAACAGAAAGCCAACTGTTCTTCCTGTTTAGGGTTACTGAAGCCTGTTGGGGATGGGAAGGGGGTAAATGACCAATGCAATGCCTTCCTTGAAAGTATTTAATCTGTAAATAAAATATCACACTCAGTCCCACTTTCACTATCAGAGTAAACAGGTATGCTACTATTACATAATCATACTCAACTGTTTACTCTTCCCTTCTAAAAAACCCTGAAACCACGTGACATTACATTTAATTGCAAAGTACATGAGTTACTAACATCACTGTATAGCATATACATAGTATATATAGCTAGTGCCTATATGTAAAATCTGTGTAAGATTTAGACCTAAATAAATAAATAAATAAATAAAGCTATATTAGCAGTTTGGGATCTGAATGTATTTAAATAGTTACTGGGATTCTTCCTTGCCTACCAAAATAGCTCTTCTTCTTTTTCCTCTTAAATTAGCATAACTGCAATATTTAACCTAGCAGGTAACTGCCCCAAAGACTACATTTCGCAGTCTCTTTTGCTTGTGAGGTCATGTGACTAAGGTGTGGCCAATGAGATACAAGAAGTGTTCAGTGGGACTTGCGGGAAGTGTCCTTGAGCACAGAGAATGTGCTTCTTTGCCCCTCCCTCTGTTCTGCCAGAAACAGTGAGATAGCAGCAGACGCAAATCAGCACTGGGGTGTTGAAGAAAAGGGTGATGGGGGTCACATCTCACTAATGGCCTGGGAATAAAAGAAGCCTGGATCCCAGTGACTCAGCAGGTCCCCTGATGGTCTGCCTCCAGACTTCTACAGAAGAAATAACCTTCTCTTTTGTTTAAACAACTGATATTTTGGGATATCAATTATATGCAGCTAAATTAACTCTAAGTGATACACACCAATCTTTACTTTCTGATACACTGTGGTAAGCCTGCTTTCTGAATGTTTCACTGCATCTTTATCTATTATGTTATTGGTTCCCCCAGAGCCTCCTTATTCTCCCTGTCGCATGCAGTCACATGCTACCCTGGATTCCAGGCACCAGTAATACCTTCAGGCTTCTGAAATGATACACGACAGAACTCCTTGTCCCAGATAAATGTTTGTTCTAGGGCAGGGAGTGAAGAAGAGTTTGTCCATTGTATGAGCAACTTTTGCATAAGTTGTTTCTCTGTTCTCTGCCCTCTGAGAACCATCAAGATAGTAGAGCAGATCACTGTGGACTGGAATTTTCCAGAACTGTGAGAAGGGGGGAGGGGAATAATTTAAAGAAAGAATCTTCTGCAATTGGAAGATGATACATAGGCTACTGGGACCACAGGAGGAAGTAAGTTGTTGGGAGTTTAGACAGTGGAAGTTTCTACTTCCTGGATGGCATCCTTGGTGGAGAGAGTGCCTGAAATATTGTCAGATTCAAGCAACTCCACAATGCTGTAGGGAGAACATTCCTCCAGACCCAGCTTGCTGCAAAGCCAGCCACAGAAACCTTTCTCCATGTCCCGGGCAGCTTGCCACCATGCTCCCCAGGACCACGAGAGCTGAACCACAGCAGCATAGAGGCCCAGCAAAGAGGCCATGGCCATGATGAGCACTGGATAGAAGAGAATGAGGCAGGGGCAACATGAGATCTTGTGCCAGAAGGTCCTCTCCTCATTATACACAAGGAAGATGTTGTACCAAGTGATAGTGCCATAGTAGAAAGAGACAACAAAAGAGAGGATAAAAACCACAGGCAGGCAGACCAGAGTCCAGAGGACCACGTGTGGCCCACGGTCTGCTGCCATCTGGCAGATCTTTCTGCCTTCAGGTGTTGCTTCCTTCAATGACTCCTTAGGCTTGGTCAATTCCTGCAGCTCCTTCTCTGTCAACGTGACATGGATATCCACCATCTGCCCCTTCTTCTTCCCTCGTGTGATGGTCCCAGTTAATGTGACATAGCGGCTGTCCGAAGGCATGTTCCACATACCTGAAGGGTGTGAAAGAGGCAAAGTCAAGATCAGAAGAGTGGGCATTTCTTCAGTGTTGTCCTTGAGGCTGGGGCTGATGACACAGTGTCTACTCATAGCATCTGGCATGGTACTGGAGTCAGTGACTCAGTGATGGACTGAATGGTCCCTCAGGAGGGTGACCACTGGTAGGATTATTCCCACAGGGAACTCTCATCCACACTGACAAAATTGTGAAGCAGGTTAAACTTGTTTTTTGTGTTCTCTCTCTACTTTTCTAGGCCTCAATTTTGACACAGTCTCTGTGATACGGAGGAATGGGAGGAACTTCTTTACTACAGATACTATTTTATAGTGATCTTGTTTCTAGTTTACAAGTACTGTGGAAATTTTGCTTATGAGTACCACCTGCTGTGTATGAAGACTGTGCTACGTGTGTATTATGCTGATGGGCAGGCAGCCCCCTTCCCTTCTCTATGCTGCCCTGAGAGGAGACCTCCTCACAAGCCTGTGGACATCCCAATCCTCATGCCCAAACTCTGTACACACACACCACACACACACACCACACACACACAACACTGCTACCACCACCACCACCACCACCACCACCAAACCACCAAACAGCCATCCTTTGGCTACCCTGGAAGTGAGGTTAGAGACACTGAAACAAGGAAGTCCGTGGTCCTTGGTACCTGTATGTGAAATGTAGTCTACAAGTGAAGGAGATAGGGAGATCACAGGCTTTAGGTTGGCATATCCCCTAGGTCCTCGCCCCATGGCTGGAAAAGGGATAGAACAGAGCCATCTAAAGAGCAGGGCCCACGATGGTGGCAGGGACTCCGACTGCCCAGATAAAAGGGTTGTACTCTTCCCCAGGAATCTTACGGTTTCAGTCTCCCTCATCTCAGTAAATGACACCAGCACCTGTCCTCTCTGTTGTTCCTGTCCAAAGGTCAGGAGTCACTGTTTACCCTTCCCTTTTCTCACTCCCGGTCTCCAACCCAGCAGCGAGCTCCTGACTGCACTGTGAACCCAGCCTCTCTTCTCCAGCTCTCTCTCCTGCGGTCACCCTCGTCCCACCGCTACTGTGGCAGCAGGGGACAGCAGTCTCTCATCGCCTCAATTCTTACCCCTTGTAACCCAGACTTTATAGAGAAGCCAGAGTGCTTTTTAAAAAAGTCTCAATGACATAATGTCTCTCCTTTGCCTGATTAAAAGTCCTCCCTTGATGTCCCCTCGCACTTACAACAAATCCCAAACTCTTTACTATGACTGCCACGGTTCAACATGATCCGACCCTGCCTACCTTTCTGACCTCTCACCATCCCTTGCCCTCTACACTCCCTAACAGAAGTAACTCCATTCCAGAAACAGGCAATGGCGTTGCCACCTTAGGTTCTTTGCCTTCGCTGCTTTCCCCACTCTAAAAGCTCTGCCCAAGGTCTTTTCATGGACTAATCCTTCATGTCATTCCGATCAGCTCTAACATCACAGCCGCAGAGAGGCCTTGCATGACCATGCAATCTCCCCAGACCCTCCACAAGTTACTCATCTTCCCATCGCCATGGTTTATGGTCTTGGGAATTTGAACCACTACCTGAAACTATCTTTTACTTGCTGACTTGCTCACTGCCTCTTCCTCTTGGTGCAAGGTCAACTACATGAGAGCAGAAATGTTGCTTGTTCACTGTGCGCATGTGTCTTACAGATCAATCCATCCCCTCAAACAGATCTACTTCATCCATCTATTGCTGCACAGTGACGCTCAATACGGACACTCCACAACTACATCAGCAGCAACCTCCTTACGCACAAGGGCGTAAGCTGCATGGGATAGATACTGAGTTTTCAGGACATAGGCTATGCATATTTTTAATCTTGTATTTAGTAAAAATCGACCATTTTCCCTACAAAGTGGTTAAAGCAGATTCTGCTTCCATGTGAGGTGTATGACCATAGGTTCACTTCCTCATGTTGATGTTATCATGTTTTACCCAATTTTTGGCCATCGTAAACATGAGAGAATACTATAGCTCATTGTTGTAATAATTTGCATTTTCCTGATTATTATAAAAGTCAACCACTATTGTTTCTTTATCTTACACGTATTAAGCAATTAACACATATGCTTGTATAACTAATTTTTTGTGTATAAATCGTTCTCTTTCATTATACTAGGAGTTCTGAAAGGACAGAGAGCTCCTCCATATGACCTAGAAGAGAACATAATAAATGCTCACTAAATACTGTGAATTTGTTGTCTGAAGATTGCAACATTGTGAGAAGAAATGTAGCAACAAGAAGAAATAGGTCAGTGATAAAATAGGTCAGTGATCAAATGCCTTTCTGTCTTCTGGAGGATCCTCATTTGGTTTCCTCCCCATGGCTTTTAGCAAGTGGCCCAGAGAGACACTTACCGTCATCATCAGGGCAGTCGAGGAAGTCCTCTCCTTCCTCCTCTCTAGGCTGGTCTCCACCTTCTGATTCCCCAGGCTCCTCGTCCGTTTGCTCATTGTCTGACCGGTATATGATGATGGATTCTGGACGGAACTCCTTCTTCTTCTTTTTCCTGCTACCCATTGTGGGTTCCCCATCCAGGGCCAGGGCAGCGGCCACGGCCTTCCTCAGAGAGCCCTGGTGGGGGCTTGGGAGCCGGCTCTGGCTTCCCACTGATGCCGGTTCTTCCATCCTAGTCCTCGCGTCTAGTTATTCCTTGTGAAGCGCCCAATTTGCTTGACCAAATTTACAATCCACACATCACAGAGCTTCTTCCTGAATGAGGTTATGCAAAGATGTCTCAACAATGAGTTCAACTCGAAAGACAGAAAAACAAAGCCATCAAGAAGGAGGGAATGGGGAGAGCTGGAAAGGAGTTTGGGAAATGATCCTCAAAGGAAGTCTTTGCCTCCCTTTACTTCTCATGAACACTTTATTGTTGCATTTTGAGTGCTGCAGAAATACTTTTATAAGAATGAGTTGCTGTGGATAAAATTGTATGAGTTGTAATTTGTCCTTTACACAAACGTGTAATATTATGTAAACCCCATCAATCTAACCAAGCATAAGAAAATTGGGTGAGGAAGCCTTGCAGACAAATGGGGGTTGAGAACCACTCTTACTCCCACCAGAGATGGAGATTCAGCTGGCTGCAACCAGTACTCCAGGCTCCTGCCTATTAAGCCATACATTGCAAGTATACCCAAATGAATGAATGCAACTTTCAGTGAGGCCCCCAAAGATGGCACAACTTCGCCAAGCACATATCCCCTGGTATTCTATAAAGGACAACTGTTTGCTGCGTTCTTGTTGGCCCCAAATCCCAGAAGATTCCTAAGGTACATCCTATAACATTCTGGAAAACCAGTGGAGAGGATGCACACTTTTCACTTTTAACATTCTTTCTTTTCTTTTTGTTTACCAGGTAAAGTGAGGGGTGCTATAATATTTTAGAAATCAGGAACAGTCTCATACTTCCTCATCTCCAGCGGAAAGTCCCAGGGCTCAACATATGCTAGATACTTAGTGTGCATTTTGTTCACCTGATAGGAGAAAGGAGAAGGGAAAATGCCTATTTAAAAATAAGATGTGAACAACTGTAAAGAGAGGAAGGCTTCATTATCTCCCCCAATTTTGGATACGTTATTATGCTGTTAGTATTTTATCTGGGAAACAGGTTCTAAACATTTCTCCTTCTTTTTAGATTCCATAAGACAGAGGGTAAAAAGAATTTCCCCCATTTCCAAGACTTTAATCTTTAGAATTAAGAGAACAGAAAAGACTTTGCTCTTACTCTGGAAGTTAGGCTTTACCCACCCTCTATCTCCACTCCCAGTCCAAAGATGGCCAATGAATGAGATGTGGCAGTAAATCATTACATCATTAGCTCATTAAATCATTACCTCAATAAATCATTAGCTTGGGATTCTCAGTCATCCTACAGGTGGGAAAATAGGTTTTAAAGAGCAGACTCGGGCTCTAAAACTCATGCTTCATACAACTGGTTTTAAGCCATTCTTGAAGACAACGTCCACAGTTATAAATTCATCCACCACTTTTTCCATCTGCATTGTTACCACTTCGGCCTAACGGCCATCATCTCTTACCTATGGTTCTAAATAAAAAATGCTCCTTACCTTCTGGCTTCTACGCCTGCTGCCTTCCAACCAATTCTCCACTCACTGGTTAGAAAGATCTTTTGAAAACATTAATAAAATCATGCCATTTTCTGCTTAAAACCCTCTAGAGACATCCCACTGTTATGAAATGCAATCCATGGGGATTTGACCACTTTTCTCATATATACCTCCAAAGCCCAGTCACACTGGCCGCTTATGCATTCCTCAAGAGCACCAAATGCTTTCCCTTCGAAGTCTGAAATGCTGTCTGGCTTGGCTGGTATGCTGCTCTACCCCGACCCTTCACACGGCCATAGCCTTTGTATCCCCTAAGTCTCAGTTCAAAAGTCACCTCCCCCAAGATTTTCCTGACACCAAACTTAAAACAGGTTCCCTACTCTGCCTTTCCTTATGCCTTGTTATAACAGCCTATTTCCTGTATAAGACTTACCAACCTTTGTAATTAAGTTTTACTTGTGATTTTACTTGTTTGTTGTCTATCTCCTCTACCAGACTGTAGGCTCTACAAAATGGTGCCGTACTAGTAGGTTTTCAAAAATATTTTAAGTGACTGTATTATTGATTTGGGGAGGGGAGTGACATGGCAGCAATTAAGGATTAGCCTGATTTTGTCAAAGACTGAGACTGAAGAAAAGTTTAATAAAGAGACATTAATAAGCTCCTTTATAATTAATGAGCTCAGGTGTGACACAATTGTTCAGCGCTACACCTATATCTATTTTCTTTTTTAATAATGGAGGGTTTTAGCTGGTCACATTACTTCCTTGGTAAAGATAACATTTCCCAGCATCCCTTGCAGATAAGTGTGATCCAGACTAGTCCTTGGCCAATGGGATATGAGTAAAAGTGACGTGTGCAACTTCCACATCTGCGCCTCTCCTTCCTCTTTTCCCCTTCTTCAGGGCTGGAATGTGAACTTGATGAGCCATCTTGAGCCATGCTGACAGGGGAAAACCCATAGAGACGGCAGAGGAATGAGAAAAAAGGAACCAGAGCCATCCTAATAGCCATAAACCCTCTCCCTTTGACTGTAATAGGAGAAAAATACCTATCTATTTTGTTTCAAGCCAGGGTTATTTTGGTCTCTTAAGGCAGCCATACAGAAATGTTTCCTAATACACTGGGATTGTCCGAGGTTATTTTATATCCCAACCCCCCTGCTGTGTTCCAATTCGTCAGCCCTGAGGCATAAGAGGTTGTGATACGCATTCCTGAGTCAGAGTATAAAACAGCAACATCCCTGATACCAGGTAGTTCAAGCAGTTTTGATTCTCCCGGGTGGGCCAGGAATTTTGAAGCTCAGCTGTCTAGTACAAAGGATACCACATTGATGCTGGCTCAAGCCTCACCAGAATCCACTGGAGAGTTCAATACACTATATGATATTGTTATGGATTGAATATTTGTGTCATTCCAAAATTTATATGTTGAAATCTTAACTCCCAGTGTGATGGCATTAGGAGGCAGAGTGTTTGGGAGGTGATTAGGTTAGGAGTGTGCAGCACTCATGAACGAGATCAGTAGTGCCTTTATCAAAGAGACTCCTGAGAGCTTTCTTGCTCTCTCTGCCACATGAGGTCACAGCAAGAAGCCAGCCGCCTATGACCCACGATGATTATCTATTAATCAGTCTCTCACCAGATACTAGCTAGATCTGCCATCAACTTGATCTTGGACCTCTCAGCCTTCAGACTATGACAAAAAAATGTGTTATATAAGCTACCCAGCACATGGTATTTTTGTTGAAGCAGCCTGAACAGACCAAGACAGAGACTATTCTCTGCTTGTAATGAGATGGCCAACAGTGTACCGAAAGGGGAATCAGAACACCACAAACTAGCATCCCTTCCCAGCTATAGTGCTGAAGGGTTAAAGGGACTTTGAGAATTCTCCCTGTTTATGCCTGAGCTGTGACTTTCATTGAAAAAGTAAAATATAGTGCTGTCTCCCAGGGAGAACTGGCCCGTCTCCCCAGGAAATTAGTACCTTTTGATCTTTAGCTGTTCCCTTGGGAGAATTAGCCCTTATCCCAGAGGGAACGGTTAGTTAGTCAAAAATCACGCATGGCCTTTGGCATGTAGCCATGTTGGTCTAAAACAGATTTAAGCAGAGGCCCCAAGGTGAGACTTTGGAATCCCACCCAAGGGCAGGACGCTTCGCTTGGAACCATTCCCAGATGAACCCCGACCATTGCTGCCTCTTGGGATTCCCCAGCATGTGTTCAGGTGTAGGTGATTTCCTGTCTGGTGATGTATATTCTTGATTCTTGCTTTTCTTCTTGCTCTTGCTGAATAAAGTGCTTAACTATTCACCTTTGGGTCTTTATTGTCTGCGAATCCAAACCTCCAAATTATGTGGCCACAATTTCATACGTGCCCCTTAACGGCACAAGTGCCTTTGTTGGGCTAAGTCATCAGCAGAAACTCTGGTTACTACTCCCTGCTGGCCAGTTGTTATTCCCTCACTCAGTCACTAACCCCCATCAATCAGTTACTCAGTCCCGCTCTCCCCTCCACAGTGGTGGTTTACTGCTGGTTCACACTTCTCACCATCAGGCATGATTTCTCTGGAGTTGGCTCACAATTCTGTGCTCCCAGGTGGTCACTGGAGCAGATCTAATCCGGTGCCTTCTCCAAACCCATCCAGATACACTCAGCCGAACTGTTAACTTAGTGGGTGGAGAAGCCAGGAAGGTTTAAAGTCTCTGCCCTTATAGTCAGTCACTGCAGAGACACAAGTAACATACATGAAGCATGGCTGAAAAAAATGTTACTAAGTGACAGTGACACCAAGCCTTAACATCTGGACACAAAAAGGAATGGTGGGGACTATGGTAAACAGGAGCTCAGGTCTCATCTTAAATAGGAAGTTACTGTTCCCCTCTCTTACGCCACCAATGCCTACTGTTCAGTCAACTGCTTTCACAGAGAAACGCAGGTCCATTTGGTATGGGATGTCTGAAATGTCATGTGAAAATTCCTGGTTTTAATGGCTGCAATTAGTGCAAATTTAAATAAATTACCAAGTGGACAACAAACCACAACAAAACACAAATGGGCTGCCATTTTGCCACCTCTTCCGCATAAAGCTTCCAAATCAGGGTGACCTGCTACAATGGTTTAAGAAAAATCAGCCCTGGCTGGTGTAGCTCAGTGGATTGAGCGCGGGCTGGGAACCAGAGGGTCCCGGTTCGATTCCCTGTCAGGGCACATGCCTGGGTTGTGGGCCAGGTCCCCAGTGAGGGCCATGTGAGAGGCAACCATACATTGCTCTTTCTCCCTCCCTTCTCCTCTCTCTAAAAATAAATAAATAAAATCTTAAAAAAAAATCAAGAAAAATCAGGCTTTGACTTTTTGCACTTTGACCCATATGAACACATCTCCCTCTTCCAAGGAACCTGAACTGGGGCTGGGAGGGTGGAGATCATCACTTTCAAGGTAACTTCCCACTACAGTGAACTGTGTTTTCCTGCAGCCTCCGTTCTTTCAGTGCTTCTCTGATTGCGTATGTGTCGCCTAAAGGGCCACCTATTACCTGTCTTGGGTGGCCAGATTCTCCCAATAGCACCTTGATTTACCACCGTTAGACTTACTAGGCCAACTAGGAAATACAATGCTTATCATTTTACCATCAAAAATTACCATTAACCTCTCTTAGGAAGACAGTCTCACCAATGTGAAAATGAAGAGAATTGGGCTTAGACAAGCATCCAATGACTGGAATGATGATGGAACAGCAACTTAAAAACTCCCAGCCTCCAGCCTGTTGCTCTAAAGTGGCTGTGAGCACAGGCAGGCTGTGTGCAACCTGTTATTTTATGGTCCTGCGCCAACATTTCTCTTGTCATTGTCAAACTACTTGGTTCTAAAAGGCTCTCACACTGAGACAGGTTCATCATCTAGGAAGGATCTGACCACCTCTATAGAGGAAATAGCTCCTGGCCGCAAAGATAGCTGGTTACAAGGTGCTTGAGCGTCTCCTTATTGTAAGCTCTGATCGTCACTATCTGATCTGATTGCTCATTGTCTTACCTCTCATGGCGCTTTCCACCTTCCACGCCTGCTCCCAACACACATACATGCTGGAATGTAAGCTCCAAAAGGCAGGGGCACCCAAGTATCTTGTCCGCTGTACTGTTTCCCCCATGCTTAGAATAGTACCCAGCACATGGCAGGTGCACAATAAATACTGACTGAATATTGTGAATTGGTTAAGAGTCTTTTGTGCAGGCTGGGCTCTTACTTCAAGGAGGGATGGGACTAGAGGCCTCATTGACATTTCTTCCACACGGCACAGAGATTCTGTGAGTCTGAATGTTGAGAATCCCACAGGCCCCTATATGTCTGAGCCAGCAGCTGCTTTGCAGTGGGAGAAAATGAAGTTGCCAGGCAGATGGGGCAGGGGAAGGTGAGAAGATGGTGAGCAAAGGAATCTCAGAAGATGAAAGGAATTCATGCTAATGGGGGATGACAGGGTGGGAGTATGGAAGGATCATGGCCGTGAAGATGAGTTTTTCACCAGGACAAAGTGGGCAGTGATGCAGAGGGCAGGGAAGGGCAGCATTTGACTCGCTGAAGGAGCAGTCAGAGCGACAGGAAGTGGTTGCCCTAGGAAGAGATGGCTCAACCAGGAGCCAGCGAAAATCTGGAAACAAAGAGCCTCCGAGAGGCAGGACTACAGCTGGGCCTCCAGGCCTGAAGGGGTTAGCAGACCTCCAAACCCCAGCTGAGGTCAGAGGCAGAGACAACATGCCTCTCTATTTTTAACGAAAGATCTCTCAAAGAGAGCCCATCTGTCTTAATCACAGGCTCTCTCAGGACTGTGACGAACAGCTTTCTGATTGCTCATGCTGCAGCTTCCTTGCTGCTGAGCAACGGCTGCGTGTCATCCTCAGCAGTCAAAACTGGCTTGAAGCCAGTCCAATCACCTTTTCACTGGAGGACTGCAGAGTCCCTCTCTCAGTCCCCTTGGCCACCACAGAGAGGCTAGGCTATAGCCAGGCCCACACAGACCCACCTGGGCAGAGCTCCGTGAATGCACAGGTCCAGCCCTGTCACAAACCACGTTTAATTGTGTCTTTATAAAATTATCTTTAAAAGAAACTTAAAGTGTTCCTTCTTTGCAAGAAAGAAAGCATGGAATTTTCTGGAAAAAGAAATTCCTTAGAACCTAAGGAATATTTCTCTTCCTGTCAAAAAAATATATATTTTTGTTGTTGGCATTAAAGCACCAGAATTATACTTTTCTGCAACAATACTTTTAACTTTACTATATAAATTTCTTTGTTATGGAGGTGATGGCGTAATTTTAAAAAATTCGGCTGTAACTACATAACTGACTTAATAGTAGATGTAAGTGATTCCTAGATCATCTAGCAAATGGAAAGAGGAAGCGCTTTCTTCCCATTCGTAAAAAGTGTCGATTAGAACCTGTCGGCAACAAAGATTGAGGGGCAAGGGAGTGTGAAAGGAGGTGGGAGATGGGCAGGGGATGGAAGAACAGGAAGGAAGATGTCTGATTCCACTCTCCTCCACTTCCAATTTGCTTTGTGAATAACTAGGTGGCAGGCCCAACCAAAGAATAATGGCATTTGTTTGCTTTGACATTATTTTCATGCCCAGCAGGGGTAAATACAGTCCTCTGACAACAGACTAGAAATAGCATCCTGCCTGGATTGTGAAGACCACAGCACCTGTGACACAGTTCCCAGATCACAGTTCTTAGGCAAAGTCTCTCCAGGCCAGTCCAGGTGGAATCTCACCCTGGTGGGTTGACAGAACCATGAAAGATGAACAATAGGAAGGAGAATGTGAATAATAAGTCACTGTGATTGGGTACCCAAACACGGATGAGAACTTTCCTCCGTCTGCAGCAGACTCGCTCCCCTGAATAAGACATGAACTGGGGGCTAGGTTCTCTCATTCTCTCTCTCTCTCTTACCTACTGATCCGTTCTTGCAGGAAGCTTGAAAGGAAACCTCCTCTTTTAGACTCATCGATTTATGCAGCCTGGGTGAAATGGATCAGCTCTCGAACCTGGTAAAAGTCGCTTCTTCCCTACGTTCCTGAGGGGGAGACGAGGTAGAAATGGGCTCGAGTTTATTTTTGAAAGCAGTTGTCTTGCGTCTGCGGAGAACTGCAACGGTACCCTCCTCCCCCACCCCCACGACCCTCCCCAGGGTCCCTTCCGGAGGAGGCAAGGACCTGGAAGCGCATTTCTTCCCCTCAGTGGAAGCCAGCCCCTTCTCTTTTGCCGCACAGAGCAGCTGGGGCAAGGCTCCCAGGCTGCAGCTTCTCTGTCCCCACATGCCCTGGAGATTTAACGTTAATTAACCGTGAGAGCTATAGCACTGAGGATTGCATTTTTCAAAACAGCGCACACTCCCGCCTTTTGTCTGCTTCCCTTCTGCCACCCAAGCCCAACAACCCTTTGGTATCGAAATGATAAGATCAAAAACCAACCAACAAAAAACGAACGAGGAGTCTCACCTACACGTGCGGTGGACAGCGACAGGCTGCGGTGCCGCCGTCGCGGGGGAGGGGCCTCTCCGAGGACCTGAGGCTGAAAAGCGGCCTCGGCGAGCGGGGCGGGGTCTCGGTGGTCACGCGGCCGCTTAGGCCTACCCAAGTCCGGGTTCCTGTAGCTCAGTGCAGAAGTTGTTCTCCCTGAGCGCCTTCGGACGTCTCGTGGTCATGGGTACTTGGCGCATGGGAAAGAGCTGCCTGATGCCCGGCTTGCTGCGGAATCAAGTGGGCATCGTCACCGGCGGGGGCACGGGCATCGGAAAGGCCATCGCGACCGAGCTCCTGCAGCTAGGTACGGGAACAAGCCCGGGGCCGGCGGACCCGGATGGTGGGTCGGGGCGGGTGGAGGAGGGGGGCGGGGGGTTGCGGGGGAGGTATCTGCTCGTGTAACCTGGGATGGGGGGGCCAGCCGGCACCAGACCGGGCTGGGAAAGTGTGGAGTTGCAAAGCAAAACGGGGTAGATGTGGGCAAAACATGAAAAGGTAGAAACGTCATTGATTTCAAAAACAATGTAAGGAAATTTTAAAAGTACACGAAGAAACACGTTTACAATATACAACAAATGTATGATATGAAGAGCTCTCACAAATGAGGCAGGAAAAGGTCGAACACACTGATAGAAAAATGGGCCTATGATATGGACCAGGTGTGCCAAAGGAATAACTAGAAATAGGCAGTAAGTAAATGAGAAAACAATCAACTTTATTGGTAATAAAATGCAAAATAAAACAATAATAAGATCCCATTGTTTCTCTAAAAAGATTTTAAAACATTGAAGAAGACGAAAGTGTTGATGATGCAGTGCAAAGACTGTTGAGAATGCAAATTATTACAAGCTCCCTAGAGGACAGTTTGAAAAAAAGAATCCTGAAGTTTTAACAATGTTCATGCTCCCTTCCATGACCTAGTAAATTCTCTCTCAGGAATTTAAGGAAATAATCAGAGACAAGCACAGATTTATGTACAAGGATGTGTCTGTGCAGTGTCGAGTCGGGAAACATTGGAAATGACCTACGTATTCATCCCAAGGGAAATAGTTAAATCAATAACAATGGAACATTATGTTGCTATTGAAGACTTTCTGCAGAGAAATGCATGCCTTATAATCGAAAAAAGCAGGATTCTAAACAAAATATAGCTTTCCAGTTCGTTTGTTCATGAAAAATACAGTATGTATGCAGAAAAAGACTGAAAGGAAGTTCATAGCATTGTTAACAACGACTAACTTTTATGGAAATCATTTGAATTATGGGGGTTAAACTGTCTTCGTTCTGAACATTGTTTATGAACATGTAAACTGCTTTTGCTTGCCATTGTGTTTCTAATGCCTGTCACATAGTATGAACTGAAATAGGAAACTAAAAAATGAAAATACTGTCAATGTAAGAAACTTTCAAACCTGTGGAGAATGTGAGTTCGTTTCAGCCAAACTGATGATAATTTACCGGGAAGCAAAACTTCAATAAGTTGAAAGAATGCTCTGAAGAATGGCAGTTTTGCCCTTTATTTTATACATTACAATCGAAGGAGGAGACATAAGGGGGTTACCTGAAATCCATTGATGATATTATGGAGGCAGGGAGAAAGCAAAGCAGGAAAATCTCTGGGATTAGATAAAAAATAAGATGGAGGGACACCTACTTCTTTCGCATTGGTGGGTATACATACCATAGTTAACAGTGAACATTTACAGCACGTAGAGATGGTATGTGGGAGACCAAGAGAGCAATGAGTGGCTCTGGTGGTCTCTGGTTCAGTGGTGATGAACTCCTTTAGCTCTTTCTTGTCTGGAAAGCTTTTTATCTTCCCTTTGATTCTAACTGATAGCTTTGCTAGGTAGAGTAGTCTTGGTCGTAGGTCCTGGCTTTTCATCACTTTGAATATTTCATATGAAGGCATATTTACTTGTTCATTGGCTGTGTTCTCCGCAGGCTGTAACGTGGTCATTGCATCCCGTAAGTTTGATGTATTAAAATCTACCGCAGAGGAACTGAGGACCAGCCTGCCTCCCACCTGCGATTCTCAAATCACTCCTATAAAATGCAACATCCGAAATGAAGAGGAGGTAATGGAAATATATCTATATCATTATTCATTTTTAATTTATAATAGTAGTTCCTAAACCTGACTGTGCTTCAGGTTTTCCTGTGTTAGCTATCTGAGATGAAATTCACAAGAAGCAGAGCCTGTGAAGGAGATTCTTCTCCTAATGATTTATTGAGTATGTCACATCCTGAGAAGGAGTGGAAGGGAAACAAAATTATACATTTAGCTTTACGATCTGCGGGTAGGGTAGTGTTCAGAGTTACCATCCACAGTGAGAAACTATAAGCTCTCCTGTAGCAAACCATCAGTCCAAGTAGCAAATTAGGGTTATTAACCAATTTACTTTTAATGTTTTTCTTTAGGTAAATAATTTGGTCAAATCTACCTTGGATATTTATGGTAAGATTGATTTTTTGGTAAACAACGGAGGAGGCCAGTTCATGTCTCCTGCTGAACTCATCAGTTCAAAGGGATGGCACTCTGTGGTTGAAACCAACCTATCGGGCACTTTCTTCATGTGCAAAGCAGGCAAGTGTGATCAGTAACCCCGAATTCAATGTGTCTTTGTTTAAAGATCATAGATAACCTTGAAGGAGAAAATGTTAGGGGCTCAGAAAGCTCCATGTCGTCAACACTTACTGCCCTGAGTTACTCCCATACAGCACGGGATTTTAAATGGCTACATTTCTAGATAGTAATTTGGCAATATTTATCAAATATGGATATCCTTTGATCCTATTTTTTTTAAGACTTTATTTCTTTATTTGTAGAGAGTGGAGAAAGGGAAGGAAAGAGGGAGAGAAACATCAATGTGTGGTTGTTTCTTGCACGCCCCCTATTGGGGGCCTGACCCACAACACAGGCATGTGCCCTGACTGGGAATCGAACCTGTAACCATTTTTGGTTTGCAGGCCTGTGCTCAATCCACTGAGCTACACCAGCCAGGGCTGGATATCCTTTGATCTTATAATTTTATTTTTAGGAATTTATTATGAGAAAATTATTAAGGATCTGTACAAAGATATTGCTACCAAGTTGTACATAAAATTCAAGAAAACTGAAACACATTGTTTTTAAAAGGTAAATCTGTTAAATCTGTTATAAGGATCTGTTAATTCAGTAAGGTCTTTAGGAAGAATACCAGACAAAGTCCACATTCTTTCAACAACTAATTAGCATGACATAGTCTTTGGATTACAGATTATGTTTCAATCATGGAAATGTTTATACTACCCAAAGCAATCTATAGATTTAATGTAATTCCTATCAAAATATCAATGGCATATTTCACAGAACTAAAACAAATAATCCAGAATTTATATGGAACCACAGAAAACCCTGAATATCTACACCAATTCTGAGAAGAGAACAAAGTTGTTCTTATGTTCTCATAAAGTAGGTTTTATGCTACCTGATGTCAAACTAAACTACAAGTCTTTAGTAATCAAAGCAGGGTAGTACTGGCATAAAGACAGACACATAGATCAATTTTAGAAAGCCCAGGAATAAATCCACACCTATATGGTCAATTAATATATGGGGAGGGAGGCAAGGACATACAATAGGGTAAAGACAGTCTAGTCATAAATGATGTTGGGAAAATTGGACAGGTACATGCAAAAAAGTGAAACTAGACTCCTTAAATGTAAGGCTCAGAAGCATAAAAATCCTAGGAGGAAATCATAGGCAGTACAACATCAGACATTTCTCTTAGCAATATTTTTTTCTAATATATCCTCTTGGGTAAGAGAAACAAAAGAAAAACAAATGAGAATACATCAAATTAAAAAGTTTTTGCACAGCAAAGGAAACCAGCGATGAAATGAAAAGATAGCGTACTAAATGGAAGACCATATTCACCAATGATACATTTGATAAGGGTTTAATATCCAAAATTTATGAAGAACTCAAACAACTCAACATCAAAAAAGCAAACAATCCAATTAAAAAATGGTCAGGGGACCTGAACAGACATTTCTCCAAAGAAGACATACAACAGGCCAATAGACATGTGAAAACATGCTTAACATCACTAATCATTGGAGAAATTCAAATTAAAGCCACAATGAAATATCACCTTACACCTGTCATAATGCCATCTGTCATCCATAAATCAATGAATAAGTGTTGGCCAGGATGTGGAGAAAAGGAAACCCTTGTGCACTACTAGTGGGAATGCAGACTGGTGCACCACTGTGGAAAAAGTATGGAGTTGCCTCAGAAAATTAAAAGTGGAACTGCCTATGACCTAGGAATTCTACTTGCGGGCAGTTATCTGAAGAAACCCAAAACACTAATTTGAAAGAATATATGCACCCCTGTATTCTTTGCAGCGTTATTTACAATAGTCAAGCAATGGAAGCCACCCAAGTGCCCATTAATAGACTAGTGGTTAAAAAAGCACTGGTACATACATACAATTGGGTATTACTCAACCATAAAAAAATGAAAACTTACCATTTGCATGAGCATGGGTGGACCTAGACTGTATTATGCTAAATGTAGTAAGTCAGTTAGAGAAAGACCAATAGCATATGATTTTACTCATGTGGAACCTAAAGAACAAAATAATCGAACAAAATCGAAAGAGACTTACAGACACAGAGAACAGACTGATGGTTGCCAATGGGGAGGGAAGTTGGGACTGGGTGTAAAGGGCAAAGGATTAAGAATTACAAAATGGTTGTTACAAAATAGTCATGGGATGTAAAGTACATGATAGGGACCACAGTCAATCATATTGGAGTAAGTATGTATGGTGTCGGGTGCGTACTTGACATACAGGGGAAACTCTATGTAAGGTATGCGACTCTAACCACTGTGCTGTAGACCTGAGACTAAGACAAAATAATATTGAATGTAAAGTGTAATTGAAAAAAAAAGGTTATGTTACATTGGCAGTGATATTAAACTTCTGACGTTGGGTTAATTCAGAAGTTTTCTTATAAACTCTCCAAGACATTTTTATGATGCACAACTAGAACAAGTACAGTTCTGACCCAAAGGATCTTTAACACGGGGTAGGCTGTGTATTATTAGTATCTCTAAGTCAAAGCTCTTTTTTTTAAATTACTTTATTGTTGTTCAGTTACAGTTGTCTGCGTTTTCTCCCCTCCCCTCTTCCTACCCCATCCAAACCCACCTCCTTCCCCTGCTTCCATCCTCCCCCTTGGTTCTGTCCATGTGTCTTCTGTAGTGGTTCCTGCAACCCTTCTCCCCACAGTCCCCTCCCACCTCCCCTCTGGCTATTGTTAGATTGTTTTTAATTTCAATGTCTCTGGTTATATTTTGTTTGCTTTTTTCTTTTGTTGATTATGTTCCAGTTAAAGGTGAGATCATATGGTATTTGTCCCTCACCACCTGGCTTATTTCGCTTAGCATAATGCACTCCAGTTCCATTCATGCTAAGTCAAAACTCTTGTACCAGGGTGTCCAACCTTTTGGCGTCTCTGGGCCACACATTAAGTACACCAATACTAATGAAAACAAAAAAGCCTCATATTGTTTAAAGTAAATTTACAGTTTTGTGTTCGGCCACATTGTTAGCCATCCTGAGCCACGTGTAGCTCAGGGGTTGGACAGCTCTGTGATAATCCCAGGCTTAACTTTTATCTAACTAGCAGTATAAAGCTCTGTATCAGTGGTGATACAGGCTTGACTGCTCTTGTACAAGACCTAGGGAAAAAAACCCAGGAGGTTAAATAAGTTAGTGAAGGGGCTCAGAGCAGGCCTCCCAGTATGTGCTAGTTTAGCATGAGTATTAGCCAGGGGATGGGTTTGGCTCAGAGGGGCACAAAGTCACTTTTTTGGGGTGATGGAAATGTTCTAAAACTGGATTTTGTTGATGGTTGCAGAATTCTATATATTTTTAAATTGTTAAATTGTATACAAGGTAGATGAATTTTATGATATGTAAATTGTACCTAAGCCTGGTTTTTTATTAAAAAATGTACATTTAAAATGTATCACAAAAGCAGCATGCTGGAACAGGGGATCAGAGAAAAGTACAGAAACTGTTTAATATGATTGTCCTCTGTCTGTTTCCTGCAGTTTACAACTCTTGGATGAGAGAGCATGGAGGATCTATTGTCAATATCACCATGCTTAGTAAACACGGATTTCCAGGAGCTGCGTAAGCAGTTTTATATATTTTTTTCTTGTATGTCAAAGGTTCAGAAATAGCCAAAGTAAATCAATAAATCGCCGAAATAAGAGTTAGTACAAATTTACTTACACCAAGAAGACTTTGCACACTGCGAGCACACCAGCCAAAAGATGGAATGAGGCTCAGAGATCTGTTGTTAGAAAGCGGCTTATGCAGTAAGAAAGCAGTGACTGTTTATTCTTCATTCTGATTGGTTACAGTATTTGAATGTTAAGTGGTTATTTCATAAACACCAAGATTATTAATCCTTTAGTGGCTTGTGATCTCAATACTTAGCGTTTCACTTATTTGAACTTTAAAAATATAGTTCTGATGAGTTTCAAGGTGGTGGCGGAGTGGGTGGGTTTTGAATGCACCTCCTCCAAGGACCAAACTGGAAATACAACTAAATTGGGTGTCTATCACCCTGAAAAACCAACTGAAGATTTGCTAAAGAGGAATCTTATAACCAAGGATTTGTAGAGGAAGCCATGAGACTAATAGGAAGGGCAGTGACGTGAAAAGGGCTGGCCCCACTCCCACGGGCAGGCAGGGGCTGAGGTGCTAGAGGGATTACTCCGCTGTGGGTGGTTGCCCCTGAGAAGTGGAGGCATAAATCCCAAGCCAGGCTCTTCAGCCCAGAGCACCAGAGCCAGGAAGAGGCATGTACATAGCAGCCCACTGTGAAAAGCAGCAGGATTTCTGTTTCCAAGGAGACATGGAGTCTGCTGAAGTCACAGGCATACTCTTAAAGGACGAATGCAAAAAATTTTTGTTTGCAGCCACTCATCCTGGGCGCTGGCCAAGGAACAGTGGTACAGACTAGAGTTGCTTGAGGAGAGTTTAGGGATTGTGGCTCTGGGGAGCAGCCACGGTGATCCAGGTGCTGAGTCATACTCAGATACCCCAGTAGCCATTTTCCCTGGGAGGAACAATCTCCGAACAGCATCAACCCAGAGGGAAGCAATTACCCCACCCTCTGGAACCCCTCTCTCTCCATTAGGTGGATCTTAAGCCTGGCTGAGGAGTCAGCAGCATAGGCCAGGGTGTAGAAGTCTGGGTAGATTCAGAGGCTGTCAGTGATGGGCTTAGAGCACGGCCATTGCCCCAACTTTCCCGTAAACCTGACTGGCGCTTCCCCCTCATGGGAGGTCCAATAGAAACACCCTCCAGGCATCTAGTAGACCAACCTCTGGGCTCTGTAGGCCTCACTCACGTGACTACTAGGGGCTCTGCCCTGCTGAGGTTGGGGCAGAATCTGGAACAGATTTTCAAGTGCACAGGGAACATTTTCTAGGATAGGCCATGTGTCAGGACACAAAACAAGTCTTAAGAAACTTCAGGAGATAGAAATTACATCAAGCATCTTCTCTGACCATAGTGGTATGAAACCGGAAATCAACCACAGGAAAAAACTGAAAAACACAAAGTTATAGAGGCTAAATAACATGTTACTAAATAAGAAATGGGTTAGCAGTTAGATCAAGAAGAAATCAAAGGTACTGTGAGACAAATGAAAATGAGAACACAAAAATTTTAAGTGTTTGGGAGCCAGTCAACAACAAACAGCTCTTTCCTGTGAGGAGGGCCTAAAGTGTTTGCCCACTCAGACCCTTGGACCCCAGGGCTACCACATAAGGCCCTGCCTCTCAAGAAAAGGCTCAGCGGTTACATGGAACTCCTGAAGAAGGGTCACACACTCAGAAACAAACTAGTAGCCATCCTAGAGAGAGAACCACCGGAACTGAAAGAGAAGTAGAAAACCAGAGACAGAAGTTATTCTATGAATTTGAGCGCCTGAACCAGTTTGCACATCGTGAGCAAAAGAAAGTCGAAGGCTAGCAGAGAATGCCGCCCCAAAATATGACTATAGGAGTTTAGGACATTCCACCCCGAAGTGCTACTTCGACGTATTGTTTTGAGCTGTTGGCACTTGAAAAACAGCAAATGCAGGGAGAGACTTTCTCTGAACTTCCCTTATCTGCCAAAAGACAGATCCTCCAAAAGGAACTCGACTGTCATAATCCCCTCCCCAGGAGTTTCGTCAACTACGGAGGACTAATTCTTGTGGTTTGGCTTTAATACAGGAGGACTCAGTTCTTTCTCACTGTTCAGGCAGAGGCTCAAAAACAGAGCCTCAAGTCAAGGATGTCCTTGTGGGGCCCTGGCAGGTCATTGACACACCTGTCAGTATAGTTAGTGAGAGAAATGTTCAACTAAAGCTAATTATAATGTTTCTATTTTGTCTTTTAAAGGCATAGTGGGGCTGCCAGAGAAGGAGTTGCCAGCCTCACCAAAACCTTAGCTTTGGAATGGTCCGGGAGTGGAGTAAGGCTCAACTGTGTTGCCCCTGTAGGTAAATGTTCTACGTGAACAAATTGTACTCTTCTGATTCCATTTATGTTGTTGATAGAGGTATTTGTCACTGTGCAAGTATACTATAAAAGATTAGCTTTTGAAAATACATCAGAAGTATTCTTTGATGTACAAGCATTCTTTGATTTGATTGCTACAGTTAAATTAAGCCTTGACTGGTTTTTAAGAAAGGAGCATTCAGATAATCCATGTATAGTAGTGGTTAACTGTATTTCTTTGACAATATTGAGAAAATTTAATGTTAGAAATGTTAACTTTTCTGTTAGACTTAAACCACTTAATTTTTGGTATTGGTTGGTGGACTGCCTTGATGCCTTTACAATTAAAATGTAATCTTATGTACTTTATGTTGTTCCTGTTTGATATCTAAACACAGGGAGTCATTTATTCCAAGACTGCTTTTGACAACTATAGTTTTTTGACACCAAAAATAATTGGAAGAATCATTCAGACAATCCCAGCTAAAAGACTTGGAGTTCCTGAAGAGGTAATGTATATTTCTGACGTTGATCAGAATTGCTTTGTTTCATACTTTGGAACTTGGTAACATTTTGGTGTCCTCTTTATGGAGGGTGATTGGCTGATACAGTGATCGCTCCCAATGCCACCAAACCATTGCTTTTCTGGCTCTGGGGGAATATCCTGGTTGTGATTTGAGTACTCACAGCAGTCGTCATTCAGGAGCAAATGTGGCGTGAATTGAGAATAGCATGTTTTTATTGTTTCATTGCATTAGTCAGCTATGTTATTTTATCACATGATGTTTATTGGTATATAGGACCCTAAACAAGTTGAATGAGTATGACTATGTGGCATTCCATACACATCTTCGGTAAGGTGGCCAGATTAAGTATGAAAAAAATCAATAGCTTTCTTAACTATCCCTTTATCAGTTTTTTAATGAAGTGTATTTTATTGATTATGCTATTACAGTTGTCTCAATTTTTGCCCCTTTGCCTGGTACCCCCTTTCCCTCCAGCATTCCCCCTCCCTTAGTTCACGTCCATGGGTCATGCATATGAGTTCTTGGGCTTTTCCACTTCCCAATACTATTCCCAACAACCCCTGTCTAATCTGTACCCACCAACTATGCTTTTTATTCCCGGTACCTTTTCCCCTGTTCTCCCCCCACCCCTACCCGCAGACAACCCTCCATGTGATCTTCATCTCTATGACTCTGCTTCTGTTCTAGTCTCTTGCCCAGTTTGTTTTTCTTTTTCTTTTTTAAGATTCTGTTGTTGATAGTTGTGAGCTTGTTGTCACTTTACTATTCATAGTTTTGATATTCTTTTTCTTAGATGTGTCCCTGCAACATTTCATACAACAAGGGCTTAGAGGTGATGAGCTCCTTTAACTTGACCTTGTTTGGGAAGCTCTTTATCTGCCCTTCCATTCTGAATGATAGCTGGCTAGAGTAATCTCAGATGTAGGTCCTTGTTTTTCATCTCTTTGAATATTTCTTGCCAGTCCCTTCTTGCCTGAAAATTTCTTTTGAGAAATCAGCTGATAGTCCTCTGGGAACTCCTTTGTAGGCAACTTTTTTCTTTTCTCTTGCTGCTTTTAAGATTCTCTCTTTATCTTTAACCTTTGGCATTTTAATTATGATCTGTCTTTGTGTGGCCCACTTTGGGTCCAACTTGTTTTGGACTCTCTGAACTGCATGAACTTGTATGTTTATTTCCTTCACAAATTGGAGAAATTTTCTTTCATTATTATTTCAAATAAGTTTTCAATTTCTTACTCTTCCTTTTCTCTTTCTGGCACCCCTATGATTCGGATGTTGGAATGTTTAAAGTTGTCCTGGAGGTTCCTAAGCCTCTCCTCATTTTTTTGAATTCTTGTTTCTTCTTTCCTTTCTGGTTTACTGTTTATTTCTTCCTTTCATTCCAAATCGTTGATTTGAATCCTGGCTTCCTTCCCTTCACTGTTGGTTCCCTGTATGGTTTTCTTTATTTTACTTTGTATAGCCTTCACTTCTTCCTTCATTTTGTGGCTACTCAGTCATTTCTCTGAGCATCTTGATCACCAGCACCTTGAGCCCTGCATCTGATAGGTTGGCTATCTCCATGTTGCTTAGTTCTTTTTCTGGTGTTTTGATCCGTTTCTTCACTTGGGCCTTATCTCTCTGTCTCTTCATTTTGGCAGACTCCCTGTGTTTCTGTGTATTAGGTAGAGCTGCTTTGATTCCCATGCTTGGCACACCTGTTATGTTATGAGGGCCAGAGCCTTAGGTATTCACCAGGGTGGGGAAGCCCACTTCACCGCTTTGTGGTGCTATATGTGGGGGACAGGTCAGAGAGGGAACAATGCCACTTACTTGGCTCTCACCCCATTTCCAGTCACTTCCCCCACTTCCCATAAGCATCTGGCGCCTTTCTAGTTGCTGCCCTGGTGCTGATTCCCACCAGGAGGAATCAAGGAGGAGAGTGGGTGGGTTTGCGGTTGTTTTAGGACCCTGTGGGTCCTCTAAACGGAGTCTCTTGAGAGACTAGCAGTTTCTTCTGCCATGCCAACCTCTACTGGTTTAAAGTTGTCCTGGAGGTTCCCCTGGTTTACAGCCAGAGATTATAAGGCTTTATTCTCCTGTGGCTGGAACACTATGCTGCGCAGTCTGGCCTGGTACTGGGATCACTCACTCCCCAGGTGTCCCTCCTGGTTTTTATCTTCACATTATGTGGGACTGCCCATTCCACAGCTGCCTCCGCACCTGCCTCGCAGCCACCATCAGCACCTGCCTTGCTGTGCCACGTCACGTCCTTTCTGCCCCTCCTGTCCATCTGGGTGAATGTTTATTTTAAAGCCTTGGTGGTCAGACTTCCACACAGTTCAATTTTCTGGCAGTTCTGGTTGTTTTTTGCTTTGAGATTGGTTGTTATCCTTCTTATGGTTGTGTGAGGAGGCAAAGCAAGTCTACCTATGCCTCCATCTTGGCCAGAAGTCTACTATATCAGTCTTAAAATGTAATTAAGAAAGCATATTTTATCCATAATAATAGTAAAAACTAAAATACCTAGAGTAAACTTAGCTCTCAATGGAAAACATTTTATTACTGAAGACCAGAAAAAAAAAAAAAAAGGCCAGAATACAGAGACGTGTCACATTCCTCAGTGGAGAGAATCAATTTTGTTAAAATCAAGTTTTTCTAAACTAATGTATAAATTTAATATATTTTTGAAATTTAACACACTGATTCTAAAGTTTTTCTAGAAAAATATTTATGCAAAAAAGCCAAAAATGTGTTGAAAAAGAATAATAGGGGTATTTGATCTTTCTGATATCAAGATATACTCTAATGCTATACTTAGTTACTATGTCTGGTACTGATACTGGAATAGATTAAAATTAGTGGAATAGGATGGACTCTTGTATCAGTACCATGTTTATATGGGAGTTTATAGGCTAAAAGTAGCCTTTCAAATCTGTGTGGAAAGAAGAATCCATTCCGGAAAAGTCGTGCGGCCATGGGCTGTTCACTTAGAAATAAATTGTACTCCGTCTCTCACATCACATATGAAATAATTTTCAGACATATTAAAAGTGCTAAGTATGAAAGCAAAGCCATAAAACTCTTGGAGAAATTCATTCTTGTTCCTAGAACTACCTCTCATTATCAGTTCAATGTATATCTTTCCAGAAATGTGCTCTACATGCACAAAAATATCTATATTTACTATATTTTTACAAAAATAAGATTCTACTTTATGTTCTTTTCTGCAACTTGCTATGAATATGCCATAATATATTTAATTAGACCACATTGTTGCACATTTAGATTTTACTTATATTTCTGATATTGCAGTAATTCTGCTATGAACATCCTTGAACAGAGTCACGCATGCTTGTCTGGCGGGATGACTTTTTAGGAGTGGAATTCTTAGACTAAAAGAGATTTGCTTATTAAGTTTTAGAAGATACTGTTAAATCAAACATTTAATTAGCTATTTTAAGCAAGGTGTTTGAATATTTATTCTGAAAACAGAGCTTTTAAAGCATTTCAATTAAGGGAATGATAGGATTAAATTTTAGACAGAACACTTCTTTTGTTTATGTGAATAATATTATCTATAGTTACTGTATTAGGCATTGAAATGGAGAAATTTAAGATATATTTATAAATTTATTTTAAATGAGCAGTAAGAAAGGTATTACATGTTAATATGAGTAAAATTTTAATGAAAAATAGTTATATTTTCAGAAACAAAAGAAAACAATTCTTTTACATTTGCACTGCATTTTTATAAACCTCTTTAATGTGTGGCTTACTGGAAATGCAGGCGGACTTTCACATCTGCCTCTGCTTTCCGTCTATTGGAACTTGTTTTGGTTGAGGCATCTGAAGAAAACCTGGCTTCGTGCACATGGACAGTTGGAAACGGAGGAGCATTTTAATAGCCTTTTCAGATAATTGCGAATATTTCTCTTTACTATCCAAAACAGTGGCAATTTTTTAAAGATTATTTGCAGTATGGAACCCGGAACCCTGTTAGTGCATGTTTTGTTCTCTGTCATGTTAACATCCGTTGGTCTTTCTTGCAGTTTGTCTGAATCTTTGAGCTGTAGAGGATTTGGTAAAATCAGGCATGGATCTTTTGGAAAGCATTGGTTCACTGAGTTACAGAGATCTTCCGAATGTTGACACACAATACCGAGTGTTAACATACGCCGAGAGATCACATTTGTTAACAGCACCACTAAGTCCTTGAGAAAAATCTCTAAATCTTAGGAAGTTGTCAAGCTCATGGTGACAAGTGCAAGTCTCCAAAATTCTAAGTTCTGAAAAATGTCTGCCCAGTCTCCAAGTATGAATAACTGTGCGTTGTTCTTTCAAGTAAAAAAATGTTTTTTCATGGAGAACACGTCTAGTTCATTTCGCAATTCAACCACACATTCTTTCCCTGGAGGTAATCGTTATACTTCCATACGCAGCAGAAGAGCTTAATGTGTAATTCCTATTTCATCGCGCATGGGTATTATTAAAAAGGTATGGAGACTAATGGTCAAGATTAATACAATTAACAATTTTTACTGCCTTACCAAGGACACTCTAAAGCAAAACGGGCTCTTTTGCCCCATGAGTACTTCTTGGTGAGGAATATAATGGCTACTAGTGTGAGGGTCTCTAGGTCAGTTTCTTGTCCCTGCCACGACCCCTGCTGAGGCTACAGCAGCCTTTCCCACCGTTGGTTTGACACCGGTAGTGCAAATGTCAACAAAGTGAAAAAGGCAAATGTAGACTTAGTATTATTTTGAAATTCGTTTTGACTGTTCAAATCCCCGGAAAAGGTCTTAGGTACAGCCAAGGTTTTGCTGATCATGCTTTAGCCAATAATATAGCGATTGCCTTCAAAAAGTTTAGTGATGAAGGGAAGCAGAAGTGATGGCAGCTGCTGTGAGACACAGAATAAGGAGAGAGTTTTGGCTTCCACCTGATTGTGTCCTAGCATCCCTAGGTCATGTTTCCAAGATATTCTGATTGCGCCAGCGATGTCCTGTTTGGGGCAGAAGTTTCATACCAGGCCATTGGCCCAACTGCTTGATAGTGAGTTGCCTTCTTCTAAGTGACAGTCCCTGGGGGAGTCAGGAGCTTCAGAATGTAGCTATAGCTTCAAAAAGAGCTGCCTTGACCCCTCATGGTGCCTGTCCATATCTCTTGGAAAGGGGATGTATGACACGGCAGACCCTTCATTTGGCTTGTGATGTCCTGCAGACTCACTTTTATGAATTGAGAAACTAAGGGTTAATGAAGTTCAGTAATTTGCCTATTGACGTACGTAGGTCCTGGTGCTGGCATTCAAACCCAAGTTTACTTAAAACCCTTGAGATATATTCTTTGATAAACAGAGCTGAACACAGGTAACTGAGCTAAAAGAAATGTTACCTGCATAGATAAAGTTGATGCAAGTTACTAGTCTCTGTTAGTGTTTATTGATTGATAAAAGTCTTGAGAGTGGCTTAGTGCTTCAAGTCCATCAATCAAATGGATTCCATTAAAATGGAAGTTAAGAAGACTTCATCTGAAGATACTACAATAATGCTGTTAATTTGGTAATTATGAAAATTGTATTAGTTCCCTTGAGCTCCAGGTAAAAAATAAAGCAGGCGTCATGAATATTTACAAGTGTTTTACCTTTCAATTCAGTATTATTTAGTGGTGCCTAGTCTGTGGGTAAAGACTGTGTTAGGAGCTAGGTATTACAGCATCCCCTCATCTGGGGGAAGAGATGCAGAATGATTCTGACATTCCGTGTACATTTATTAAGTGCTTATTTATGCAAAACACTGTAGAAGGAGGAGGCAACCACTCAATCTTTGGGACAAAATTCAACATAAAGCCACATTTATTTATTGCTGGTCAGGCAATCGATCTCTCTCTGAGCAGAGTAGACTATGGGTCTTTTTCTCTTTCTGGGGAGAGATGTGGTTTCAAGGATTTATAGGCTTCTAAAGGTCATGGTTATTTGAGTGAGAAGGTTGTGTATGGCTGGATTTAGAAAGGAGCTTAGTGGAGAGAGTCTTACTAACGGGCTGACATTGGGAGTTGAGGAGCTTTCATTGATCCGTTGACTAACAAAACATGTTCACAGTTCACAGGCAAGTTGCCACTGATTGGTTAAACAGGGTAAAATGAGTCTGGTGGTCTCACCAGATTCAGGGGCCCCAACACCAGAGCTTACAAACCAGAAGCTCTCGTGTAGGGTCTAGGAATCTGGACTTTCGTTAAGCATCCCTAAGTATTCTGATGCAGATGCTCAGGATCACCCTTTGAGAAGCTCAGCCTGTGCCAACAGCCTCACACAGCCAGTTTCTTCACATCCAGTGGAATGGTTTCTTTGTCTTTGGTTTTGGCAGTAGATATTGAACTGATCGGTGAACTATCTGAATTTTTAGGGACACATTGGGATTCTGAAGTGCCTCTTGCAGAAAGCCCCTCTAGTCTGAGTTGCTGGACTTTTGGTTTGGAGGACCACAGAGTGCCACATTATTGTTTTACAGGGGCACAACATGATATTGATTATTGCCCAACACAATGTTGATTATTTCAGGGACACACATATGAGAGGTATACATGGTGGTGATGAAAGATAGGGAACAAACTGAGTTGTTTGCAATAGGGGAAGAGCTAAAACTAAGCCCTGTGTTTACTTTGGCTTCTTCACATCCTATAGCTTATTTGACACTGTCAAAGGCTCCGTCCTATCTTGCTGTCTTCACCCTAATCTCTTACCTGATTTTCATGACGCTCAAAGAAAATAGGCGGTTGTCAATGCGCTGTCAGATTATGGTGCCCGTACAGTGCGGAATCCATGTTGTGGTCATGTGCTCTGATAGGTGCTACTCAGGATTGGGAAGCAGCCAGAAATGAGACGTGTCTACTTTTCAGTGTGTCTGTGTGTGTTTCCATTTCCAGGTCTCCTCCGTGGTGTGCTTCCTGCTATCGCCAGCAGCTTCCTTTATCACTGGACAGGTAGTGGTTGTGGATGGGGCCCAGTCTTTGAATAGTCTCACGTACGATTTACCAGGTGAGCAGTCAGGAAATGAGTAGTCACTCACTTTATGCCTTTTCATGTTCACATTTTCAAAATGTCTTAATTAAAAGTTTTCTCTTGTAGCGCTTCAGAATGTGTAAAATGTTTCTGTTCATGACGTGATTTGTGCAGGAAATGTTTCCCATTGCAAAAATATCTAATATCTTTATTTCTTAAACTGAGCTTTACATATTTAAAAAGTTCTGTTGTGTGTATAGGTTGGTAGAATTTAAACCTTGAACATTTTTTCAGTAAGAGTAAATATGTACAAGGAGGCGATAGAATAAAGGCAAAAAGTCGCCATATTTTTAGATTGAATTCTTTTGTTCCTCTAATAAGTGATTTGTACGTCTGACCAGAAGAATCAGGCCTAGTAGGTCGAGAGGGTATTATGCTGCTATTTTATACTCTCTTGAGGATATATATTGAATGAAACTATGAGTTTGCTGTATTCATTTTTGATATACCAAACAATAGTTTTATAACGCTTTACCAAATATAGATATTGCACACAAATGTCTGTGTGTGTATACATGTATGTGTGTGCCTCATGGCTAGACCAGAGAACTTGGGGTTTGAAAGGGTCCTAAAATATCAGTCTAGTACCCTAATTTTACAAATGACAAAATAAATCTGCAGAAATTAAATGGCACATCCAAGCTAATCACTCCCAAAATATAGAAAAAGATCTAAAATTCAAACATATTCCAATTGTTGCTCAAGATAGTTGATTAAGTGGCCAGTAGAAAATTAAAATAATTAAAACCTATGCTATTTGTCCTAATAATTTCTTTTTTCTTTCTGAGAAAAGGATTGAACCAGGGAAACTACCAAGAGGGTTTGGTGGAAACTGGGAGACTTATAAGGTTAATAGATTTGCAAGTGACATGAAGTTTTCTGCTTACTTAACAGATCATGACAACTGGCCAGAGGGAACGGGGGACCTTTCTGCTGTCAAAAAGATGAAAGAAGCTTCCAAGCTGAAAGCCAGTCTCTAAGGAAAGAAGGATGTGTCTTTTGTCCCTAGATGCCTTAACATCTGCAGAATGCACTTCTGTACTTTATAGGAGTTTGTGTGAAAAAATTGCTTGGTGCCTTTTTCATATTATCAACTTTGTCTATGCAAAAGTGATTTCTGATATAAGTGCATTTTTAAGTCTCAATCAATACCTTTTAGCCAGTGATTTAAAACACTTTTAAGAATGGAAATTAACATATTTTATGATTATATTTTTTATTTCTGGAAAGGTGTTTGAAAAATGAAATAACTTTTCCCAAAAGTTTTAGTTGTAGAGGTAGACAACGAATCTAAATTGTGGCACCATTGCAATTCTGATAACTGGAATCATACAGTAATTCATTGTACCTTGCAAATACTTTGGATCAATAAAGCTTTATGGCAATTATCGACGTGTGGTTTGTTTTGTTCATGAAGTTGAATTTGTATAAACCCTCTTAATTCAAAAGAAAGACAAAATTATGTGTACTATTTTTTGCACTGATTGATGTGTGTCTTGATATTTTTTTAATCCAAAGTAGTTCCTCTTCTCCATGTTTTTCCTTTTGAATGCAAAAATATTTTTAATTAAAATTAAATGTATTAGGGTTCAGTATTTTGCCTTCAGCTGATCCTTTCTGACAGTTATCCTGATTTCTGAAATGCCATTTATAAACTACCTGTGTTCATTTTTTGTCTTAATCAATTAAGTTTTGAATGGACTTATTCACTCATGCAGCGTAGTAGTTATTTCCCTTTATCAGTAACTCTCAGTTCTAAGTGCCTGTATATGATTGACCAAGCTTTGGGGTGACCCCCTGAATCTGCCACTTTATCAGGTTCCCAGAGCAGTGCTGAGACTTGGGTGCGGATAAGGAGATGCCTAGGGTTCGGAGTTGTCCCTGAGAGTGATCACAGCCTTGAACTTTGTGTCCATGCTACTAATGTGGAAAAATCAGAAATCTTCTTTTCCTTCCAGACAAGGATTTAACACTGGCCTTCTGGACACGATAATATCATAGTTAACTAACAATCACAAGCCATGATAGAGGGCAGGCTGGCCCTCACACAGATGAGTGCAGAAGACAGAAGATGCAAGGCTTGCTTTTCAAATTATTCATACCTCATGCCGATGGCTGCTAATGCCCTGTTATGTCTCCATAGCGTTGGCACTTGTTTAGTTTTGCTTAGGGAATGGAGTCCACCCTACCTAGCACTAAAGTTAGCTACAACTCCTTATATGACCTTGTTAGACCATCCTTGGACAGTCCATCATTATCTATATTCTAGAATCAATCTCCAGTGCCTCTGGATGTATTGTAATAGTGTCCCATCAACAGAGTTCTTTTGCTAGTACACTTAGTAAATTTGGCTGTAGAATGTATATTTCTGAATAGGCTTAGTCATTCATTCAGGGAATAATCTGGAGCCCCTACTACGTGGTCAGCATTGTGGTAGGAAGTTGGGCAAGCAGTACTGAAAAACAGAATACACAGAATACACATGGACCTTGCCTTCATAGAGCCAGACAAAGAAATTGTTAAAGAGAGAAAGGGAGAGAACCATTTATCAGGCCACACAGATAAATTTAAAATTCCCAAATGCTCTAAGTGCTATAAAGGGTCAGGCTGCCGTGCTCTAGGCATGTAACAGGAAGAAAAAGACATCTAGAGGAAGACAAAAACAATTCTATAATTATTCATGTTAGAAGAATTTGTTGACAGAGATGACCCTTGTGGGTGTTGTCCCTCCCCCACACTCTGCTTGTGTTAATTCAGGTCCCTTGAGAAGCAGGTGCCAAAACAATACGATGTGCATGAGACTTACTGGGGAGTCTGCCTGTGGAAGGTCAAGGGCAGGGAGCCCAGGAAGGCAATGAGAGGTTTCCCTGTGATGCAAGACCGATGCCTGTAAAGGGGAGGAAAGAGAAGAGTTGGCAGGAAGCATCATGATTGCCGCAAACTGGTACCCTTTTAGGCCAGGCTCGCTGCAAGTGTGCTTTCGGTCACATGGGCAAAGGGATGCCAGGAGACACTCACTGGGCTACCTGGGTTCCCCATGTGCTCCTCCCTGTTCCCACTGCCTTATAAAAGTAGCTCTCTGACTCCTGTGGCTGGTGATGGTGACTCCTCTTCTTACCAGCTGGTGGCTGGACAGAGTCCATAGGACCCTGGAATCAGCCATAGTTTGTAGTTCAGTGCGCCCTTGCTGTGTCCCCTGGCAAACGTTGCCCCTGCTGGAACCAACACCTCCCATGCCACAGGGCCCAAAATTGCCAGGATGGGAAGCATGAAGTCCCACCATGGATCTTTAGGAGCGATAGTAAGTAGGGCCACTTACTCTTGCTCATTGGTTCCCAGGCATGTTCCAAAGCCACCGGGGACTCCCATCCTGACAGATGGCACTTCGTCCTTTCTGAGTCAGCTGTGCCTTGGCTGTTCTAGGCCTCTGAGCCTGGCTGCTTCTGGAAATGTGGTGTGGGACACAATCAATGGTTCCATGATCAGGGACCTGCTCGCGCACCTCTTACTGGTCGGGTGCTCTACTAGGTTGGGTCTATGCCTATGGATTAGGCTTTGTCCATAAGCCCGACAGTGGTGGCACCTGAGTCCCTGTGAGCAGGGAAGGCAAATTCTTAACCTGAAATGAATATCTGTCAGTATGAGGAGTGACAGAGATGCCACATGATTATTTGAACAGGGAAAGTTTCATATAACGAATTGTTAATTACAACAGGGGATTGAAGTAATGAGGGGTTGGCTAGTAGGAAGTAAAGAAAATGTTGAAGAATATAGCAGTTATGAAGAATAGCTACTAAACTCGTAGGATTGAGATGAAGAACCGTCCCCTCCCTCCCACCTCTCCTCCTGGCTGACACCCAGACCTTATTGGGAGGGCATCACCCAGCTCACTTGATGGTTGAGCCATCACTGGGGTGCGCTGCTGGTGGAACTTGCCAGAAATCTGCCATCTAGTGTGCCAGGGGACAGACACTCTGCCCGGGAGGTGTCTCACCATAGTCCTTGTGCTACACAAGGACCTGAGGGAAATGTCAGGGGACGTTTGTGCTGCTGCCCACTGAGCACCACCACCGCCTGCACTACAAGAGTCCACGCGCAAAACCCTGACCTCCCGCAGGGCCTCTCCATTGCCCTCTCCCAAGAAAGCCTCAGTGCCAGCTGGCAAAGGGAAAACTAAAGAGTCCGGATACATTTTCACAGAACTCAGGGGCAATGAATCTATAACCGGCTCACCTGCCGCCTTAGCATCAACCGGCCTGTTGCTTTCCTCAAGGAATAGTGCCAGCTCTGACTGGTGTGACTCGGTGGGCTGGGCATCGTCCTGTAAACTGAAGGATCGCCAATTCGATTCCCAGTCGGGCCACATGCCTGGGTTGCATGTGGTCCAGGTCCCCACTTAGGGCTGTGCGAGCGGCAACCAGTCAATGTCTCTCTAGCACATCAATATTTCTCTCCCTGTCTTTCTCCCTCCCTTCCCTTTACTAAAAAAAATTTTTTTTTTTTAAAAAGGAAGAGTGCCATATTGGGGCTCAGCGTTGCTCTCCGTGTGGGCAGGGTGGACATTCAGAGGTAGCTGCAACTACATGGGCTTCGGTTAAGTCAGAGCCCATGATATTGGGCCTGTGTGCAGTTTTTCTTTTTCTTTTTTTTCTAAAATATATTTTATTGATTATGCTATTACAGTTGTCCCATTTCACCCCTTTATTCCCCTCTGTACCTCCTCCCCTTTAGTTCATGTCCATGGATTGTACATATAAGTTCTTTGGCTTCTACATTTCCTATACTATTCTTAACCTCTCCCTGTCTATTTTCTACCTACCATTTAGCTTCTTATTCTCTGTACCTTTTCCCCCTTTCTTCCCCCTCCCACTCCCCCCTGAAAACCCTCCATGTGATCTCCATTTCTGAGTTTCTGTTCCTGTTCTAGTTGTTCGCTTAGTTTTGTTTTGTTTTGTTTTTAGGTTTGGTTAATAGCTGTGAGTTTGCTGTCATTTTACTGTTCATATTTTTTATCTTCTTTTTCTTAGATAAGTCCCTTTAACATTTCATATAATAAGGGCTGGGTGATGATGAACTCCTTTAACTTAACCTTATCTGGGAAGCACTTTATCTGTCCTTCTACTCTAAATGATAGCTTTGCTGGATAGAGTAATCTTGAATGTAGGTCCTTGCTTTTCATGACTTCGAATACTTCTTTCCAGCCCCTTCTTGCCTGCAAGGTTTCTTTTGAGAAATCAGCTGATAGCCTTATGGGAATTCCTTTGTAGGTAACTGTCTCCTTTTCTCTTGCTGCTTTTAAAATGCTCTCATTATCTTTAATCTTGGCTATTGGTGTGTCCTCCTTGGGTTTAACATATTTGGAACTCTCTGAGCTTCCTGGACTTCCCGAAAGTCTATTTCCTTTGCTAGATTAGGGAAGTTCTCCTTCATTATTTTTTCAAATAAGTTTTCAATTTCTTGGTCTTCCTCTTCTACTTCTGGCACCCCTATGATTTGGATGTTGGAACATTTAAAGTTGTCCTGGAGGTTCCTAAGCCTCTCATTTTTTTGAATTCTTGTTTCTTCATTCTGTTCTGGTTGAATGTTTCTTTCTTCCTTCTGCTCCAAACCATTGATTTGAGTCCGGGTTTCCTTCCCGTCACTGTTGGTTCCCTGTACATTTTCCTTTATTTCATTTTTCATAGCCTTCATTTTTCCTCTAATTTGTGACCAGATTCAACCAATTCTGTGAGCATCCTGATTACCAGTGTTTTGAACAGTGCATCTGATAGGTTGGCTATCTCTTTGTCGTTTAGTTGTATTTTTTCTGGATCTTTGATCTGTTCTTTCATTTGGGCCATTTTTTTTTTTTGTCTCAGCACCTGTTAGGTATAAGGAGTGGAGGCTTAGGTGTTCACCAGGGCGGGGTAACCCACATTGTTGTGTTGTGATGGTGTATGTGGGGGAGGGGTCTGAGAGGGAATAGTGCTGTTTGCTCTCCTCTCTGCCAGTTTTCAGTCACTTCCCCTGCTACCCATAATCAAATTGGGCCCTTCTGGTGCTGATTCCCAGGTGGGTGGGCTTGTGTATGTTCTAGGACCCTGTGGGTCTCTCCAATGAACTCTCCTGTGAATCTGGGAGTTTCTCCTGCTGCCTCCTCAACCTCCACAGGTGTTTTTAGTCAGAGGCTTTGAGGCTTTATTTCCCCATGCTGGAACCCTGGCTTGTGCGGTCTGTCTTGCTCCCCAGTTGTTCCTCCGGGTTTATCTGCACGCAAATGTGGGACCACCCAGTCTACCAGTTTCCCACCCCGGTCTTCCAGCTGCCATCTTGCCATGAATCCTGTCTGCCCGGCTGCCTGTCTCTGCCCCTCCTACCGGTCTGGATGAATGTTTCTTCTTTAACTCCTTGGTTGTTGGACTTCCATACAGTTTGATTTTCTGGCATTTTGGGTTGTTTTTTATTTTTAAATTTGCTGTCCTTCTTTTTGTTGTGCAAGGAGGCACAGTGTATCTACCTGCGCCTCCATCTTGGCCAGAAGTCTGCAATTTTTCTTCATTCTTGTGTCTATTATGCCAGTTCTGCAGTGGCAGATGATAACGGCCAGAGAACACCAGCTGACTGAGTCATCTGGTCTACTTTGTGTTGTGCCTCTTCCATAATGATACTCTCTGGGGGGCATGCTTGTGTGAGACAAAAATAGCACTTTCTGCCCACTTCTCAATGTTTGCCACATGCTTCTGGCCCAGGCCTCCCGGTTTCCAACCTTTCTGTCCTTTCCTTTTAGTTTCCTGACAAAACAACCAGGTCTTGGGCCAGCTGTACATATTCTCCCTTCGGGCTCTTTTTCTTTCCGGTGTGAATACAGGTTGCATCATCTACAGATTACTCACTAGCAAGATTTTCCCTCTCCACTGTCTTGTTGGGCTGTCCCTGAGTGCGGCCATAATGATGTTCTGAAGACTGGGAAGGAGGGAGAGAAGGTAGAATTTCAGACTACAGCACAGTCCACGAAAGGGTCGACTAGGCTGACGGGAAGCCCTTGAACTAGTCACCCATTGGTGTAGCCCCAGAGCTCACAGGAATAGGCCTGAATTAACAGCTTGGCTATGTTCAATCTTTGCCTGGGAGCATCTGAGGGCAAGTGTGGGGTGGATCCAGAGCTGTTAATCAACTCATAGTAGGATCTAAGCTGTGTGTGTGGATGGCTGCCATGTGACTATATCCTGGAACTGTTTTGGCCCCATTTATTTTTAACACTGCCCAGGGGCTTAGCTCCAAAAAGCATCGCCTTGTGTCTGGGCAGTGCCTTCTTGGGATTTCAAGACCTGACTGCAAAGCTTCAACTTGACCTTTAGTTTCTCCTCTTAGTGTATCTTCTGCACTCCTTGTTTACAAGGGTTTCACCTCACTGAAGTAGCTTCCTGAAATTAGATCGACTAGCAGGAAGATTCCAAAGCATATTCAAGAAAGGTATATTAGATCAAAGCATGTGATTACCTAGTCCTTGCTCTAAGAGTTACCTAAACAGATGTATAAATCACCAGATAGCTAAAGGGGTATTTTGAATCTTGTCTTGTGGACAGTGCTATTGATGGGTTGAACAATAACCAAGGCTCTCCGTGGGTTAATGTCAGCTTTCACCCTCCGCGTAGAGTGAGAGGCACGTGTGCCCTAGCAGGAGTCAGAGTGTGGAGACCTGCCAAGTCCCGATGCTATCAGTGGCAACACTGCGTTCCTGGGCATCTTCTCACTTCCCGCAGGCAGCAGGGCCCTCTGGCCTGTCTCCATCTGTGGCCTCCAAACCTGTTCTCCTTGAAGCTGTCAGTTACCTGAAAGGAAACAGCTTGAAACCCTCTTCTGATTGAGACCACTTCGCTGAGGTTACTAACAACCTGTCTGCTACAGCTTCCTTGCATCCTGTCCCCTTGCTTGTTTTGCCCCTTTTTGTCCATTTCTGCAGAGCCCTTGGTGGGCTCTCTCTTTCCATGAGTTATAGATTTTAGAGTCTGCTGCCTGGGTTCAAATCCCAGCTGCTATCAGGCACTCCTCTCACCAATGCGTGTGTGCCTGCGCCTGTCGGTGCCAACCTACTGCGGGAGCCCAGGAACAGAGATCCACCCCGCACCAGAGACACCCAGCACGGCACAAGCCAGCCCCAGCAGCACTTCCGGGAGCCGCACTCTTGGCTAGTGCTCCCTTGATGCCTCAAGCTCCTTTTCTCCCCTCCCTCCATCTTGTTCTCAGTAAACCTCTTCTTTTTTTGAATTTGTTTTTCCTCCTCTCTTGATTTCTATCCTGAGGGAGGGCTAGAACCCCTTCACCAGTGACAGGGCTGGCTGGGACTCAGTCCCACTCCCTTTTCTTCCATTCTCTTCCCAGCTGTTGATTCTGTGAGCACACCCTACCAACCCTCCTGGAAGCTAACTCCACTTCAGAGTCGGCTTCCCTGGGAAGCCAGTGTGTAATGCCAGATTTCTTGTGTGATGACATGAGGGGTCCAGTGAAGGAATGCAGTTCCTCTAAGGTGAGAAGCATTGCTCTTTTGCTCTGGTTACTAGAGGGCTTCTCTATAACCCTCCCCTTTTTCCCTATCATGTCTTCTGGGTATTTAGGTTGGAGGCTGCGGTGAGGCGGGGAGGATCTGAGAGAGCAGGAGGGTAGCTCGGTGTGAAACTCCTACCTGAAGTGACAAGGTCTTTCTAAACTAAAACAACTGGCACAGAGCTGATGGAGCGAAGACCCTGGTGATGCCCAGCATGGGAGGGAGAGTGGAGCTATTAGCCATAAGTTAGGAAACTTCACAGCGCTGTGGAAAGGGTGCCCACAGCATATCAGGGGGCCTCAGCTTGGCCAAGGAGGACAGTAAGCATCTGTCAGTTTGACTCTCTCTCTAAGTGCTGGCATGTGGGGTTGACACAGGTCACTATCGATGCCCTTCCGACACTGGCCTCCCTCATTCTTGCTTCATCTTCTCGGTTCTGGCTTCTTCCCATTCCCTCCTCCTCACATCAACTCATACTTTGCCTCCATCACTCTGAGGAACAACATAGTTCTTTTTTTTTTTTTTTTTGCCTCTTAGAGTCCATTTATGAGAGGGAATTTTCACCGGACAGATCTCCCCTCTGGGGAATTGCATTCCCACCTTTTAGTTTATGTCATCGAGCTGTTTCCAAGACAGATTTATTTAAGTAAATAGAAAGCAAAATAAACAATAAAATTTAAACACAACTCTTCCATTTTAATTATGTATTTAGATTACTCTATTTTTAAATTAAGATTTTATGTATTTGTTTATGGAGAGGGAAAGGGAGGGAGAAGACGAGGGAGAGAAACACCAAAGTGTGGTTGCCTCTCACATGCCCCCTACTGGGGACCTGGTGGGTGACCCAGGCATGTGCCCTGATGGGAATCAAACCGGCAACCCTTTGGTCCACAGGCCTGCACCCAATCCACTGAGCCACACCAGCCAGGGCTAGATGACTCTTTTACATAAGTTAAGAAATATATGTAATGTCCTATGCACTTTTCCATGGATTTCAGGACAATAATCAAGTAGCAATGCTTAGTAAGATCAAATGAAAAAGTAAGTGATAATTAGTGATGTCTGGCACCTGCTAGCCAAGGGGAGCAAGGACTCCTTGCTCAATGCAGCAGTGCCCTAACACTTTGAGTGCAGCCGAGAGCACAGGTGGTAAACACAAGGCCTCCACCTTGTTTTGTCTGGCCTGGCACCTTGTTTCTGCCCAGTGGCAGTGCTAAGCTCCTTGCCCCTAGTTAAGAAGTAGTTACATTTATACAGTCCTAAAATCACGTTCGGCCCTTTGAAGGCAACCACGAGGCTGATGTGGCCTCTGGTGAAAATGAGTTTGACACCCCTGGCCTAGAACCAATTTAAAGCCTCCACTTAAATATGGCACTGACCCTTTAAGATCTAAGTCTGCGCAGGCATTGTAGCTGCAACCAATTTCGGTCTATTGAGGTACAGCTTTCTTACCCAAGTCTGATGGATCTCTGAAGAGACTGCAGTTCATTTACAGTGGAGGCCCACAAGGTGGCAGCATGGAGAACCACGGGAAGATTTGTATACTATACAACTTTTACAGGGAGTTTTACCTGGGGTTTTGGTTGTGTAGAAATTTACAGCGTTCTGACTTGTGTACGTCTCTCAGTGAGTGTTTTGGAGAAAGAAGTAATATAAATAAATGAAAAACCAAACACCCAATGGCATATGTTACGTTCCCTATTAATACTAAGATTGACAGGCTATGCACTAAAAGTTGGGGCAAAACTTTGGGGATCTTTCACAGCAAATATGAAGAGTGTTCACGTATTCTCCAATATCATCATTTTTAAAAGATTTATGTATTTATTTTTAGAGAGGAAGGGAAGGAGAAAGAGAGGGAGAGAAACATCAGTGTGTGGTTGGCTGTCATGTACCCCCTACTGGGGACCTGGTTCATAACCCAGGCACATGCCCTGACTGGGAATGGAACCGGCGACCCTTTGGTTCACAGGCTGGCACTCAATGCGCTGAGCCACAGCAGCCAGGGCTCCAATGCCATCATTTCTGATGCATGTCTTCTGTTTTGTAACCAGGTATCACCTTGCATATAGCAGGTGCTTAATAATGATTATTAAGTAGAGTTTAATTGAATTAGGGACAAGTGTGCCATGATGGACGGGCCCGGGTTTATGCTGAATTTTTGTTAGAGACTCTGGAGAATGTAGAATACTTGGGATTGTAGGGAGGTGGGAAAAGGTCAGGTTCCAGGTCACATCAGAGGGGCTGTTCTGGGCATTGAAAAGTGTTATAACAGGATAGCTAGCTGTCGCAGCAGTTAGATGCAGGCATATAGTTCAAATGGGAATATTGTTAGATCAGTATGATTAGTGATGAGGGTATAGTTAAATATGGCAGAGCAGTCAGCTGTGGGAGCGTAGTCGGAAGTGGCGGGATGGTTACACATGGGACAGCCGGGGGCGAGGTAAGAGCACACTGTGGAAAACAGAAGGATGGCCACCTCGGGGCACCGACACAGACAGAACGTCTCAGTTATAATTTTCCAATTTTTGCCCCGGGGAGTACAATGAGGATGAGCACTGAGTATTTTTTCATCTTACTATATTCCACAAGAGGTTGAGCACTGCCATGCTTTTCACGTTGACACTCAATAAATATGTGTTGAACTGATTATTTTAAGTGGTCACACACTTGGCTATGTGAAGCAATGGGGCAGAGTCTGACCAAAGTATGTATACTTCATTAACAACAATTGTAGAGAACATTTACAGAGGGCTTCCTAGTTTCCATGAAATTGTCCTAAGTGCTTTCTGTGGGTATTATTTCAGCTAATCCTCACTGCAACCACATGGGGGCACTGTGATCCCAGATCCCACGCTCTTAGCCACCTTGCCAGTGGTTCTCAGAACTAGGTGTGTGCAAGCGGCCACTTGGTGGCTTAAATAACACAGATTTATTTTCTCATGGTTCTGGAGGCTAGAAGTTGGAGATCAAAGTGTCAGCAGGATTGATTTTATTCTGAGGCCTCTCTCTTTGGCTTCTCTTTCTGTCTCCCCTCTGTATCTGTGTCCTAATCTCTCCCTGTAAGGAGACCAGTCATGTTGGATTGACGACCTCATTTAACCTTAATTACCTCTTTAAACGCCCTATTTTCAAATACATGGGTTTTGGAGGGGACACAGTTCAGTCCCTAACAGCGTGCCTCAGAATTCTCCAGCATCTGGAGTAGGCCAGGACTATGGCAAGGAGGTAAGGGACCTGGGGTACAGCGTTTAAGGACATGCTCACTCTCAGGGTTGTGCCAGTACAGGGTCCGCCCCAATAGTGAGCGCCTCCTTAAATGCTGCACCCTAAACTCCTCATCAGCCTCACCCAAGTCCCAGCCCTGCTTGGAAGCCTGATAAAATGGGAGATTCTGGGGCCCCGTCTCCAGAGTTTACAAACCAGAAGCTCTCATGTAGGGTCTAGGAATCTGGACTTTCATTAAGCATCCCTAAGGATTCCGATGCAGATGCTCAGGATCACCCTTTGAGAAGCTCAGCCTGTGCCAACAGCCTCACACAGCCCGTTCCTTCACATCCAGTGGAATGGTTTCTCTCTTTCTCTTTGGTTTTGGGAGTAGATGTTGTTGAACTGATCAGTGAACTACCTGAATTTTTAGGGGATGCACTGGAATTCTGACGTGCTTCTTGCAGAAAGCTCCTCTAGTCTGAGATCCTGGATGTCAGACCTGCTGGAACGACAGGTCGGAGTCCTTTCTGTCCATTCCAGATGGAAGGAGCTCCTTGGACACACACAGCATATTTGAGTCAGTGCATCAGCAGCTACCGTTACTGAGTGTAGTGGATGCTGTTGTTTTTGCCTTGCCAGCAACCATTTCCTTTTTTTTTGTGGTCCCGGTTGATTTTCCTTAGGAAACTCTCCCAATCTTCATCCAATTGGTTTTGTTTTCCTGTCTCCCTTTTCTTCCTCACTTGAGCACTACAAGCGTGGGCATGAGACTTGAGCCTGCTGAGCAGGAGCATTCCCTCCCTCTGAGAGAGCCGTTGGTTCCATGTCGGACCGAGGAAGGCATGTCTAAGGAAGACCATGCTCTCCAGATTTCCCCCACTGGATTTAGGCAGCTCTTAAACAGACTCTTCAGAAGTTAAATAAAACGTTTCAGGCCAACTCTGGGTTCACTAAACAGTTCTTTTTCTGTTTCCACGCATTTATTCAACACATTTGTTAAGTGCCTACTATGTGTTTGCATTGTTCTAGGTGCTGGGCATAACGCGAAGAACAAAACAAAGCCCCTGTCTTCATGAATGGATCCTACATTCTACCTCACCATTGTATCTGGAGTGACTGGCTCGATAAGTATTGACTGAATGACACCAGCTTGTGCTAAAAACAAGCAGCCGATGGGGCTGAGTCACCATCACCCCAGGGGACCGCCTACTCCCCTGACATCAGGTGCTCAGGAGCTCTGTGTAAATGGCAGATGTTGCTGACTGTGACGGATGCGTTGGCATCTACTCAGGCCAAAGAAACAATGTAGCATCACTCTAAAAAAGGAACGCTCAGAGCCCTTCTGTGAGTGAAACAGGAAATGGGGTTGCCAAATGTGGTCTCAGCTGTCTAGAAGCCGAAGCTGGAAGGTTGGGTGCTGTTGTTACTACTGTCAAAGGTCCAGTTTACCCAAAACCAGGGACATGATGAAGAGATTCAACTTCCAGGAAGATGAGCACTATAAAAACACCTCCAGTTATCCCTAGAAAACTGAGAAATAGAATACATCAGTTACAAAGAACGAGGTGTACCAAGAAGAATAGGTCTCCAAGACATAAATGGAAAAAGCTTGCAGATAGATTAATGAGTACTTTTATATTCATTAAAACAAAACTCACTACTAAAAAATGACACACAATGATACTACATAGACACCGCAGGGGCACACATGTGTATTTGTGTTCAGAAAAAAGTTGTACCACATTGTTAAGAATGGTTACCTTGGGGAGGGTAGAAAGGGAACGGGCTGCAGATTGCGACGGAGGGAACTCTAACTGCAACATTTCAATTTGTTAGAGGAATGTGTCATTTATAAATTTTAGAACTTAAAATTAATTTTAAAAGAAAAGTGCAAATAGTTGTTAGAGCAGACAAACACTACACACGACCCTTTGAAAGGCAGGGCGTCTACTTCCTGATCAAGGCCGCTAAATAGCTGTGGTTCTAGGGCTTTCCAGAAATGCCGTCTGATACAGACTACATGGAAGATGCCCACGCATCACAGAGGTACACATATGAAAAGAAATATTGTCACATGCAGGCCAGGTAGTATTGGAACTGGGATTTGCCCGATAGGCCTATGGTATTTAGAGTTAATCAATAGGGCTGAATTGTGGTATTTCTACAGTGCTTTATGGTTTTCAAACAATCTCATTTGAGTCCAACAATTGTGTCCAGTAGGTAGGGCTGGACTCATCATCTCTGTTTTGCAGAGTAGAACATTGAGGTTCAGAAAAATGAAGTGACTTGTCTAAGATCAAAGTCAGTAAAAGGGCAGAGGACCTACGTTTTCCAGAAGCTGAATGCCTCCTCCAATTCCTCTATTTCAACAAATCCAACTCCAATAGTTAACAGTAGCTGTCAGATCCTAAATTTTATCTTCTCGCTGGCTGAGTTCACATTTTTGCAGCCACCTCTACCCACTTTCTACCTGAACCTGGGTGGAATGACTCAAATACAAAATCCGAACATAGTGCATTCAGAACATAGTGCATTCCACCAAGTGGGTTTTGCTGGCCAGTTGGAAGTTTGCTGTCAAGAACAGCACTCAGCCGACATCCTGGTCAAGTTGCAAGTGGCAATGGACATGGTGTTGAGCTTGCTGTCACAGCCCTGTGCAAGCTGGTGACAGCTGGAACTCTGTGATGTCTGCCCGGTGAACTTTTCAAAATGGGTCCCTATCTCTCTAACTAAGTCAGAGTCCTCAGGGGTCTTCTCTACACTCCTATTCTTCAGTGACCCTCAATAGACAGCCTCTCAACGCACACACACTTGATCTGTTCCTTCGGCCTCTTCATGTGGCCAGGGCAGGACAAACTTATGCTGAGTGACACACTTTAAAAATTAATACACCACCCATGAGAATTCACACTTCTGAAAATAAACCCTTGCTCTTCCTCCTCACCCCTGCAAACCTGTTCTTCCCTTGCTCTCTCTGTCTCAGTCATTGGCCGTTTAACCTTCACAGTTTGTAAAGCCAAAAGTTTGGAGTCCTCTTTTCTTTTTTCACACCCTACTTCCAACCCTTTAGCAAATCCTGTTGGCTCTGGCTTCAAATTCCATCCAGAATCCAGCCATTTCTCACAACCTCCACTGCTACGTCTCTGGTTCAAGCCACTGTCGTCTGTCACATGGATCAGGGGTCCCCAACCTGTTAGGAATGGGGCTGTACAGCAAGACGTCAGCTCGAAGGTAATGCCCTTGAATCATCCCCAAACCATCCCCCATCCCCGGACCACGGAAAAATTGTCTTCCATAAAACCGGCCCCTGGTGCCAAAAAGGAAGGGGACTGCTGGCACGGATCATTCCAAATACTTTCATTCGCGTCTCCCTAAAACAGCTGCCGGCACCCAGCTCCTTCTCAAGCAGCCAACGGATCCTATTGCCACCCAGTAGGTCCTATCACAGCCTCTACTCAAAAACCTCCAAAGTGTCACTCACTCACATGGAGCAAAACCCTTACAAAGAGTCCTTACAGGTCCTATGAGGTCCCATGTTCCATCGTTTCCCATTTCTCTTCCTTCTGGCCTGCAAGTCTCTAGGGGCCCTGAAATCTACGCTGTTTCTTGCACATGCTATAGTTCATTCTCTCTCCTCTGGGGTTTCTCACCTGGTCTTCACTCTCCCTGAAATGCTCTTCTCTCTGATACCAGGGCTACCTTGCTCATCTCCTTCAAGTCTTTGTTTAAATGTCACCGTAACAGGAAGCCTTCCCTGACCACCCCATCAAAAACTGCAGGCCCCCCGCCCCCTTCCCTGGCACCTGGCACCTGGCACCGTCTATCCCCTTCCCTGCCGTATTTCTCTCCACAGCACTAAGTGTTGCTTTCTGACACAATTCAGGCGTGTTTTGCTGACCCCCCCCCCCCACTGCGGGGTTTGCTTCAGGAGAGCAGGGGCACACACGGTTTCTTTTGCTCTCTGCGTATCCCCAGAGCCTAGAAGGTGCCTGGCACCGAACAGCTGCCCAGTAATTATCTGTTGAATGATACAGACTGGCAAAAATGAAAACGAGATGGGCTGTTTGTGTCGGTGGGTGTAGAGGGAAACAGACACTTGCATGTGTTGCTGGTCAGAGTGTAAACTGGAATGACCTCTTTGGAGAACGATTGGCAAGAGCCATCAACAATTTAAAAAGGCACTTTCCCCAGCAATTCAACTGCCAAACATTTACTCAATCGATATACATGTCCAAACACATAACTCAAGGTGTTCATGGCATCATTATTTTAATAACTAAAGCCTGGAATTTACTTAAATGTCCATCCACAGGGGCCTGGCTAAATAACACACTGGCATCCATGTGACTACATAATACGCAACTGTTGAAATGATGAAGACCGTGCATATATTGCTATGGACCCATCGCCACGATATGCTGAGTGAAACCAGCCAGGGGCAGAAATGTGTGCAGTACGCCACTGATTGGTTAAAAAGAAAACAGTTTGTACATCAATAAATACATAAATAGCTCCGGAAACCCGCCAGAAACTAATGATAGCAGTAGCCTTCCTTGAGGGGGTTATTCAAAAACTGGGAGACTTGAAAACAATTTTTTAAAAAATCATTGTGAATACAGTATTTAAAAAAGAAACCACCTCTGGAACGCGCAGATCCATACTCTTCTGCTAATTTTTACTTTGTGTGGGGCTGACATGTTAAAAATGCCCTACACTCTGCTGTAAAGTCTTGCGGGTGGGAAGGAGGACGGAGCGAAGCCAATAAAACGTATGAAGAGTTTCGGCCCCACCGTGCGCGCTCTGCCCCGAGCGCCCTCCCAGCCCGGGTCCGCGTCGGCGCCCTAGAATTTGCCGTCTGGCTGGAGTCCCCGCTTCCTCCGTAGAGGGCAGCAGCGGAGCGTCTCGGGGACGCATGCGCCCCAATTAGTGCCTGGGGAATTAAAAGCGGAAAAAAAAGCTCCGACAAAACACGCTCCCCAAACAAAACCCAAGTGGAGGAAAGCGCGCCGCCCTGCAGAGCCTGGGCCGCGGAGGCGCCTCTGGCCTCGCCCGCGTCCCCGGCCGCGGCGTGATGCGCACGGCCCGGCCCGCGACGCCCGGCCCGCCACTGTCCCCGCACCTGGATGCCGGCCCCGTGGCCGCGCCCCTGCCGCGCCTGCTCGCCCCCGCGGCTTTCTCGGAGTCCGCCGGCGCCGGCGGGGCAGCTCGCTCTCCATGGGGCTGCGGGACTGGCTGAGGACCGTGTGCTGCTGCTGCCCGTGCAGATGCCTGGAGGATCCTGCCGCGTCCGAGAAGGAGCCCCTGGTTAGGTGAGCGCACGCCCTAGCCGGGACCCGGGGTTCCCTGGCTGCAGCCGGGGGGTCGCGGAATGGGGATACCTCCGTGTTTGTCTGAGTTAGGGATGTGGGCTTGCTTAAGGTTACACGGAGGCACAATCTAAACCCCTTGATCCCTCCTTACAGGATATCCTGTTCCGTGGGTAAGATTTTTGCCCCAAAGCTCAAATCCTCAGAGGCACCCGAGACCCAGGTGGATGCCTGTGGAAAGTGTCAAGAATTCGGGCGCACTTGCCAGGCAGGGAAGAACGGAGAGAAGTTCGCATAGGGGTCCCATTAACGACAACTGCCCCTGACTCTGTATTTCATGTAGGCAGTTGTGAGTTTCTATTTCACCCAGGAAGAAAGTTGGATATTTTCTCATTCAATTTTATTATCATTAGAAGACCATTTCAGTGGCTGAGCACAAGGAACTAGTTTTTACTTGTAAAGATGAGTATTTTATCCGTAGGATGTTGATTCATTACAGGGTAAGCTATTCCGTGGGAGGAGATTTAGGGCGCATCCACCCTGCGGCTGTGTGAGGGGGTCTTACGGCAGCTTTGTTCAGGGTGCGCTTTTCAGTAACCACACTTCAACTCTGCTGCCAGGAAGGCTCCACTAGGTCGTGCCTTGGGGGTAGATGTGAGAGAAACAGAATATTTGAAATGAAATTAGGAAAAAGTCTATAAGGTGGAATTCCAGGGCTGGGTAAGCAAATATGGAAGCCAGTGTTTCTTACGATCCGATAAACCTTTCACAACTTTCTTAAAAAGCACGATTTACCTTTTCTTACTTCACCAAGGCCAAACTCTGCCCTTGACTCTTGGTATCTTGCGTAATCCCTGCCTGCCTGTCCTCTCTTATTTCCAGGACACGGAACCTCGTGCACTCCCTGATTTAATCAGACAGGCATCCTTGCCACTCTAGGAACGACCGGACACTTTTGTTCTCTCCGAACTTGCCTCCAGTAGTGACCTTTATCCTTCCCACCCCTTCCTGAATGCTGGTTCTCAGGGATCCCCTCAAGCAGTCCTCTCTGATTACTGTGGCCTTATTCTCCTGTCTCCTGTGATTTAGGACTTAGAGTTTACCATCTGCCCTTCCCGGTTTAGTGAGCTCCCGTATGTGTAAACATCTGTGTCATGTTTTAAATACGTACAAACACTCATACACACAATACACAATGTTTTTGTTTGCACTTGTGATGGGGCACTCACTTAGGTTATTAGGTGATTGTGGAGATGATTGGGGAGAAACCTGGTAATCTACCCCTCGATTTACACGGAGCGGGCAAACTCTGGAATTTCATACTTGGGTTGCGCCCTCAACTTGTGAATGTTCGTGAATCGCAGTCCTCAGCGTGGTCTCCTCCTCAGAGCCTTGGTCTTTCCTATTTTCTGTCCGGGATTGCTGTTTGAGTCCATAGTTCTAGTTGTTTTAAAATTTCCACCCTTTCCTGCTTTGATTTTTGCTGCAAGTCAGTGAATTTTGCTAGTGATTTTAAGAAGACAAAGTCAGGTAGGACAGAATAGCACAGTGCTCCTGAATCTCATTGCCTGGGGTTAAATCCGGACGGGGTGACCTGACACAAATTATGACATTTACTCGTGTGTTAATTTCCTCACCGGCACCACGGGAATGATAATAGTACGTGCCTCAGAGGGTTGCCGTGAGAAATGAAATGAGCTGCTCCATATAAAGTGCTTAGTAGAGTGTCTGACACATAGCAAGCACTCCATGAGTTTTAGTGATCTTTAATTATTGTTATTCTTCTGCGCGTGCGAGTACGAGTGGACTGGTCTCTTGTGGGGCAATGTCATTCCGGCCTCGTTTCGCTCTGGTGGGATTTGGGGAGAGCAGCTTATTGATGGGCGTGTGGAGCACTGATGTGTGTGTGCGGGTGGGTACCTTCATGTTCTTTCTGCCCAAGTCATCTGAAGGTCTAGTTTCAAACATCTTTTAATTTATTTTTATTTTCTTTAAGTGTGAAGTTCAGTGGTTTTAGTGTATTAACAAACCGGTGCCATCATTACTACTATCTAATTCAGAACATTTTATTACTCTAAAAAGACGCCATACCCCTGAGCGGCCACTGGCCGACTTCCCCTCCCTGCTCCTCCACTCCCCCAGGCTACCACGGATCTATTTTTGGTCTTTATAGATGGGCCTGTTCTGGATGTGTTGTATAAATGGAATCGTATGCTACGGGGCCTTCATGCATTCGGCTTCTTTCACGTCACATACTGTTCTGAAGTTCCGTCCTGTAGCGTGTGTCGGTACTTCATTCCTTTTTGTATTTGAATAAAATTTCATTGTCTGGATATATTACACTTTATTTATCCATTCATCAGTTGGTGGACATTTGGGTGGTTTCCAGTATTTGGCTCTTATCAATAATGCTGCTATGAATATTTATGTACAAGTTTTTGTATGTACATATGCTTTTGATTTTTTTTTTTTATTCCATACCTAGAAGTTTTTAGGGGACACTGTCCAACCTACTACAAGGTAGTTTTGGGAAAATATTTGAGTTCAAAGCATTGGTTTTTATTTTACTTGTACAGTGTGGCTCCTTCCATCAGTGATAGAAGCGTGCTAACTCCATTCACGAATCCACCTGAGCATGAGTTGTGGCCTGGGCACGATCATTGGGGGCACACCTGCAGTCAATCACCTTTAAGCAGAGAGATGCCCGAGTGCCCGGCACCACAGAGTCTCCTGCCGTGTGACACCCTGCACACATCGGGCCTGAAAGGGTCTAAGATGGGATGTGAAAAAAGTGCCACGTGAATGTGATCTAAAGCATCTTCATATGGTTCTTTTGAACTTTTTCAGAGAAGCATCATTCTCACTCTCTGATTTTTATTGGCTGTAAATAACCGATAAGCTCCATCACTGTCCGATTGTTCAGAAGCCAAAGAAGAAAGGGAGAGAAGTAACAACCAGGGTTGAGTTTTTATTTGCGGCTCTCTCTTAAGCCACCCAAGTAACCAGAGAATGCGCTTCCAAATCGCTTTGCTCCCTGCTCTTCTCGATGCCCACCGGCAGCTTCTGTTACTGATAACAGAGTTTCCGCACCTATCTGGGCAGTGAACAGAGAACAGAAGGTCCGTGTTTTATTTTTCTCCAGTGCCTGAAATTTTCACCAGGGGAAAAATTAAAATAAACCCTTGGTTTATTCTTGATGGTTGTTTCATACCCGCGGAGAGGGGCGGTTCTGAGAAGGAATTGATTGGGCCTGTGAGTGTGGGCACCGGAACTGAATTTCCCTGACCATAAAGAAATGTTCGTGTGAGTCATACGGCATCCAGCATGCAGAAGAGGGAGAGAGGCTCAAGTGGTGACTTACGCCTTCCCTGCTCCATCTCTCCTGAGCCTTTGGAGGTGGTATTTAGTGTTTATGCCGTCCTAGGCACTGTCCTAAGTGCTTTGTGTCTATTAATTAAATCCTTGCCATAACCCTATGAGGTGCAGTCAGTTCTCATTATGCAGAGTAGTTATGCTCTATTAGTCACTGCAAATATTGAATTAAAAGCTATCGAGCCATTGCTCCAAGGGGAAAATCTAGGGTTAGATTCCTGCCAGCTGATTCATCAGCTGATCAATGCATACCTTGTTTTATGTGTGTTTATGCTTAAAGACACTTAATTTAAGACATATTGTTGATTCAATAACATTGAACTTGCTGCCAACAGTACTGTAACTCAGGCCTGAATAAAGCTCTTCTAACACACACAGGCTTGGAACCTTTTCTCAGCAGTGAAATCCCGAACAGAAAGCACAAAAATGCACAAAAAAAAAAAAAAAGTGGCACTAAATAGACCACCAAAAGGACACGTGGTTATAGTATGAAAGCTGAAGCAAAAAGCAGAGCCTTGTTGGACCTCAGCAGGGAACTTGGACCTCAAGCGCTACGAGAACACCGGGAGTACTGATTTGGGGATTACAGAGAAATTGTAGTGAGTGGGAAAATTTGCAGATACAGAATCTGGGAATAAGTAATGAGAGCTGACAGTAATTATGACTCTGTCTCCTCTTGGCAGATGAAGAAATTGAGGCAAAGGAGCTTCGGTAGCTTCTCAGATGGCTGAACTGGGGTTCGAATCCTATTATATTCCAGGCCCATAGAAGGAGCAGCAGCCTCCTAGTGTGCAGGGAGGCGTGTAACTAGCTGTTTGTGTGGTTGTGCTAGAAGTTGTATTTGAAGTGTGAGACTTGCTCTGAATTGTGACCGCGGGGGCTGAGAAACACTGGCCCCGTATTTCTGTAGTTGGCTGGTAAAGCCAGGTGCCAGTGGGAAAGAAGGCTGGTGGGTTTAAGATACTTAAAAGAGAATCACCACCCAGCCTAGAGTTTTTCATTTCACAGTGTGGACTCACATGACCCCTGAGCAGATCAAATTGTTATCTGCCCTTGGAAGGGCTTTAAAAAATGGCCCGACTCCTTTCCCCAGCATGCGCTGCTGGGTTCCCTGAGCTGACACCAATCACCATGGCCTCCCGCAGAGCCTGCAGCTTCCAAAGCCTGCAGCCCTGGGCCAGCCGCTGACTCCTAGGAAGGGGCAGCAGAGGCACCGAGGGTCTCTGCTGGAGGAAGAAGCTCCTGGTTTCTCCTCAGAGAGTCCAGTCCAAGGCTGGTAGTTTTACCTTCTTGAAGGACAGAGGAGAGAGAGAGGGGAGGATCTGGCTGGTGTTCTCAGGACAGGGCCTTCAGTCCAGTGAATTTGAGATAAGTGCTTTTACCAAGATGCCAGCCACTCCAAGTTCATAAAAGGATGACTTCTAAAGGTTTCTTTCCAGGCCACCCACTATACCCCTTCCCCGCTTTTGTGACTTGCATTAGTCAGCCTTAGTAACCTTGGAAATTCCCAAGAAGATGAAATTTCCTTCTCCCACATGTCATGTGACCTAGGTTTCCTGGGACTTTTTATTCTCTAGATATCTTAAGGTGAGCTTATTGCTACACTTTTGTTTAAAAAGTAAATTCTGCGTAAAGGTTAGGTAAAATAGTTTATTCGTTAGTGGCTGAAGTCCTTTTTTTTTTTTTTTTTTTTAAGATTTTATTTACTTATTTTTAGAGAGAGGGGAAAGGAGGGAGACAGAGAGGGAGAGAAATAGCAATGTATGGTTGCTCCTCACATGGCCCTCATGGGGACCTGGCCTGCAACCCAGGCATGTGCCCCGACTGGGAATCGAAGCGGGACCCTTTGGTTCCCAGCCCGCGCTCAATCCACTGAGCTACACCAGCCAGGGCAAATAGGAAGGAATGAAGTCCTTTTTTGTCTGGTAAATAAATATTTTTGTTTTGTGCCAATTCTAGACTGTGCACTCTTTTAGGAAATAATTGGGGAGACAGTATCTATCTAATGAACCCCTGTACTGCTTGACATGCGATAAGAGTTTCCTGAATTGCTTCTCATGTATTGTTTTCTTTTAATTTTTAAAAATGTGTGTGGGTACATGTGGTACCAGAGACTAAAAATGTACAAGAACACGTACAGTATAAAGAACAACTGTAACATGGACACTGTCCATCACCCACGGCCAGCGATCGCCGTTGCCAGCCCTGTGTTCCTCACCCCTGACTGTATCTAGACCCCGGGGACAGTCATTGTCCTGCTTTTCTTTATAGCTTTACCGCCCACGCACGCCCCTTAAATGTGCACTTCAGTTTGGCCTGATTTTGAGCTTCACATAAATGGGATCAAACTGTGTGTGTTCTCGGCGAGACCCATCCAAGCCGCCGTGTGTGGCTTAGTTTGTGGTTCTCGTTGCTTCGTAGTGCATTTCATTGTGTTCCCGCCTCCTGTTGGTGGACTTTTGGGTGGTTTCCAGTTTGGGGCTATTCCGTATGGTTTAGATTTTAAAGTCAGCACATAAAGTGAAATTGTTCATCCTTCAGCCACCCTGGCCTCCTCCTGGGTCCTCAGATACACCAAGCATGCACCTGCCTCAGGGTCTTTGCACTTCTTGCTCCCCCCCACCCCCCCACCTGGAATGTTCTTCCTTGGCTTACATGTATGGGTAACTCCCTCGTTTTTTGTATTTATTCGGGTTCCTGTTCAAAGTCATTTCACCAGGAAGTTCTCCCCCGACCACCCTCTTTAGAAGCACTGCCCCTACCCCTTCACTCGGTCCTTCTTTCACCGTGTATTCCTTCCGAGCCCCGATTACCTACCACCTGATGTATAATACGTGCTTGTCGACTGCTTCCTCCCACGAGACTCAGAGCCAGCCCCACCTTCATACATCTAAACAGCTAGGAGTTTGTCTATGAGTCTGGAGACAGGGATTCAGCCTCACTGATACCATTCAGAGCCCTGTGCACTGGGGAGCCAACGGTTCATTCATTCAGCAAATATTATCCAGCATCTACTCAGTGGTCAGGTCCTGTTTGAAGCGCTAGAGTAGAATAGGTACTGATGTTGCCCTCATGGGACTTTCACTGCCGAGAGGGGAGGCCCCCACACGGGAACCTCAGTAAGTGAATAGAAGACACGTCCGTGTGTAGGAAAAAGATAAGACTGAGCACTGGCAGGGGAGCACGCTTGTCGTTTTACAGAGATTGGTCAGGGTAGGGCTCGCCGAGGAGGTGGCGTCTAAACAGAGATTTGAAGGTGGGGAGGGAGGGAGGCACGTGGATGTCCGGGGAACACGTCACAGGTAGAAGAATCAGCCAGTGCCAGGGCCTGACTGGGCCCGTGACTGGTGGGCGCCGGGAACAGCAGAGAGGCCGGAGTGGCCGGGGTGTCCTGTGGGGCCTTAGGGACCACAGTAGGACTTTGGCTTAAACTCTTAAGTCAAATGGGAGCCCCTGGAGGGTTTTGAGGGAGGGCTGATATAATATGATCTATGAACAGGATCATTTTGGCTGTTGTAGTGCGAATAGAATTGGTGGAAGCAATGGTAGAAAGAGGTAGATCAGTGGGAAAAAAACAAACAAAACTACTGTAAGAATTCTTACGCAAGACACAGATGCTCTGGCTCTGGCGGTAGTGGCAGAGGTGGATGTTTTGAAATGTATCGTCATAGGATTTTCTGATGCATTCGATGTGGGGAATGAGAGAGCTAAGGATGCCCTGAAGGGTTTTGGCCTAAGCAATGTGAAGAATGGGGGCTCCACCCTCTGAGGGGGGAGAATGCTGGTGAGGGGTTAGGGGGGAAGTTCAGGTGCTTGGCTTTGGCTGTGTTGAACTTGAGCTGTCCGTTAGACACTCACGTTGATGTGGGAAGAAGGTGGGTGGATACAGGACTCTGGGATTTGACAGAGAGGTCTGAGCTGGAGATACAGGTACAGATTTAGTATTCTTTCTCATGAAGATGATATTTAAAGCCATGAGACTGGATGAAGTGACCAGGAGTGAATGTGAGCAGAGAAGGGACCCAGGACTGAGTGTAATCTTTGCGAGCCCCTGCAGAAGAAATAAAAAGTAATGCTTCCCAGGGTTGTTGTCTGGACCACCTTCAAGCCTTAGAGCACTTATAGTAATGCAGGAAACACGGTCACACAGGGCCCAGGGAGCGGGAGGCATGAAGGGTGGGTGCACATCAAGGAGTGGGCCCCGAAAAGAGGTTCCAGTGTCTTCCTTCCTGCACATCGAGGTGGGCCATACCTGTAGCGCTGAAGGAAGTCACGAGCCAGCTGCTTGAATGCTGAGAAAGCTCCAAGGGTCTATGCAACAATGTTTGAACTTGGTGTTAAATAACGTTTAAACATTGGACTGACTGCGCAACCGGAGGGAGCCGGAGTATCTGTCTGGAAGCAAGGACGGAAGCAAGGAAGGAAGGAAGGGAGAGAGGGAGGGAGGGAGGGAAAGAAGAAGACAGAAGGATCTTAGATTATTCACTGGCTCATCCACCAGGAGGTTCCAGAGAGAGAGGGAGGGAAAGGTCTGGAAGCCAGGGGCCCAGTAGGCAGGCCTGTTCCTAGTGGGGAATCAGACTAAGAGGCCTTAGGTAGTGAGGGGGTGGCGCCCAACCAACAGCCTTCTGAGGTCGTGTGTTTGCTTTGGTTGCTGTTAACTGGAAATTTTATCTCTTCACTGGCTCACCGCTTCAGTTGTAAACCAGTGATCGCTGGCACACGACCGTCCTCGGGGATGGCAGTGAAGTCACTGGGACTGCTGACGTCGGCAGCTGGCCTTGTGTGCAGGGCATTTAGTGCGTCCTTCTCAAGTTTTGCTCATGGTCCTTGGTGGTGAGGACTCACGGGCAAGCTCTTGTGAGGCACTCTGTGCCTTGTCACACTCCGCGCGAAGCCCCCAGGCAGGGAGTCCAGTGTTTCCGAGGCTCCGCCTCCCTTTAACTCTAGACCCTGTTGAAATGCGAGACTCCCCCCGCGATTTGGTCTCGTGCCCCAGGTGGGGCTGGGGATGGAAGCTGAGACTCATCTCATCCTACCCTTTTGGGAGTAAAAGCAGCTTCTGCTTCTAACGTAACTTCAGAGCTGCCTCTCAAATGCCTGAGGTTAATAAAATATTGATCATCAGATGGTGGCCAGGGGCAAAACAGCTGCTCTCCCTTTCTCCAGCGCCTTTTAGTGATCATTATGTCGGGGCTGGAGGGAAAGGGAAGCTCCTGATTCAGCACCCCTTTCTCCCCTCCTTCTGTCTTCTTGGGCTTCTGCGCCCTGACCCCTGGGCCTTTGCACTGCGGTCTCTTTCCATCGGCCCCAGGGTCCTCCACAGTCTCTGGGAGCTCCCACGCTACTTCTCCAGTGGTTTGGCTTAGGCTTTTCTTTGCTCTGCTCTCTCCACCCAAGGGTTTAAAGTTTTACAGCGACGTGGCTGCTGCCTCGACTGGGTGGTGGCGCAGCAGGGCCATGCATGCCCATGCACGGAACCGGGGTCCCGCGAGCCAGGCCGAGTCTGCCAGAGCCTGCTGAAAGAGCTCACACTCTCACTCACTTTCATCTTGACCGGGATTTTGATAAAATTATTAATCAGGTGATATATTCAGTGATAGAAACTACCTTTACTGTGCCTCAAAGAAACCTGACTTGTAACACTAATGAGGAAGAAGGTGGAGGGACGGAGGTCTGGGCGGTGGAGCTGTAGCGGCGGGAGGAGAGGCCTGCGCTGCAGAGGTGAGCGGGCCAGATCCCTCCGCACCTGGGAGGTGGCAGATGCCCCCAGCAACCAGCACTGGGAAGGCAGAAGGTCGTGTCCCCAGGGTGTCAGTGATTAGGCGGAGCCTGAGGCTCGTGGGGCGCCAGGGGAGCACTGCCCCTATGAGGGCAGAGCTAGATGTGGGAGAACTCGGGAGGCAGCACCTGCCTGGAGACGTGAGCACTTCTGGGCAGGCCCCGTGGTGACCTTCCACAAGCTTGAGAGCTTGATTCCAGCCTGTAGATTCACGTGTTTTACATTGGCTGGAGTCACGCCCATTTGTGCATGCGTGCGTGCGTGCGTGCGTGTGTGTGTGTGTGTGTGTGTGTGTGAGTGTCTGTGTTAGAGACCAAGAGGGGTGGGGGAGAGAGAGATTGAGATTGTAGGAGGGTAGGGGGCTGGCCAGGGAGACAGTGGTCGTCATCTTCTAAGTGGGTTATTAAACAAAAAGTGGCTAGATTATGCATGGGCAAATGTCATTACTACTTATTCAGGCAAATACCAGCTGCTTGGTAAACCTCCTACTTTAGGAAAATCTTTAAAAAGTGGTCACAGTGTGTGGTATCTGGGATTTTCTTCAGCAGATTGGGGAACCAGCTCAGGGTGCTCCATTCAGCAAGTACTCCTAAAGCAACCACTCCGTCCCTGACCCCTCCGGGCACCCTGGGGTACAAAGGAAGTACTGGATGCATCCATGCCCTAGGGAGCTCATCAACTTGTTGAAAAGACAGGACTTACACAAGCAAAACAAAATTTAGGGAAAAGCAAACACCATTTTCAGGAAAGAGCGGGGGTTTCCTGGCCTGAGTGGTACATGGCCTTGGCAGCCGAGGTCCAGCTCCTGGGGAAAGCTGTGCCGTGGGGTCACCCTGGAGGAGAAGCCCCCAAGGAATACGCCGGTCTGCACTTCACAGTGTAGTTGTTGTCTGAGCCGCTCTGTTTGTGGGCGCGTCCCTGTCACAGCACGGGGATGTCCAGTCTTGTGTGGCTGGCCGCTCGGAGAGCTCCGTCAGGGCTCATGCTGGGAGAACTGACCTCAGCTGGCTGCCTGACCCAGAAAAAGTCAAGCAACTCCCTAGGCTGGTCCCAGTCTGCACCATGGGACAGTGCCACCCCCTGCCACCCTTTCGACCTCAGGTGGTTGTGTCACAGGAGGGACGGAATGTGGGAGCCCTGCCCTGTACGGTGCGGTGGTGGTTTATTGTTGCCGCAAAATCTGTTCAGGCGAAAAAGAAATTGGAGTCAATGCCTTTCATGTTATCCACACTTCTCATCTGTTCCATGATTCCCAGTGTTCTCTCTTCCTTGGCTCTCACCTGCTCTCTCGAGCTCCCTCCCACCCCTGTCCCTCAGGTCTGGCTAGTCCCCTGAGGTCTTCCCTCGCCTCTGCTCTGATCCCTTGGCTTCCGAGGTGCCTTTCTCCCAGGTCCAGATCTCCGGCCCTGCCATTGCTTTTAAGCCCAGATCCCCCCTCTCTGTGAATGTCCTGCAGGCTCCCAGCTCAGCCTTGGCTTCCTTCGTGACATCCTGTTAAAGGCATCATCACAGGCCGGCTCTGACCCCTCTCCTTGCACTGCTGCTGCTGTCACCAGCCTCAGGGCTGCCACCTCCCTCTCTCAGATGCTGCTGGAACCCACCCTCTCGGTTTCCATCCCCCCTCTATTTCCCTAGCCCACACCCTCGTCTACTCTCACCGCAACCAGAATTTTAGTATGTTTAGCATCATGTATGCGTTTATTTGGCAGTAGAACTCTACCATTTCTACGCTCCAAAGAAATCTTTGTATCTCCACCCATAAAACTGTAGATAGAGCACCTGTTCTGGTTGTGGTGTGTGGGCTCCTCTCTCTGCCGGGGGGCCCTGCCTGTCTTCTGCTCCACTTCTCCCCAGCGGCCCCCAGGCCCCAACACTCGGCACTCAAAGAGCGTGGCGTGAAAACCACACCTACCCTCTTGGGGAAGCTGCTGAGCATCTTCTTGTTCCTTCCTCACACAGAATTATTTCTCTAAACCCCAGGCCTGACAAGGCCTGAAATCCCCTTATGAGCTTGTCACAGTTCCTTGACTCAGGCCTGACCCCCAGCGCTATGCTCCGTCGGGCCCCAGCCCCTTCTCTCCATGGCCCCGCATGTCCCTCCCTCATGCGCCATGCGGTGTAGCTCTGCACAGACACTTGGAACTCCCAGCTCTGCAGGAACTAAGCCTCTATACGCTGCGACTGTGCTGTTCCCTCTGTCAGGAACACATTTCCCCTTGCTTCCCTTCCCGGTCAAAAGCTATGTATTCCTCAGGTCTGGGTTAAATGTTGTCGCGGCCATGAAACCTTCCTTGCACTTCTCATATGAACATAAAATTTGTCACTCTTTCTCTACTCCTACGCGTTCTGTTTATACTTTTTGAAAACAATTCACTTACCTTATTGCATTATAGTCACAAAAAGCCGGGACAATGACCTATTTATTTTCAAGTCCCCGAAGCACCCAGCCCAGCACCCAGTCTGCAGCAGGCACCCATTTCTATGTTTGTTAAGTAAACAAATAACTGAATGAATGAATGAATGAATTTGGCATGCTCCCTAAAGCCTGAATGGGCAGGACACAGAGGCATCAGGTGTGTCACCTGTCACTGGCTCATCATCCTTAAGAAGAGGCCGTGGGAGGGTTCCTGCTATTTAACCCCGATTTGGAGACTAAGACTTTGCTTCCTGTGGCAAGCTTTCTTAGTACTAACTACTGGGTAGCTCATGTTTGTTTAAATCTTCACATTGACCTTAAGTCCGCCTGTCAGTTCCTCCTATCCTACCTTCCCAGGTGCCGTGTATTTATTGGGGCGTCTTTCACCGTCCTCATTTGCCATTCCCTCATGTCACACCTGCAGGTGTGTTCGCACCCCTTGGTCAGAGGGCATTCTAGCTTCTCAGAGAATGGCATCACCCGCCCCCCCCAGGTGGGAAGCCAGAGAGCGTCCACTGGCTGTGTATTTTGAACAGCGTACTTTTCTTCAGCGCCACCCCTTCGTTGGGATCCTGATACCTGTGCTGTCCGCCTGAGCCACCTCAGCTGCGTCCTGAAATGAATCCCCAGATCCACTCGACCCCTCTCAAGCATTCACCGCACTTCAGTCGGAAAGATCTTTAAAGTTGTAATACCGTTCATGTGACATCTCAGTCCTTCTTAAAACCTGTCCCCATCTTCCCTTGCTGTTAGGAATAAAGACCACGTTTCTAAAGGACATTAGGAAACGTGGGCCACAGAGCTGTGTGGATATGGCCCCCGCTGTCTCCCCAGCTTCTCTTCATTCTCAGGCCAGCGTCCTCTGTCTTCAGATGCACCTGCTCCCTCTTGCCCCAGGGCCTTTGAACGTGTTCTTTCCGTTGCCTGGAACCCTGTTCTTATTTTTCAGCGTAAAGCTCAAACACCCCTTTTTTACAATGCTGACCTCCCCTTAGCTCTCAAGGATCCCTGAACATCCCCTTTATAGTACATACCACAGTTTTTAGTGTTCTAGTCACGTGATCATTTATTAATGCATTTCCCTGCCTGGACTCTAGTGAGGCCCCAGGACAAGGGCATGCTGCTCACAGTTTTATGCAGCCCCATCATCCACATGGAGTCGGCACTTCGTACATGTCATCGGGTGAAGCGGGTAGCCCCAGCGTGGCCCTGACTGTCCGGCCCCGCAGAAGTGAGCTGGGACTCTGTGCACGCATGTCCAAGGTGTGACTTCTGCCACTTATCTCCCTAAGCCCAAGCGGGGAGACTGCCTTATTGAAGGGCAAATCATAAAGCCAGTGTGCAAAATGGGGCCGCTGAGGTTCTTACTCAACATCCCACATTGTTTATTGAAACTATTCAGGTATGCGTGTTTATTACTTAGTTTTTGTTTGTTTGTTTTTGTTTCTTTTTAAGATTTTATTTATTTATTTTCAGAGAGAGGAAAAGGGAGGGAGAAAGAGCAATGTATGGTTGCCTCTCACATGGCCCTCACTGGGGACCTGGCCCGCAACCCAGACATGTGCCCTGACTGGGAATCGAACCGGGACCCTCTGGTTCCCAGCCCGCGCTCAATCCACTGAGCTACACCAGCCGGGCTATTACTTAGTTTTCTTGTTGTAAGGGAATTGATAGATACTATATACTATTGTATTTTAAATGTACATTGCTTCGTGAATTCAGAACCAGTAAAAAAAATTCATCTCTTTATATTGTTTTCTTCTTTTAATCATGCAAGTTCTAGTCCCCACTGAATTTCCCTTTTTCTTTTTTTTTGTTTTAGCTGCAGGGTACTCAGTGCTACATTTCATGTTTAACAAAGTAAAATTGCCTCTGCCCAGGTTCTGATTACCTCTCTTCTCCATTGTTTGTAAAGTGACTTTTTTTGTGCTATTGTGTTAACGCTTAGTTATTAGAGACAATGCAGACCCTTTTTGTAAGAAATATATATTTATATATTACATTATATGCTAGACTATTATACTATTTATATATTTTATAGTATTTATATTACATTGCCTACATTGGACACACATATTATACGTATTATGAAACCCTCATACACCTCTTTTTTATACCATAGTGACGCCAATCCATACTCTTCATTTGGAGCAACTCTGGAGAGGGAGGATGAAAAGAATTTGTGGAGCATGCCTCACGATGTGTCCCACACAGAGGCGGACGATGACAGAATCCTGTACAATCTGATAGTCGTTCGTAACCAGCAGGCCAGAGATTCAGAGGTAAGCGCCCTTGCAGATCGCGCTGTGTGCACAGGACAGTCAGTGTCCGGTGGAAGCAGCAGCGGCTGAGAAGGCCAGCCTGAATGAGAAGAATGAAGGGTGACATGCTTGACATGAAGGTGTTTTAACAGCACCTAGTGGCTGACTATAGCCGGTCTTGGTAGACCTCCCTGATAAACAGGTAAGACTTATTTCTAAGTGTTACCTTAATGATACAAATGACAATAGTCCAGAAACGGCAAGGCAGGAAGACTGTGAAGCTAGTCCATCATCTTAAATGCCTTAGCCAGTCCGTGTCTCATCTCTCCGGGTGTCTAGCAAGCCACGGTTCGAAGATTCTTATTTTTTTTTTTAAAGATTTTATTTATTATTTTTAGAGAGAGGAGAAGGGAGGGAGAAAGAGCAATGTATGGTTGCCTCTCACATGGCCCTCACTGGGGACCCGGCCCACAACCCAGGCATGTGCCCTGACTGGGAATCGAACCGGGACCGTCAGGTTCCCAGCCCGCGCTCAATCCACTGAGCTACACCAGCCGGGCCGAAGATTCTTATTGAACTTTGAAGGGTGCATTGCATTATCACCAATTCTGAATTAGTGGGGCCTGAAGTAGTTTTATTTTTTTCTATGTATAGCTCCTTAAATTGATCAAACAGCAGCGTATCTGTCATATTTGAGATGACCTTTGTGATGAGGCTTGAACCCGGCCTAATGGACTCTTAATCTAGTTATTGGTATGGAAATAGTAGAATATTGAAAAGGAGAGGACCTAAGAGAAAACAGCAATGGGGACCATATTTTATTTTCTCTTTTATTTCAAAAGTAGTGTTACATAGTATTATATATGTAATACAGTATAATGTAGCATTGAGTATCATTTTCCAAATAACACAACCTCGGTTTTCTAACTTCTGTGTACATCTGTTAGGCCTCAGTAGATACCTTTGTGAAACGTGGATACTCTGTAGATTGCATGCTTCTTTGTATCTTATAGTTATTGGAAAGAATGGGGACATTTAAACATCAGACTCTGGCTCTCAAGAAAAGCACCAGTGTGGGCATATGTGTGTAGGTCGGCAAGGGCAGCTGTTATGGGAGTTGTCTGTGTGTTCCTTATGTAGGTTTCTTTATTTTTGCTAATTAATTGCTAACTATTTTTCATTCCCCAAACCATGCGTTAGCAGGAGGAGATAAAAGTGCTATATATGTGTCCTGGTTCTTTTTTATCCTGGTGTGGCTTAGATGCCCTTGCGGAGGGTTGGAGGTGGGTATGGAGGTGAGATCGAGGGGTGGGGGAACGGCTGACAGTTGCCTCTGGCTCTCGAGGCCTGGGACGAGGCTGGGCTGGAGAGTCCCACGGTGGCTGTTGATGAGTGTCTGTTATTGAGTGCGGCGTGCTGATGGGGACAGCTTCTGCTAGGTAGCCATCACAGGGTGTAACTCAGGGGCATGGCATCCTTCTAGTGTCCTGCTCTGCGCTATCCCAGGTTTCCCATGCCTCCGGCACAGTCCTCTTCTTGAAGGGTAATAATACCTGCAGCTCATCATACATCTGCCGCAGCCAGGAACAGGTGCCCTGGCAGCCCTCCCTGAGCACGTGGACTGGAAGGCGAGACTGTGTTTCCCTTTCATTAATGGGAAGAGGAGCCAGTCCTTTACTGTGTTGGGCTGACCAGATAGGCTTTCTGCTGGCGAGAGTAGAACTAACTAGTCTCTTTCCTTCCTCTCCTTCCCCGACTCTGCCCAAAGCAGTAGCAGCAACAGGGCCATGATATATGGTACCCCCCTGCCTCCCCCACCCCCAGGGCCTCTGCACACGTGGAAGGGCCTGGACGAGGTGTTTAGAGCTGAGCCTGGGAGCTCGCTCAGGAGGAGCACCTGCTTCTCTGGCCTGTTCGTTTTCACTTTTGAAAAGACGGTAGCAGAGGCAACACAAGCTGCAAAGCGCTCTGAATAGATACAGCTCCAAAGTGGCTATCATTTCTGGGCTATTCTTGGACCTGTGTGAAGGGGCATCCAGAAGGGTTTTTCTTCTCCTTGCCTAAGAAACGAAGCCAAACTTACCTCTAGAGGAACTCTGTAACCAAGACAGACACTCAGGTAATATGAAGATGTGATGATAATTATACATGAAGTGGTTTGAAATATCTCTGTTCATGGTGTTTCCTTTTTTTTTTTTTCCAAGAAAATAAGAGGTTTATTCTTTTTTTTTTGTTCAATTACAGTTATTTGTGGTGCTTCCTTTTTTAAGTGTAAAATATATATGTTTTTTTATATACACACACACAAGGTATATATATATTTTATATGTAATTATATGTATTATAATACTTTATGTATGGTTTAAAAATTTTCTTACATTTTCTTCTCCATATTTGAAATTCATATAAAAGCATATATTAATAGTTCCATTCGTTTTGCCCACAGATGGGATTGCACATTACTTTTTTGAACCATGCTTTTTTTTTTTCACTTAATATATTTTGGACATTTTCTTCATTTCAGTATGCTTGGACTTATCTTACCACTCTTGAGGGCCCTCTAGTATTCTCTTGGATGGATTGGCCATCATGTAATCAACCAGTCCCTGGTGATGGCTGGTTGTTTCAGGTTTTTTGCTTTTAGAAGCAATGCCACAGTGAACATCCATGTACACTTGCACAACCTTCCATAGTTTTTTTCTGGACCAAAGAGTACGTGCATTTAAAGGGAAATTGGCACAGTGCTTCCTTTTTTTTTTTTTTTTTTGCAGTTTTTTTTTTTTTAGATTTTATTTTTATTTATTTTTAGAGAGAGGGGAAGGGAGGGAGAAAGAGAGGGAGAGAAACAGCAATGTATGGTTGCCTCTCACATGGCCCTCACTGGGGACCCGGCCCGCAACCCAGGCGTGTGCCCTGACTGGGAATCGAACCGGGACCGCTTGGTTCCCAGCCCGCGCTCAATCCACTGAGCTACACCAGCCAGGGCTAGTGCTTCCTTCTTGGAGGAGCCTGGGAAAAGCACCTCCAGAACTGGAGAGCACTGGAAGTTCGTTCTGAGTTTAAGGGGAGCAGCTACTGGGCTCCAGACACCTGTTTGCCATGCTGAGAATGTGGATCTGGACGTGCCAGAACTTTTGGATTTTAGGAGAAGCTGAAAATCCAGATTTACATATAAAATGCCCAGAGTTTTAAATGATAACTCATATTTTAAAGATGTCAACTGAACAAATTATATTTATGGGCTACTGATCTATAAAGAACCTTTATAACAAAGATTACCACTGATTATTATTATTGTTATTACATCCAGCGTGATTGAAAAGTGAGCTCACCATTAATTTAGATTAGAAGGTAGAAGTGGGAAGCTGGTGGGGAGTATTTTAAATTTGAAGAAGTTACATATCTATTATATTTCTGATTTCCTTTTTTACACAAAATGAAATTGGTACAGATTTTAATAAAACAGGATTTTAGTTTTTTGTTTTCTAAAAAAGATTTTATTTACTTATTTATTTTAGAGAGAGGGGAAGGGAGGGAGAAAGAGAGGGAGAAAAACATCCATTGGTTGCCTCTTACATGCACCCCAACTGGGGACTGGCCTACAACCCAGGACTGTGCCCTGACCAGGAATTGAGTCGGCGGGCGACCCTTTGCTCTGTGGGATGACACTCAGCCAATCGAGCCATGCCCGTCATGGCAGGATTTTAGTTTTGAAAGAAAAACAAATTCTACTTAAAAACAAGAAACCCTAGGTATTTTGCATGATACAGTTTAGAAGCCCAAGAAAGGTATTAAAACAGGACATTATATTTTTCCTTGCGAAGCAATAATAGCACGGAAGACCTAGAAACATCCGTATTTGGAATTCTCTGAACAATGAAAAGTCATTTCAAAATAGTGTGTGTACTACTTATATTCCCCTATTGAATCTGCAGCTGGTGGAGGAAGGGCAACAGATAGTTAAGGCTAAATTCGTTTTCCCAAATCGGAAAAAAAAATCAGAGAAGAAAACACGTAGCAGAGTGAATAATGAAGACAAGGCTAAACTTAAAGTAACTTTCAGTGTCAGAAGATGTAAAGAGAAACATTATTTGAATCTAAGAGAATCCGCTTTTCACTTACACAAGCCTCCAAAGCTAATGGAAAACCGACTTTCAGCCGAAGACATGATGCATTTGCAGACCTCGAAGTGGTGGAAAAATTACTGCTCCTGTCTTTGAATAGTGTTGTAAAATGCTTTAATTTGACTAGGCAATAGTAAACAACCTCAGTCATGGCATTAAATCATGATTCCTGTGTTTATTCTTTTTTTTTTTAAGATTTTATTTATTTATTTTAGAGAGAGGGGAAGGGAGGGAGACAAACAGCAATGTATGGTTGCCTCTCACATGGCCCTCACTGGGGACCAGGTCCGCAACCCAGGCATGTGCCCTGACGGGGAATCGAACCGGGACCTTCTGGTTCCCAGCCCGCGCTCAATCCACTGAGCTACACCATATAGGGCCCTGTGTTTATTCTTATTAAGCTAGTTGTACTAGGGCCCTGTGTTTATTCTTATTAAGCTAGTTGTACTTAACCTAACACAGCCCGTTTTAGGGAGCTTAATAATGGTTAGTGAAGTATCAACACACTGCATTTATTTGTATAAATAATTTAATTATATGGAAAGATATCATCCTCCAAGATACCAATAATAATAAAACAGTGCCAGGCACCATTCAACCACTTTACATATATTAACTATGTCCTCCTCACAATTCAGTGAGGTAGGTACCATTATTTCTATTTAAAGCAACTTGTCCAAAGCCACACCGCTGTAAGTGTGGAATTAGGCTTTGAAACTAGGCTTTGTGAATTCAGACATAATATATAACGCACACTATGAATGAAGTTGTAAGAGAGGAACACATATTGTTTGAGATTGTCTATTTCACAGTGCATGAGCAAAGTCTGTCCAATGCCTGTTTTCTGTCACTTGTTGATGCCAATGATAGGAAAGGCATTCTCCCCCGAGGGCAGTGAGCGCTGTGCTTGGTTGGAGGATGCTGGACTTGTTTCAGGAAATGTTCTGGTTATAATGTAACATCTTTTCCAAGTCAGGCTTTTCCATTAGCGGATCAGCCTGTTAAAACACTTCTCCAGCTTCTGTTTCATTAGCTCTGGGATGTTTCATCTTTCTGCTTTCCATCCCTTCTTCAGTTTGTTTAGTGTGTGGTCTCTGACTTATGCTAATTGGTGTCTCTCCCAATGGTTCAGTAATAGCTTCCTTAGGGCTTTGTACATGGCGTCAACGTTTTTACTTTGCTATAAGACTTCTACAACAGCTACGGGATTTTGTGGCCTGGAGTCCTGAACCGTTTCCTCCTGGAGAGCACAGAGGCGGCCTGGCCACCCTCTGAACGATGCAACACGCGGGAGCACAAGCCTTGGGCACTGGCTCCACTTAAAGGTGAGATCAGACTTCGGCCAAGATGGAGGCGTAGGTAGACACACTGTGCCTCCTTGCACAACCAATAGAAGGACAACAACAATTTAAAAACAAAAAAACAACCAGAACTGACAGAAAACTGAACTGTATGGAAGTCTGACAACCAAGGAGTTAAAGAAGGAACATTCGTCCAGACTGGTAGGAGGGGTAGAGCCGGGCAGCTGGGTGAAGGACCTGGCAAGGCCTCGAGGCCTCGGCTGGTGGAGCAGGAGATCCTGCATTCATGTGTGGATAAAGGAACAGCTGGGGAGTGAAACAGACCATGCAACCCAGGGTTCCAGCACGGGGAGATAAAGCCTCGAACCACCGATTGAAAATACCTGTGGGGGTTGAGGTGGCAACGGGAGTAACTCCCAGCCTCATAGGGGAGTTCATTGGAGAGACCCACAGGGTCCTAGAATGTACATAAGCGCACCCACCCAGGAATCAGCACAGAAGGGCCCACTTTGCTTGTGGGTAGCAGGGGATGTGACTGAAAGCCGGCAGAGAGTGGAGCAAGTGCCATTGTTCCCTCTCAGGCCCTCCCCCACAGGCAGCATCACAACGCAGCGCCATGGATTACCCTGCCCTGGTGAACACCTAAGGCTCCGCCCCTTATACGTAACAGGTGCACCGAGGAAAAAAAAATGGCTCAAATGAAAGAACAGATCAAAGCTCCAGAAAAAATACAACTAAGTGATGAAGAGGTAGCCATCCTATCAGATGCACATTTCAAAACACTGGTAATCAGGATGCTCACAGAATTGGTTGAATCTGGTCGCAAATTAGATGAAAAAATGAAGGCTATGCTAAATGAAATAAAGGAAAATGTATAGGGAACCAATAGTGATTGGAAGGAAACTGGGACTGAAATCAATGGTGTGGACCAGAAGGAAGAGAGAAAGATTCAACCAGAAAAGAATGAAGAAACAAGAGTTCAAAAAGATGAGGAGAGGCTTAGGAACCTCCAGGACATCTCTAAATGTTCCAACATCTGAAATATAGGGGTACCAGAAGGAGAAGAGGAAGAACAACAAATTGAAAACTTATTTGAACAAATAATGAAGGAGAACTTCCCCAATCTGGCAAAGGAAATAGACCTCCAGGAAGTCCAGGAAGCTCAGAGAGTCCCAAAGGAGTTGGGCCCAAGGAGGAACACACCAAGGCACATCATAATTACATTACCCAAGATTAAAAATAAGGAGAGAATCTTAGAAGCAGCAAGAGAAAAGGAGACAGTTACCTACAAAGGAGTGTCCATAAGACTATCAGCTGATTTCTCAAAAGAGTCTTTACAGGCAAGCAGGGGCTAGAAAGAAGTATACCAAGTCATGAAAGGCAAGGACCTACATCCAAGATTACTCTATCCAGCAAAGCTTTCATTTAGAATGGAAGGGCAGATAAAATGCTTCTCAGATAAGGCCAAGTTCAAGGAGTTCATCATCACCGAGCCCTTATTATATGAAATGTTAAAGGGATTTATCTAAGAAAAAAGATAAAAAATATAAACAGTAAAATGACAGCAAACTCACAGTTGTTAACAACCACACCTAAAACAAAAGCAGAAGCAAACAAGGCAAACAACTAGAACAGAAACAACCACAGAAATGGAGATCACATGGAGGGTTATCAACAGGGGAATGGTGGGGGAGGTACAGAGAGTAACTAGCGTATATGGTAGGCAGAAAATAGACAGGGGGAGGTTAAGAATAGTATAGGAAATGGAGAAGCCAAAGAAGTCATATGTGTGACCCATGGACATGAACTAAAGGAGGGGAGTGTGGGTGGGAGGGGGTGTGCAGGGCAGAGGGGAATAAAAGGGGGGGAATGGGACAACCGTAATAGCATAATCAATAAAATATATTTAAAAAATAAAAAAATAAAGGTAAAAGAAGACATCTACATTTTTGATTAAGAAAATAAATGCTAAGTCTCAAATTGTTCTCATAAATATAAATTAAGCACAATTTGGTTCAAAATAAGTCATGTTTATGAGGCGTAATTGGTGATAGACATTCTGTGTTTATTTAAAAAGTTATGATATCATCACATGCTCAGAAATGCATGGAGTTGCCATGATGAGTGCCTGAGTCCCTGTCACTGAGCAGTGAAAGGTCCCCAGGAACACAGGTGCCTGTGTGGCTGGAGTGAACCTGAGGCAGCTTCGCTCTGCTGAACCCTGGGGAACAGCCAAATGTTATTATTTTTAAAACTATAGAGGCAAAACTGTAGACCATTCCTGGTTTACAATGAACAATTTGCTTTTCCTGTGCGTCAGGACTCCCTGCTGGCAGAGCACTGCCAGGCATTGCAAGCAGTCCCTATAAAGTGTTTCAAATAGCAACAGACCTCCCCGGGGTCGTTTGCAGTGTCTGGAGTATACTTAGCCTATCATATCCCTAGTACTGGAAGGAGGGACCAAACAGAGTTGGCTGGGGTGTTTGGTGGGAGGATGTGAGGGAGGAGGAGAGGGTAGAATTGATGGTGTACCTGCCGCATAACTCTGCAACATGTGGAGATGTGGCAGTCCACTTAGGGTCTGCATTTCTGTCTTCGGTCTCCAAGCGCTGGACAAGATCTGCTCTGTTAGGGCCGCCTGATTTCCCTGTAAGTACGTGGACATTGGGCACTGTAGGAGGTAGGACGGCAGGTGTTAACCAAGCATGAAGGAGCAAAATAAGAGTGGAAAGGTGAAACAATTCTCTGACTGTGGGTTAGAGGGTGACAGAATAAAAGCACTTGTTAGGATCTGAGAATCAAGTGATCTTTTTAAAAATAAAATTTTATAGGTTTCAGGTATATAATTCCATAATATAGCATCTGTATATTGTATCATGTGTCCACCACCCCAGGTCAAGTCTCCTTCTATCACCAATTTCCCACCCTGTACCCTCTTCTACCTCCCCTGCACCCACTTTCCTTCTGATAATCACCATACTGTTGTCTGTGTCTTTGAGAGTTTTTTCCTTTACTTTTTTCACCCAGCCCCGACTCCTCCCCTCTGACATCTGCCAGTCTGTGCTCTGCATCGATGAGTCTGTGATCTTACCCTCTGTTTTCTAGGTAACACTGTGGAGTGCTGTGCTGTGTGCTAGACAGCACCCTGCATGCTCTCCAGAGAGACGCTGGACCCTCACAGTGAGCCCGTGAAGGAGGCGTTTGGACATGGAAGAGTAGAGGCTTTCAGTGGTCTGTACAAGGCCTTGGAGGAAATGAATGGGAGGTTGGGGATCAGAACTCCGTCTGTATGACTCAGAAGGCTGTATGAGTGGAAACACTGCCCCAGTCTCTCTAGTGAACTTAGAAAAAGCCTCAGTGGCACCTTTGTGGTCAAAGAGAAAGTTACCAAATGGATGTTGATTTTCTGCCTCGCGCGGACACTCTGGTCTGTGTATTTTTGACCGTGACTCACCCTGTGTGAACCGAATCACAGAGTGGCTTTGGTGTGTGTTCACTGTCAACCTGTGTTGGGCGCTGCGTGCAGTGTGCTTCGGATGCTGTCGCTTTGGGAATTTTTAACACCTCTGGCACCACTCTGAGGATGACCGTACATTGTACCACATCAGAAGACATTCTGTTTGTGACATTTCTTTCTGCTTTTTGCCCACCCTGCCCCTTACGAAAATATGAGGTCTGTCCAGAGGGTATCCAGCCATGTAATATGAAAAATAGAGACATTTATTGAAGAAGATACAAGATATAGGACATGCTGTACATAGAACAATGATGCCTCAGTCTCCTTCAAAGTAGGCACCTTGGGCCCTCACACAGTTCTCCCAGTCGCCATCAGCTGCCCCATCGTATTTTCCTGAATTTCATTGACGGTCTGAAATCTCTTCCTTTTCAAAGGTGATTTTAGTTTTGGGAAAAGCCAGAAGTCTCAGGGCACCAAATCTGGGCTGTAAGGGGGCTGAGTTACCTGGGTGATTTGATGTTTTGCCAGAAAACCCTGCATGAGACAGGATGCATGAGTGGGTGCATTGCCGTGACAAAGCTGCCAATCACCAGTTGCCCATAGCTGTGGCTGTCTGAATCATCTAAAGAGTTTCCACAGAGGAACGTTCGAGCTTAACGCAAAATTTGATGCAGATTTGTTGCTCTACTTGCTCAGTGATTTTGAATGCAATGGCCACACCGCATACGTGTTCACTCAACAGTGTGTACCGCCCCCACTGACTGGTGCAGCGAGGTGTTGGTTGTTCAGACATGTGCATTCCAGTCCGCTCTCCTTGGCTGCCAGGTTACACTGATGTCGCGTAAACCATTCTCATTGTATTAATACTGCATGGCCTTTTTCCGGACAGACCTGTATACATCACCATTAGGGATGTAAACCTGGAAGAGGCTGATGTCTGGTCTGGCAGAGCCTCCCTCTGAGCTGATTGGCTATGGAATGGAAGTGGAGAGGACAGAAAACAGAAGGGAACTTTTGTACCTGAGTTCTACTCTGTTCTTCTGGGCGTCCATATACTAGAGTGTAATGGCCAGGCCTCTTTCTTTTACTATTCTTTAGACTCTGTCCTCATTGGCCTCCTTGCACTGGATCCCAGAAGGATACATGAGAGCTAGCAGACTGTGTACCTTGAGAGTACTGACGCGTCAGTGAAATAGGAGGATGGACAAGTTGGGAGCCTCCAGGAAAGCGCAGTGCGTGTGGGAGAAGAGTGGGAAGCTAGCCAACTTTCTCCAGACCCAGAGCGTCACCGGCACAGCAGGCTGCTGTACCTCTGAGCTTCCTGAGTTTTAGTGCTTGTGATGGTGGACATTTCCAGAAGGAAAGGCATGCATTTATTGGCAAGCATGTGACAGGAATTGTATTTTTCCTTTAGTGGTTTTTCACCTTGAATAAACCAATTGGGCCTGAGAAAAAACGGAATCCATAAAGCTGCTTTAAACTTTTAAAGTTCACTACTTACACATTGAAACACCGGGGGTTAATATCAAGTTAATCCTCCAGTAACCTTCCTCAGTGTTGGCTTTGGGTTTTCCTAGAACAAATGAGATCATCAGAGATGCCTGCCTAGCCTACAGACACGCTGCCTCCCGTGTGCATTACCTCCCATGTGCTTCTTGCAGCAGTCTCTTGATGTAGATGAACTGTGTGTTGAAGAGAAAGCCACACAGAGGTGAAGTGACTTCTTTATAGTGTTCGCACAGAAATGGGCTCCTGACTTGGGTCAGTGCCCTTGACTGTGGAGTAGAGATGAAAAGCCACAAGGTTCTAAAGATTTAGGACAGATGGCTGAATGATTTTCTTTGTTCTTTATTTTAAATAGTAGTAAGAATGACCAGGTAGTAAAAAGTAAGCTTGAAGTCATAGAACTTTACAGAAAAAATGTAAGACACTGTCCAGATTACTTCCGTCTTAAGAAAACTCCAGTGTGTCCCTGACCAGTCAGCATGGCTCAGTTGGTTGGGCATCATCCTGCAAAGTGCAAGATCACGGGTTTGATTCCTGGTCAGGGCTCCTGCCTGGGTTGTGGGTTTGGTACCTGGTGTGGGCGTGTGCGAGAGGCAACTGATCAGTATTTCTGTCTCACATTGATGTTTCTTTCCCTTTCTCCCCTTCTCCCCTTTCTCTAAAAATAAGTAAAATCTTAAAAAAGAGAAAGAAAACTCTAGTGTGTAATTGGTTTTTCAAAGATATCTAGGCTATTCAAATATATTTCAATGTCAAATATATTCTTATATATATTTGATGATGTGTTGTAAGAAAAGCTCAGATTCTGCCTGATGTATGTATTAATTGGTTCATTTTATTAGTGATTGATGTCATGCTAGATCAAGCAGGTTTGATTTGGAATGAGTATTGTCAGTTCTTCATATACCTGAAAGGTTAATATTTTTTTTGCCTTAATGCTGATTTAGTGTCAATGATGCAGGAAATTCTTTTCTGTTCTTTTTAGATACCTAACCTCTCAACTCAGTGTGAGAACTAAATGCATGATGTTGCCATTAAGTTAGAATTTCCACTTTCATCATTGTGAGGGCCCACTTCTAGTTTCACAACTATTCTTGGGTCAGCGTGATGGATGTGTCCCTGAGGGAGGCTGCTGGTTGTTCATGCAAAGCCCACAGGCTTGCGATGCCACGGGTGATATCACTTCTGCCCACCGTCTCATGACCAGCTCGGCAGGTCTCTTGATTTTCTCAGGGGACCTACAGCTATTTGAACTTAGGGGGATATGGTGAGGTTCTCAGAGAAAAAGAACCAGCAGGATTGACCTGTCTATCTACCTACCTATCATCGACAGAGAGAGATTTATTTTCAGGAATTGGCTCACACAGCTGAGGAGGCTTGGTGAATCTAAAATCTGATGCAGGAAGCCTGTAGGCTGGAGAATCAGAGGTGAGTTGCAGTTCAAGTCCAAAGACAGTCAGCTGGCAGAATTCCATCCTTTTTGGAGGAGGTCGGGTTTTGTTCCGTTAAAGCCTTCAAGGGATTGGGTAAGGTTAACCCACATAATGGAGGGTTATCTGCTTTATTTGGAGTGTACCAATTTAAATATTAATCTCCTTCACAAGCACCTTCACAGAAACATTTAGAATGATGTTTGACCAAATATCTGGGCACTGTGGCCCAGCCAAGTTGACACATAAAATTAACCATCATAGAAGATTTTACTAATACTAACCAAGTTCACAAGAGACGGTCCTGTAGACCCAAATACATATAATTGCTTGGTGGGCCATAGACTTGACAGGTGAGTGCAGACTCTCCCCAGTAATAAATTCTGTAAGGGAAGCCAGTGATTATAGCAGGGGGTGGCTCGGTGAAAAGAGGCAGACAACAAGCACAATAACAGCTGACTGATACGGAGCACCTACTCTGTACCAGGTGCTTTCCAAGTACTTTTCATATTCTTCCCCTGTCATTGGGTTAGGACACCCTGCCCCTGGATGGTGGTAGAAAGGTATTTCTGAAATCACCTCCACGGGAATGGTCGTCTCAGGCTCTGGACACAAGCAGGGATTTGGGATGGCAGGCAGGAGAATGCGGAATCACAGGAAATCCAGAATAACGTAATGTTGGATGAATCTGGGGTTGAGATCAAGGGTGTTGTTGCAGATGAAGACGCAACTTTATGCAGAGGCTAAGCAGATGGCCAATGAGAGCCAGCAGACCAGGTGTGGAAGGCAGGGGTCTCTAGAACTTGCAGTCCGAGTGAAGCACACAGGTCTTTGCAAACAGAGCTTAATGCACTGCCAAGACTCAGCAAGCCCCACCATCCCATTGTCTCCTATGAGACCTCTTGACACTATTCTCCCAATCAAATAATGATGGCATCTCTGTGCCCATGGAGAGCTACACTTCTCCAATTGAAGACTCGTTCATTTTCCTGATTTATTATTTAATATCTAAAGCTGGACTGAGGGCACAGAAACCGATGAGGCTATTGAGGTTTGAGGAATCTCTGCCTGAAGGGACGGTGCCAGCATTCAGTAAAAATATCTACGTTTTTCTCTTGGCTGAGAAACAAGTGGACCCACAAGAAGTGGTTGCCCCAGAATGGTATCCCTTGTGATCAAAATAGCTCCTCTGCTTCCTTATCAGTCATTTTGGCTCCATTCACCAGTTTGAAATTCTTTTTTAAGGTGGAGTAGCCTAAACGTGAAATCTAAATGAAGCAGCTTAAGCCAACAGTTTTCTGTTGGCACTTTATCCCATGAATATCCTCACACGGTTAAACAAAAATAAATGTTATTTGTAGCATTGCTTTGAAAAGTAAAAATCTGGAAATAAAAATATGCAGTGAAAGCACTGGTTAAAAATGTCGTAAATAACCGTACTAATGGATGCTATACAGTTTAAAAAAATAATGTGGCAGAACTTATAGGTACTGACTTGGAAAGACAGTTATGATCTCTTGCTAAGTGGGTATGTATAGTATTACCATTTGCATAAAAATAGCCCATTTATATAAAAGCATAATAAAATTTCTGGAAGGTTGCCCGTGAACTTGTTAGCCATGGTGACTGCTGGGGAGTTAGAAGTGAGTGGAGGGAGGGAGCTTTTACTTTTCTGGTGTTGTTTAAAACCAACTATAGATCATATGCATATATTATTATTTCATATACATACATTCATACAGAACAGAATTCTCTGCCTATTATTTCACAGCTCTCTGGTGGCTGTTTGCCTGTGTCTTGCTAAACTGTTTGGCTTTGTTTTACTGTGGGTGTGCTGGAGAAGGGGGAAGGGGAGGGAGGAGAGGAGGAGAGAGAGAATGGAAGTTAGTTCAGGAGGAGCTGGAACAAGCTCTGAGGAATCGTGCCAAAATGGACTGAGGCAGAATGCTCGAAAAACACTCAGTGGGTATTTATCTTTTCAAGGCTGTGAGAGTCTCCTGACAAATCAGGCTCTTTCTCTGGAGCTCAGTCAGTGGGTCTTCTGATTAATCAGGCTCTTTCTCAGGAGCTGGCTTCCCCTCCCAGGGCCTGTGAATTCATATGGTAATGAACAGAGCCGCGTTTGTGGGCTGCTTCACCATCCCCGCCTTCTCAACCACCCCGCCCCGCCCCGCCCCTTCCCTTCCTCTGGTCGGCCTTGCTCTTCTCAGTGTGAGTATAACCGAAAATGGCCCTTCATTGCACGGAGCCAGAGAGAGCCCTGGATACGGGCGCATGGGGACTTCCTGATGCGAGAATGTTCAGCTGGGGAATCTCGGAAGGCTGATGAGGCGTCGTCTGGAACAACTCGGCTTGCTTTCTGGTTTGGACTGAATGCATGGGGAAGATGGTAGCACCCACCCAGTTCTGTCGTGGGCCCAGATCTGCTGCTACTTAGACGTAAAGCCCTCAAAGTGTTCTGGAAGGACACTGTATTTTTCTCGACATGAAACCACCCGTCCGTTTGGGTGCCCCGTCCCAGGCCACATAATTGTTACATCATCGTTCTATTTACAGAGCAGGAGTGAGCTGTGCCTTGTGATGGTTTCACAATTCCAGAGGCCGGCCCTGTGGCTGCTGACGACAGACTGGGGCGGTGCTCTAGAAACACTTGTCATGCTGTTGTCATGTTAAACGACAAGTTCCGTGAGGTTGAGTCACACCCAGCTCGTTGCCTGAATTGCTGCTGTCAGAGTTATTAAAGCACTCTACTTGGAGTGAATTTCAGTGGACCTGAGTCACAGGAAACCTGGTTCTTTCTTCCGTAAAAAGTGGGAATGTGTGTTTGGGCTACAGGTGGCCAGTCCTGGCTGTGGAATCCTGTTTTTCAGCCAAGAGCCAGAAGAGCCAGGTACTCTTGCCCATGAACTGGGCCTGGGTATTGGGCCCGTCACGAGGGAGGAGTGTAACAGATGAGCCTTTCCCGGACAATCCAAATATTTTTGGTTCAGTTATATGGCTGACTGCACTTCAGTCTCTTTGAGCTTGCTCTTTATTTTCACTTTTTCTTAAAAAGAGGGGCACATCTTTGGTGAGTTTACCAGGAAGTTTGGAAACCAAGTACAAGTGGTAACAATAAGAATTCACAGCGATTGAGTTTGTTGTTAAATACAGGCCAGACTTCTGGGATGGGATCTCTTCTCTGTTTGCACCATCTTTTTTCCAACAATCACTTAAAATGTGGGGAACTCCCAGGAGAGCTTGGGGTGGTGGAAATGGCAACAGCTTATGAAAAGAGAGAGACTTCAGACCAAGGACTCCTCAGGTGTCTGCTCTTTCTGCCCAACCTTGGCAATATGCAGAAATAAATTTAAAAATTCCCTGTGTTGTCTTCTACCACACATGCTGCTGTAAAGTCAGTGAGGTGTCTGTGTGTTTTTGAATGGAGAATGACTACAGGACATACGCTCAAGCCACTATCCCTGTGCGTCTGCAGGCAGAAGTCTGGAGGGAGTGGGTGATGTGTCCAGATGAAGTAGACTGTTGTGGGTAAGACTGAGCTGCCCAAGGATGCATTGATGGCCAGCAAGATGGGCAGCCTTTCCATGCAGAACCCTTCTCCCTTCCTTTCTGGCTCCCCCTCTTAGCTGTGGAAGTCCCTCCAGGGTTCTTATGTGACCCTCTGCCTATCCCCTTTGGTTGGCTCTTCGCCAGGCCTGGCTCTCCCCCTCTAAGTATTCCACCCTGCACCTTTTTCATCCATCTTTTCACCCAATAAGTGTCTATTTACTCTGAGTAGGCTGAGTTCAACTGGAAATAAAAAAGAAGCAGGAATTAGGACAGAACCAGAGGAATTCATTGGATAATTTGATAGAGGAACTTTTGAACCCAAATTTATGATATTTGGTGAAATACGAGGAAGAGGAGAGGTTTTTTGAGCAGAGAGGCTAGCTCAGCTCCATGCTTTTTTTTTTTTTTTTTTTTCTGCTGGGGCTCCAGATAGGTTCCTATATATTGTTTTCTGAGTTGGGGTTGGAGCAGCCTCATCACTTTGGAAGCACTGCTAGAAGCTTGAGATCCAGTATTCCTGAGAGAGAGGCAGGGCCCTGCTTGAGGACCCTGAGGATGGAGCCAAGGCACTGGATGAGCCAGTCTGTTTCTCATCTCCCAGGATCTTGTGGGACCCAAAGGCTGAATTGTTTAAAGGAGCGAACCTGGCCTGAGCTGGCATTTAGCATCAGGCACATCTTTGAGTGGCCCAAGAATATGGATAACTAACTGGGGGTGCCTGATGTCTTTCCCGTTGGACTGGGGTTAGGTCAGGCGGGGGCATTTGAGAAATGATCTCTCTTCTGGCTTGTAGAGCCTCAGCTGGTGTGGAAACACTGGCCGCCCTTCATAACACTTGCCCCACCTGTTCCTCTGCCCTACTTTTGAAAGGTCTTCTCTTCCTCTCTTGTTTCTCCTGCTTTCAGTCCCCGTGGACTCTTCTTCCAGTCACAGAAAGCCTGTGTTAAACAACCTGGGAGGGGAGCAAGCAGCGCTCTGCTGGTTTCATCCATCCTTTTCTTCCTTTTGCTTGCTTAGAACGTTTCTACCTGTCTGTGCTTGTCACTGTGTGCGTGCTGAGGCTCATATGTACCCAGGCTTCTGGTTGTTGAGTGTTCAGAAACAGAGCATGCCTCAGTCTTCACCTTAGCATTTTATCCATGACTTAGCATTTATCTGTTGCCTGCTTTAAAGTGACGGTTGGGAAATAGAAAGCACCTCTGGGTATATGGCAACAGGAGAGAGCACCTACTCAGATGCTTCAGAGTGTTGCTTTGCTGTGGAACTGCCTCCAGGCTTGGATGACAGCTGACTCTGCGTATTGTTTAACTAGTCAAGGCAGCTGACACCTTGCTCATCAAGAGGACACCAGTCATATTGAATTAGGGCTGACCCTAACAACTTCATTTTTCCTTGACTGCCCAGTGCTATCTCCCAAAAGAGTTATGTTCTGAGGTTCTGGGGCTTAGGACTTTAGTATGTGAATTTTGGGGAACACAATTCAATTCATAATGGTAGACATGCAATTGATAGGATTAAAAATAGTTGTTTCATTTGAGAATCAGATGCAGACCTGTGGGCATAGCAGTAAAACAAAGGGCCTGCCCTCAGGGAGCTCACACTCTGCTTAGGGGAGACCAACAACGAATTAATACAAGGTAGGGTGTGATAAGCACTTTGAAGACAAATAAGACAATACGAGGGAACAGAAGGTGACTCTGGGCTGGGGAGTGGAGATCTGAATGAGGTGAGGGAGTAGGCCTTGTGAAGGATGTTCCCAGACCAGGGAACAGCAGCTGTGAAGGCTCTGAGGCAGGAGTGCACGTGGCAGATGCCAGGAGCAGCAAGAAGGCCCGTGCCGCAGCAGCAGAGGGAGTGAGGGAAAGCTGTACCGTGTGCCCCTGGGAAGACTAGTGAGGACCAGATCATGAAGGCCAGTAGGCTATGCTGAGGATTCTGAATTTTGTTCTAAGAAGGATGCGGTACGCTTTTGAACTAAACAAGTAGAAGATGCTTATTTGTCCCTTTGCAAAATTTGTTCTTTCCCTTTGACCCCCTGTTACTCCCAATTTGGGAAGCTCATAGTCCTTGGGAGTTCTGAGCAGGCCTGGGCCTCTCTCCCTGTTGAGAGAGAATTCTCCATGGGTCTCTTGGTCTCTGGGCACGTTGAGAGCAGAGCACTGTCTGCCCTTCCTTCTGGGGAGTCTTTTCAAGGATGTGTGCACAGTGAACATCCTAGGAGGTATAGGTCTCTCCAGAGCAAAGGGCAGGCAGGCCCACTGGAAAAGATTCAGGTTTCCTAAATTCAGGGCTCCTCTCCTGTAATGCAGCCTAGTACACATGCATGTATGAGTATTATTTGGTTCTCTTCCTGTTACTGTGTTGGAATTCTGGCTTAGAGAGTTCTCATAAGACATGCTCATCTGTAACTGCTAGGTCATTTGTCTTTGACCCAAGTGTACCCTCGTGTTCTTTGCCTGCACCTATGAAACTGTAGCAGGAGAACTTTTTAGCTTATAAAAGAGTCAAATCTCAGACATTTCATAATTCTTGACACACCCTTAAAATAGCTTCTGTGTTGGCATCGTGACTGAGATCTTGATGGTGGGCCAGTGCTTTGGCGTATGTCCGTGGTTTTTAAACTTTTTTCTGTTATCTTTGAAACTCTCCCCTCCACGCCCAGGGAAACCTACCAGGAAATGTAAAACTGCTCTGGTTGAAGTAGGGGTAAACACCTAAGTCTCCCCATCTAAGGGCAGCCCTGCAGGCATCTTTGAAAAGCCACCCAACGTAATTTCACAAACACTGTATTGAGCTACTAAAAGGCCCCTTTAAAACTCAAATTTGATATCTGGCAGTAACACATTAATTCTTATCAGAGACTGATTGATTGTGTCTTAGCTAAAAATTACCCGTCATTAATAGGTCAGCACAATTGAGTTTTTCAAAGGCCTAGGATCCAGGACTGATAAGTTTGACTGCAGGGTATGGGGTGGAGGTTGGGGGAGAGGGGCCCTTTGGTGTTGGCCCTGGGCCATTGGACAGGTCTAAAAAGAAGAGTAGACTTCTAGAAACAAGAGGCACCGAGATGATAGTAGATGATAAATAAAGTCACATTTGAACAACTTGGTTTCCTTGATCCCTCTGATTTCTTCGAGGTGTCCCACAAGCCTTGAGTGGGACCAGGCAGCGGGAGAGACTCACCCTTACTCTCACAGATATTTTATCTTAGCTTCTGTGTGAGTTATCACCTGGAAAAAGTGAAATCTCCCAGTCTGAAAGCTCATCTACGTCACTCTGTTACCAGGGCAATGGCAGTAGGTGGTAAAAAGTAAAGCAGATGTTTATTTCACAGAGCAGCAGGAGGTGTGTGGCTCAGCAGATAGGATTCCTGGGGTTCAGGCTCAGCTCTATCACTGTCTCCTGACTCTGCTGCCAGTTGGCTGGGTGACCTTGGGCTGGCCACTCAGTCTCTCTGGGCCTGTTTTCTCATCTGACAGAAGGAGGTATGGAGGACATATCTCAGAAGTCCCTGTATTTAAAGGCCCGTGAACTGTGGAGAAGTGACGTGGCTTTTAACCCAAGAAGCATTGCATGTTATGCTCCTGGGCACCTGCATCTTGAGGACTTAGCGAGACCTCTTTGGTGCCCTTTGAATGAAATGTGTGCACTATGCATGGAATGAAGGTTGGAGATATTTCTGAGAGCAAAACAAGTAGGTTGGATCCCTCCAGGCCACATTTCTCTCTGTTCTAGATAAACTGTGGCCCACAGGTCAAATCCAGTTGTGCTGGAACACAGACACACCCATTTGTCTACTCATTGTCATTGGCCACTTTTGTGCTACAGTGACCAAGATAAGTAGTTGTGATGCAGACTTTATGTCTCGTAAACCCTAAAATACTGTCTGACTGAGGCCCTCATCCGAGCTTTGCCTTTGATTTTGTGCCCAGTAGACCTGGCTCAGTTGATTGTGTGGATTTAATTTTTCATACAAAAAGGACACATCACCAGCTCCTTTGAAGAAGGCTTCTTGTATCCACTGCTTGATGATGCTTTGGAAGAGATCCTCCTTAGAAACTGGAAGACTCTTCTAGCCTTTTTACTTATGGTTGCAAAACATGGACTTTTCTTTCCAAAAATGACCATGTAACAATCTATATACACTGTAATTCCCAAACATGTTAAATGTACTACAGATTAGCGCCATACACTGTTTTCCTATTACACTCTGGGTTTTAAATGCACAGAAATTGTGTTAGGGGCTTTGTCTGAATTAATGAGAGCCTATCCTAGTGATAAGGAACCAGGCAGATGACCAATGAGGCAAAGGTCTTGAAAACTGGACATGGCTGCCGAATTCAGGGTTTACCAGGCAGCTTCCTAAGTGACCTGGCAAAGGGTTGTCCTTGTGTGGTAGTAGCTCGTAAAGACTGGAGTAATTACACATACGTGTGTTAACCAGTGAGCGTCCAGGCAAATTACAGACTGCCTTGTCTCGCATGACGATTTGTCCTTGAGGCTGTAGCATTGTATCATGCTCGAGGCTTTGTTAGAGCAACCTCCAAATATTTGAGTGGGGGAGGCAGCATCTGGAGGCTCAGTTGAAGATTGTGGGGGGACTAAAAATGGACAGTGAGTGAGATACTGGAACTGCAAGGAAAACGGTTGTATAAGACTTGACCTTAAATAACAAGTCCCAGCTCTTATAGGAACTCTGCTGTGGACAGGTGACGTAGACAAGCATCTGTACCTCTTGTGGAAGGTTCAGGGTGACTTTGGGTTGGAGATGTGTTTGGTGTTCTTAGGGAAGTGGTTTGATTTGCAGCTCTGTGTCTTTAAAAGGACATAGGTAACTTAGAGGTCTACGGTAGACAATAAAAATATAGAAGAATTATAAAGTTGGAGTCAAGTGATAGGGAGAGAGGTGGAGTGTGCAGAACACATTGTCAGAGCAGATTCGCGTGGATCATAGATCTTTCCCAGTATCAAGCTTTACTGATACTTTAAAAGACACAGGCAGTTGAGAGCCTCTGATGAAACAGGCAGAGGTCTAGGACGTTGAGAATGTGTCCCTACAACCCTGCCTCACCACAGGACAGGCACCTCTGACTCAGAATGCTGGATGCGTCTAAGTGAGACTCACTGGGTTATCTCACACAGTTGAAACCATTTATATTATGAAGAGTTCCATGGCGGAGCTCCTCATCATTTTTTAGTACAGCGACACTGTCCAGGGAGCCATACCCTGGAGATGCTGGGGACCTGAGTTGAAGTAATCCTTTGACCAGAGCCATTTTGTTAAGGGCATTCTGTAAATAAGTGTTCTTCCTCCTAGCAAATAGCATTCCTCGAGTTACTGGGAGGTTCAGTTGCTAAGGAAATTAGATTGGGGCACCTGCTTCTTTCCTTTTTCCTGGGAGGTTATCCTCTCCTCTCCCCACCCTCTACCCCCCACACAGGGAATGAATCAAGGGCCAGCTGCTTTAGCTCCTTCCTCCTGGGACGTGAAGATGGAAAGTGCTGGGGTTGTTTAGTGTCAGTCAGGAATACACAGTTTGACAGCTTTGGAATAAAGGAAGAGCAATTATACGTAGGGTACCTGGTGACAAGATATGCAACAAGAATAATTACAAAACTGATTACCGCTACAATGAGAACTATTTGGGTTAAAAATAAAAAAGGAAAACTTTTGGATCCTGGGGGTTGTTCGTTTATAAAAGCAAATTGAATTTCCTAATTTTTGTCTTTCTATTATTGTTTCTGTCTCTGACTGGCTCTACTGAATGCCCATTCCCCTCACCTCCCCCTCAGAAGATCTCAGCTCTGCTGGGACTCCTTTCTGGTCGTCACTTTGTCCTTGCTGTGTCCCCTTGCTTCTCTGCCTCTTTGAAGCTGGCAGGGATCCTAGAATGCAGACAGAGCACATGCCCCACACAAGCAACAGGGCTTTCACCTTAACTCTGAGACACATGCAGGGACTTGACAATTTATCAAAGATTTTCAATTAACAGAATTTATTGAAATCAAGTGAGCTAAGGTCTGTGAGTTGCCCATTAGAAAATAGTAACGACTTGTCTAAATAAATTCAAATTACAATAGTACTCATAAGAAGACTCTTCCATTTTAGAGGTAATTAGACTCTAGGTTATGTTAACAAAGGAAGCTGTAAAAATAATACTTCTTGGGGGTTTTAATTTTTTGGCTGTGATTATAAAAGAAGTATGTAACCATTATGGAAGATTTGGATAGTATAGGAGAAAAAAAAGTCACCTATCCATAATCCTACCCTGAGATACAAACACTATTATACTGTCACCTAGAAGGAACCTCCAATACTTAAAGACCCACAGAGTGTTTTCTGGTGGGGTTTGGCTACAGAGGTGCCCTTTGCAAATTTTGCCACACTTTGATGTTAAACAGTTAGGTATGGTATTCTCTAGATCAGCACTATCCAGTAAAGACATAATGTAAGGCACACAAGTAATTTCAAATTTTCTAGTCGCCAGATTGAAAAAGTAAAAATAAACAGGTGAAATTAAATTTAATAATACATTGTAACCAAATATATCCAAAATATTATCATTTTGTTGCTGATGGAAATCAGGCTCTTTCACAGGATTGTGAGGAAAGTGTTCCAGGAGCCCCCACACAAGAGACTGTGGTGTGGCAAGATGGTTTATTCAGGTGGAAACCTGCCCCTGGATTTCCCGTTCCTCATCTCCCTTCATCGTGCCATGGAATAAGTCCAGCCGTGTCGTCAGCAAGGCCAAAACGAAAGCCAGTGTCCAGAGTTTCTGCTTCATCTTAAGGCTCAGTTCTTCGGAGCCCACACCATCTGCTGTGGGCACCAGTAGCTGCTAGACCCACATGGTGTGTGCTTCTGGGCAAGAGAGAATGCAGACACATGGGCGAGTGTATTACTGAAAGAGAGGGAGGGAGGGAGGGGAGGTGAAAAGGCGGGGTGGAGGGGGCCTGTGTTCCCTTGGGGCTATATTAGCTTGGATTCGGGATGGACCAGGTGTTTTTTCAAAATAACCAATTGATTTCCCAAGCTTCTGCAGCTTTGGATGGATCCCCACCCCCTAGTTAGATTGACAGTCCTCTGTGGTGAAGTGCCGCCCCCTGCACTACCCACCCCTCCCCCCCACCGCCCCATGACTATCCAGCACCAGAGCGGGCAAGGGAGGAGTGTTAATCCCCTTGGTGGAGAAATGCTGTAATTCCCTGGGGTGTGAGGCTGTAGCTTTCTGGTAAAAAAGGTTTATGTGCCCCAGTTTATTAAACTCTGTGTCTAATTCCCTTTGCCCTCCTTTCTTATTAATAATTAGCTAACTACCTACAGTAATAATTTCAACATGTAATCAATATAAATGCTCTTAATAAGATATTTTATTTCATTTGATTTTTTGGTATTTTGTCTTCAAAATCCAGTGCGTATTTTACATTCATAGCACTTCTCAATTTGGAGTGGCCACACTCAAAGTGCTTTCTAGCCATGTGCGAGCCATGGCTGCTGCTTTGCCCAGCACAGGGCCAGATGCTGAGGGATAGCCAGATCTTTGAGATGTCATGCTTACTCACACAACCCATTGTTAAGTCTGAACTTGCCTTGGTATTTTGAAGAAGCAGCCTTCCTCCGCAATACAGAGTAATTGAATGAACTGGCTATTTCTACTTTGCCAGAAATTCAAGCCCCACTTTCCTGCCCGTGCCCAGGAATTCAGTCTTATTATCCTTTGCCTTCAGTGACAGCAACTAATTGTCCTTGTTCCCTGCAATGACTGGAGCAGCAGAACTCTGAGATGGTTCTCACCAGTTGATTGGGAATAACAATGTCACATTCTTCCTACTGGAAGCATTAGCCAAATCCTGAATTTGGCCCTTCTCCTAATAAACACTAAAGCTGTTCATGGGCTGGAACCCCCAAGCTAGACAAAACTGATTTGAAATCTCATTGCTTAGCAGCCCCATTCCATGGCTTTGTTGGCACACTTCCCAGCAGGAGCCGCAAGCTATCTCTTGGCTTAATCTGGTTAAAACCAAATAAAGAATTAGGTCAGGGGCTTCTGGCTGCAAAGCAGTCTGCCTCCAGAACTCCAGCAGAGCTGTGGAATAAAAATAAACAGGGAGAGTTGGAAAAGCATTACTTGGCATTTGCATTTGACTTGTTCTAGGTCAAAATTCTTGCTCTAGTTCTAGGTCAAAACACAGGAGCATGGCAGAGGGCAGTGGGACTGCATTAGCTACCAGGGTATGGAAGTGCCTTTCCAAGGTGCTCCAAGAAGAAACTCCAGGAACTCCAGGTGGCATTTGGGGTTTGAGGCTCGGTGTGGTACGTGGAGTCCAGCTGTCCAAGCTGCCAAACCTGGGAGAAGTTTCCCATTTTATTATCTGTTAAGAATAAGAAAACATGGGGTGGGGACCAGGGCCTAGTCTAGGTCAGCACAGCAGGCCAGCCCCACTAAGACTTAGCTTCACCTGGGATTCAAAGAAAGGTCAAGTACATAGCTCTGAAAGGTCAGTAGGGAGGAGACTCAGATGTCAATCTGTAACCCTAGGGCTTGTTTTGATCTCACTAAATTGGTGGGTCCGGTGAGCCTAGGAGAGAGGCAACCACATCACAGTTTGACCTGCCCAACTGAAAAAGCCCAGTTCCATAGGCCCTGGTTACCAACAGACAGACCGTTCTTAGAATGAGTGCCTCAGACTGATGAGATGTCTGGGCAGATGCAGGCAAGCCAACCCTTGTTGGAAGGTGTTGGAGGGCCCTCTAAGTCCTGGAGCCCCCGCTCCCTACCACCTCCTTCTCCAAGGCTCTTTAGTCTGCTGTTTATCCTGTTAATACACTGACTTTCTCTGCCCGTCATTGGATTCTGTGCCTTTTGGGCTGTGGTGGAAGCAGAGAGCTGATGAGTGGACTGGCTGTCTAGGAACAGTGAAACACAATCCTATCTTTCCCACTTATAGGCCATGTCTGGTGGATGGAGAGAATAGGCTTTTATAGTCTTGAAAGGGGATGCCCATCCTGGGGAGGTGGCCTTGATGCTGTCCAGATCAGCTGTGTGTAAAGGAAGCTCTGAGCTTCCTCTGTGTAATGGACTCTCGCCTCCCTTTGCTGTGAACCTTACCGGCCTGCCCCTTGCCCTGACGGTTGCATTGTCCTACCTCCTGCTGCTGGAGTGAGGACTGTGTCAGCGAGGGGCCGTGGGGGAACAGAAGAGGGTCTCTTTGTCTTCGGGACCTGAGTGGCTGTGCCAGAAGCCACTTTTAGAATGAAAGTCCCTGCACGTTATGTTCCATTTCTCTCCTTGTGTCCCAGTTTCCACGTTGGTGACAGGGAGGACAATGTCATGGGCTAAATTTGGGCCTAATTGAATGCAGCTCAGGGTACTGGGAGGAGTGTGGGTTATGGAGTCAGACAGACCCCAGTTTGAATTCTAGGTTCCCCCAGAAACAAACAAACACAAAGTTCTAGGTTCCCACTTAGTAGCTCTGAGATCTCAGCTGAGTTATTCAACTTCCTAGAGCGACACTTAATGCCTCTGTGGAAACAAATCCACAGACCCATCTCCTCTGATTTTCTGATGACTGGCGGCACACATGTAGAGTGCCTGTCGAAGCACAGCCTCAGTATCTGTTACTATTTTTTTTTTTTTATAAGATTTTTTTTTTTTTTTTTAGATTTTTTT
>PVJI01000328.1:128800-288720 GCA_004026765.1 Micronycteris hirsuta | reverse complement strand
TTAAAGCAATATTCAGAGATCAGCAAGCCAGAATTTTTTAAGATACACCTTTGCCAAATTCCTATTAGAGAATTCCCATCCCACAGACATGATCCACACTTGCTCACACAGGAATCACACGGAGCTGTGCTCAAAACGTGTAAATTCTCAGGACTGCGTGTTTACACACGTGTGGAAATCACTGCCACACATTACATACAGGGAAAAAAAGGTAAAAATAACAACACATTTCTCAAGTGAGAAGTCAGTGAGCAACATATTTAGAGAAATGAAAGAAAAAAAGCCATGAACCTAGCAATAGCCAACAAAAGTATCTTTAAAAAGCATAGACCAAAAATGATGTTTTCAGATATGCAAAAGATAAAAGCTCCCTTCACCAACACACTCCCACTACAAGATGTGTTAAAGGAAGTTCTTTAGGCAGAAGGAAATTAATACTGGATGGAATGTATACCTAAACAAAAGAATTAAGAAATGAGAAATGGCGTTCATATTATAATTTCACATATATGAAATGTTATTATTTACATCTTTTTAAAAGACAATTGACTACTTAAAAAAGATAATATAATATGGGATTTATAACATATGCAAAAGTAAAATGTATGACAACAAAGTATAAATGTTGGGAGAAGCGAAGTTCTTATATGTGTGACGGTCTAATATCACTGGAAGGTAAACTGTGATAAAAATCAAGATGTATGATATAAACCCTGCAGCAACCACTATAATAACAAAACAAGAAGTTTTTGTTAAGTCAAGAAAGAATGCTAAATGGAATCATGAAAGATATTCAGTTAATCAAAAAGCAGACAAAGAAGAAAAAGAAACAACAAATCGGACCAATAGGAGACGAGAATGATAGATTTGTACCTGGCCGCATGGCTCACTGTAGTACAAGTGATTTAAACAACCCAACCACAGAGGTTATAAAACAGCAAGGTGCAAATATATGCTGCCTAGAAGAAAACCACTTTAACTATAAAAACACAATTAGTTTAAAAACTAGAGTGAGAAGATAAATGCTAGTGATTAGAGAATACAGAGAAAAATAAAATATAGAGAAAGATAAAGAAAATAGAAGTGGCTATATTAATATCAAGTCAAAATAGATGTCAGAGCCAAGAATATTACCAAGGATGAGAAAAGTACTTCATATGATAATGAGGTTAATTTATCAAGAGCACATAAAAATCCTAAATATGTATGCACTTATTAACAGAGCTACAAAATACATGAAGCAAAAAAAAAAAAAAACTGATAGAACAGCAAGAAGTAAACAAATCCAGAATGATAGTGATGTATTTCAATCCTTCTCTCAATAATTGATAGAACAAGAAGACAGAAAATCAGTAAGAATGTAGGAGACTTGAACACTATCAACTAACTTTGCCTAATAAACATTTCTAGACCACTCACTCAACAGCAACAGAATACACATTCTTTTCAAATGTACGTAAAACATTAACCAAGAAAGACCATATTCTGAGCCATTAAACAGTCAATTATAAAAGGATTCTAGTCATACAGAATATATTCTCTAATGACAATTGAATTGAATGAGAATTAATAACTGAAAGATCTCAAATGAATCCCCAAATATTTGGAAACTAAATTTTATACTTCTGTATAAACTGTAAGTCAAAAAAGAGAAATTAGGAATTATTTTGAACACAATGAAAATGTGGATTTTCACATTTCATTTCATTTCATTTCTGTGTTTGTGGGATTCTGCTAAAGCAGAATTTAAGGGATATTTATAGTATTAAATACCTATATTAGAATAAAAGAAAAGACTATAATCAACCATCTCAGCTGCCAACTTAACTAACTAGAAAAAGAAGGGCAAATTAAATACAAAGTAAGTAGATTAATTAAAATAGTAAAGACCAAAGAGAAATCAATGAAATAGAAAACAGAAAACAATAAGGAAAATCAATGAAACCAAAAGCTAGTTCTTTAAACAGATCAATAAAATTGATAAAACTCTAGCCAGCTGAGTATGAAAAAATAGAGAAATGACACAAACATACTCAACAGCATTAATCATTATGAAAATGAAAAATAAAGCCATAAGAAGATAGTATTACATTCCTGTTATGATACTGAATTTTAAAAGACTGTCCATATCAACTATTGAAGAAGATACAGAACAACTGGAACTCAAACACTGCTGTTGGGAATATAAAATGATACTAACACTTTGGAAAACAGTTTGACAGTTTCTTTAAAGGTTAAACATATATGATCTAGCCATTCCACTCCTGGGCATTTTCATGGGAGAAATGAGAGAATATGTCCACACCAAGATTAATACACAAAATTTATAGCAGCTTTATTTGTAATAGCTCAAAACTGGAAATAACCCAAATGTTCATCAATAGGTGAGTGGATAATCAAACTGTCATTTATCAATGAAAACAGAATACTACTCAGCAATTAAAAAACAGAATGAACTAGTAACACATGCTAAAACATTGATGAATTTCAATGATGTCAAACCATAAGAAACCAGACCCCCTAAGAGAATACATACTGCAAGATTCCATTCATATAAAAATATAGAAAATGTAAACTAATCTATAGTGACAGCAGATCAGTTGTTGCCTAAAGGAAGGGAATTAAGAGAGGGTCAGGAGGGAGGGATTATAAGAAGGAAACTTTGCAGATGGTGAATATGTTCTTTTTCTTAAAAATGGTGGTGGCTAGGCCTGGCTGGTGTAGCTCAGTGGATTGAGTGCGGGCTGGGAACCAGAGGGTCCCGGTTAGATTCCCAGTCGGGGCACATGCCTGGGTTGCGGGCCAGGTCCCCTGTGAGGGCCATGTGAGAGGCAACCATACATTGCTCTTTCTCCCTCCCTTCTCCTCTCTCTGAAAATAAATAAATAAAATCTTTAAAAAAAAATGGTGGTGGCTAAACAGGGTACACACACTGAAGTCAGAACTTACCAAATTGTACACTTTAAAATACATGCAATTCATTGTATGTCAACTGTGTTTCAGTTACACTGTTTAAAAGATCAGTGAACAAATATGAGTAAATACATAAATCAAAAGTTTGTTTCTATCAATCATTCACATTAATCAATATAGGAACACTAATCTATTGGGGTCTTGGTAAAACCATCAATGAAGGTAAAGGGGATCCATTTGAATTTATTTTATTTTGTCTAAAATTAGCCTAAAATATATTACAGGTTTTTTTTTTTACAAACTCATTAAGAAAACAAGATATTATATTTCCAAAAAATTACTTACAATTAAAAAATTCACTATAGGACTTTCTCTTTCCCAATATCTATATTAATTCTGTAGCCGTGATAATTCTAGTTTTGAGACTCATTCCACACAGTAAAATTTTGATGCACTTTGGACTTATTGTTTTACATGATCAATATATTTGTATGACTTAAGATCTTTCTATTTGTGGTTCAGATCAAACAGGACTGAGAATTTCTGATCACTTATGCCCAGACCCTACAGAAGCAAAGGTTATACTGTGATAATGTGTTCATTGTGAACTGTACCCAATACATGCTACAATCCGAATTTGTTCCAGCTACAGTTGTAATTCACCTTTGAAATTCAGTGCATGGAAAATAGAAAAAGATTAGGCTGCTTCAGAGAGGGATAAAGTAAGGTACATTTGGTTCTAACTTGTTGTTTTTTTTTTTTCAAGCTAACAATCTGCCTGACATTTTTTTTTATCCTGCTCTCACTTTCCCAGCGGAAAAATCAGTCCCTTTTCCTGTCATGTAATCTTTCCATCTACATAAAGTCTGAATATTAAAAAAGATTCTTAAACTGAAGTAGGCCAAGTGCCATCTTAAATATAAAGTCATTGAAATATATAATACACTTAAATTCAGGTTTATATTGCTTAAGTGCCTCATTTAACATTACCAAGAGCAAGTCTTCAGTGGGTCTGTGAATAGGTGTCTAATATATTTATACATATTTTAAAATGTGTATCTTCAATATTTAATGCCTGTACTCTTATTTATAAATATCCTTTGTTTCAAATTTTTTTTCAAAATTGCCACAAACACTGTGCTGACCACGTGTGTGTTTATAGATCTGCTTTTTCTGCATAGGGTGTTCTCTTATTGCTTTATATCCAAACTGTTGTAGCTGCCTCTCTTCACCCCAAACACTGAAAGAGAAAGTGTGGTAAAGAGTTCGAAGGCTTTGAACTCAGAGGTTCTGGGCCCCAAGGCCATCACACACTGACTTCAACTTTGGGCACTGTTTTTAACCTCCCTCTGCCTGTTTCTTCAAACAGTACATGGGGATGATATTCATAGGGTTGCTGTGAGGATTAACCGAGGGAATAGGATAAAGCGCTTAGCCAAGAGCCCGGCTCATGGTGAGCTCTCAAAAAACAAGAACTATATATGAACTAAAAATTTTTAGAGTTGGACCCAATTCTTTTAAATGTTGTTATTATATAGCAATATATATACAATGCATCCTAGCTGAAATGGAATATTGAATGATTATTTTTTTTTACCAAAAGAAGTATCTCTTGTAAAGGTAGAGAAAGCCTAAAAAAATTATATAATTAAACTGAACAGACCTAGTTTAAATTCCAGCTTTGGCATATAATTAACTTATTCTGGTTGGTTGTTATAGTCCCACTGTCCATCTGATAGTCTGTAAAAAGGGCATGACCTATAAATGGCAGATGCTCGGTGAATGTGTACTGAGTGATACAATCCAATATATTGTCTACAGCAGCAATTTCTATACTTTTATCTGTCTGACAGGATAAGATTCCTTTCACTTTGAGGAAAGACCATAAAATTGAGTGATATTTCTCAATATATCAGTCACTAATAATCATGTCTGTCTCTCTAATGATAAACCTAGGGTGCAAGTGTGCCTCTCCAGGGCATTAGTGGCATTACAACCTGAACTGCCAAGTTTAAAGCGTGTGAGAATTCCAAGAGCAGTTACAGACCATATGAGACCCTTACAACTACTTACAGAAAACCAGTTCTAAAAAACTCCATGCAATTGACCACTGAAAATATCTTAAATTTGCTTTTTTTTTCAAACAAAACACCATTGCCCTTGATGTTCATCATCCTTTAAAGATTATTTTATTCATTTCCAGGTCTCCTGTTATGGCTGGAGGTCTCTTTGCTGTGAATCGAAAATGGTTTTGGGATTTAGGTGGCTATGATCCAGGTTTAGAAATCTGGGGAGGAGAACAGTATGAAATCTCTTTTAAGGTAAGCCACCAAGACCGTCTTCACACTATGTCTACAGAATTTTGACGAGCCTGATGGAATGTCATTATTTTGTTTTATAAGATGACAGAATGAAAATAGACATGTCGCCTTCCCAAGCCAGCTTTTGGGTGAGAGAAACTACTTCCTTCTGATGTTTCAGTGAGACGTACCCATGCAATTAAAAAAAATACATAATAGAAACAATTGAAGATCTGATATGCAGGTTGGAAACTTGGTTTGCCCTCAGACCTACTGCTCCCTGACAAGTGTTTCCTTCTGAAGCACTTAGAAAATATAGGTAGAAGAATGAAGATGAAAGAAATCAAATTTATTGAAGCTTTTGCCCTTTTTTATTTGTTCTAGAAATAGCATTGTACATTTTGATTATGACGAGTTGTTCCAAAATTTCAACAACAGAAGTTATTTTAAATGATGAATCACAAATGAAAGCTATTTTTATGTAACTACAAAATAAGCAAACATTTTTAATCATTTTTCTGAAGTTGCCCAGGTCTCTACTTGCTTTGACCATAAACACTCAGTAAAATCATACACTTGATCACATATATGTTTATGGTAGAATATCAAATTTTAGGGTTTATAAATGAAAAAACTTTACCACAACATGTGAAGAACATAAACAGAGCAAAATAAACTGTGCAAAAGATTGTACTCCCAACCTGCAAAAGATTTTTTTTCCTAAAAGCAGTCTCAAACCAGAAAAAACATTTTTTACATTATCATTGTCACTATTTATGTAGAAGAAAGATTTATTCTTACAAGATTTATCATATAGAAATCTCTTATTAAGTACAATAAATCAGCTTTTCCTAACTATTTCCATTGTGAAATCAAATCAATTCTTGCTGAGCAAAAAAAAAAAAAAATGTATTCTGAATATGGTAAAAGTCAAATTTAGGAATCTAGTTAAACTTTTTGAATTGATGTATAAAAAATGATAAAAGCTGACTTTTATAGAATTGTTAACAGCCATACTCAATGTGTTAACAGAAGTGATGTGTTGTCCTCAAAGTGTCACAAAATAAATATCCACAAAGGGGTGCTCAGGAGGCATGACTGAGGCTTCAAGACATCTAGAATTTTCCATCTCACTATGCTGCCAATAATCCTTGAAATACCATTTATCAAATTAGTGCTTTTCTTTTATCATCTTCCAGACACATCTAATGTCACATGTAAGCTTACCTTTTTTCTTCACCTTTTTATAAATACATTTTTAAAATCCTTGCATTTACCAATGTCATTTGCGTTTCTCTGTTATAGATGCACACTTGTCACATTATATATGATAGGAGGGAATAATAATAGAGTAATAATTTTAGAAATAGCATCCACTGCCTTTACCCGTGGTATGAACGAGATGCTGAGCTAAGTGTTTATATGCATTATCTGATTTGGAATCACAACTCTGAGACGTAGTTATTATTCTATTTACTGATGAAGAAACTGAGATTTAAAGTTTTAAAGATTTTAGATTAAATTATTTTTAACTTTTAAGGATTGAATAAACTACCCAGTGCCACTTAGGGGTTAAAATGCTCCATTTCTGCTTAATTGCAGAGATGCAGGAACATGAAATTCTCTGACACTCAAGTCATATCTACCAACACCATTCTCAAATTCACTGATCCATACCTAATTGTTCCTCTCAATGAATAGAAACAAGTGTCTCCATTGTAGTCTAATAGCAAAGCAACAAACTTCCTGCTGCCCCTAGCAAAATACCACTGGTCAGCAGGTACTACCTAAAGCTGGGTGCAAAATTTACAGTAATACCTTCAACTGGAAGCATTAAAGATAAAAATAGCATTGCTTTATTTGCACTATCATCAGAATTCAAGGGATTCTTTTTATTTTCACAGCGCAAGACAATTTTTTCTTAAATTCTATTAATTCATGAATTCTTTAAGTTTAAAATATTATTAGGAATGTTTCTATTAAGCAGGAGATGCCTGGTTTTGAATAATGAACTGAATGGTGGATAAAATTGCTATTGAACAGCAGGAGAGTTTGCAGAATATACTTTTGTATTTGAAATCATAAAGGTATTTTCTGAACCAACATAAACTTGCATCTCTCACTTCTCTGTCACTCGTATTATTGCATCTCTTCTGGGTGACCTGAGATTTTATTACCCCATTTTCAATATTTTAGTTATCTGTCATTCTGACAGATATAATTGGAATTCAGCCCTGTCGACTTTGTCTAGAAACCATGGCAACAGCACTGGGAGTTCAGGACTAAATTGCCCTAGGTTGTTTGGTTGGAAAGACAGCTTCTTTGGTGACAGCTATGTCATGCGGTACAGGGTCCCATTTTAGACATATCCCTTCATTCTTCTCACTACTGTGTGATGACCTTGGGGTTCCTGTCCCTCCTTATTAGCATTTGTAACATGAGGAGGACAAACTTAAACAGGCTTAGTAGAACTTTCATTGAAGTAAGAAGAATTTTCTCTGAAAAGAATCAAAAGAATTATGTACAATATCTGGGTTAAATGGTATTACATGATACCATTTAAAATAAAAGAGAAAAATCAAATGTCTGCATTTTTTTGACATATTCCATAAATTGAGATTAATTTTACATGTAAAACACTTCAAGATGTACACTGGTCAGCACTTAAGCTTTGGGAAATATGTATGGATAACTGAGAGTTCACTAGTGTACCTCACACCATAATATAGAAAATATTTGAAGTCTAGAACTTAAAAGCTCTAATTCAAAAGATTTCTATCTAGGGTTGTTATCAGACATCCTTGCTAGTTGTTTACTTTTCAGCTAAAGAATCATTGCACCACAATTGATGACAAGATTCCATCGCTGTATAAAAGTATTTCCAGAAAGCTCTGCTTTATATAAAGGGCTTAGTTTGGGTTCAAACAGTATTTGGTTAAAAGTGCTCCTCAAAAAAAAAAAAAAAGCCCCAGCTGGTGTAGCTCAGTGGATTGAGCGTGGGCTGGGAACCAAAGGGTCCCAGTTCGATTCCCAGTCAGGGCACATGCCTGGGTTGCAGGCCAGGTCCCCAGTGAGGACCATGTGAGAGGCAACCACACATTGATGTTTCTCTCCCTCTCTTTCTCCCTCCTTTCTCCTCTAAAAATAAATAGAATCTTAAAAAAAAAGTGCTCCTCAATTCTTTTTCCCTCTAAAAATCTTCCCTTCCTTTTTCTAACATCTAATTAGGTGAGTAAATTTAATGCCATAACATAAAAGCCAACCTAGTGTAATTTTCAAGGGTTAGTTGAGGAAAAGATCTCTCCAGGACAATGATCTGTCTGCACTGTGCCCAGTTGTTAGTATGGTTTAATATGAATCTGAACTCCTAGATGGCCCCGAATGATCCAGCTATCCTCCAAATGTTGCTAGGTCAGCCAGCAACTGCTTGGGAGTAGAAAAGAGCATTGAGTCAGTCATTCAACAAGCTTTTATTGAGCATCTAATTTGTGTCAGGCATTGGTCCAGGTACTCAATTTGGAATGGCACCTGGAAACAAAAAGGAAACCAATATAGACTGCACTGTGTGGCATAAAAGAGATAACCCACATCTTTAAATATTGTGTACCATTTAAGTTGCTGAAATAATATTAAAATCATTATGAGTCTCTGGTTTTCCAGAGTGTGTTTTCATATCCATTCCCCAAAGATGGAAGTCCAAATGTTAGCATTTTCAAAAGACCTGTCCTTTGATTGCTGAAAGCCGTTCTCAGAAAATAAAAGTAAGCAAAAACTACTAATCAGGCACTGCGAAATTTAGAATGAAGCCCATGGACTGACTGACTCTATTCCACAGAATTCTCTGGCATGGAACATAAAGTTTAGATCTGGGTATAAGAGACTTAAATTTGGTTTGGGTCACCCTTGCTCAGCCCCAGGATCTTATCACTGTGGCTCCACAATGATCTGATATTTCTTGGGCCATTTTGTAGCCGAGGAAGAGTTCTTGATCACCAGCCCTAGCAGTAGAGAATTGTTCTTGTCTCCAGATGAGATTAGTATGGGACCAGATGTTCTAGAGTGAGTCTTCCAAACCTGGCAGCCCCACACAGCCTATTTCAAAAATCACTCTTAGTGAATGATAACACACCACAATCACCTTTGTTTTGTACCGTTGTCCTTCCCATGCATTGAGCTTAACGTTCAGACATTTAAGGAAACTTTGACTTAATGTCTTACAATCTTTCAGGCCTTCTGTCATTAAGTCATTCAACAGACATTTATTTATTGACTACAATGTGCCAATTCTGGGCTAAGCTCTTGAGATTCAAAGATAAATGTAGGGAAATTCTCACTGTGAAGGAGCTTACTCTCCAGTAGCAGCTTGAGAATTCATGTGCGACCATTACTTGTCCTCGGTATTGTTTGGAATATATGTTATTTCCATACACACAGTAATAACTTGGGATATTTACAACAGCCTCTTTGTTACCCTCCCTTTCTCTACTCTTTCAATCTATCTCCACATATCATCCATTTATTCCCATGGTTGCTTTATTCTCTCCTCCTACAAATTCACAACTGCTCCTAATTACCACACAAATGAAATGAACAGACTGAATCATACCCCATGAAACTTTCCATCAATTACCTGCCTCACCTACCTGTCTCAATTTACACTGCAAACCAATTTAAATAGTGTCTCCTTTTATATCCCAGAACATAGGAATTTACACTTCCATTTCTGTGCCTATTTACTGCAGCGATTTTAACTAACCAGTCACACTTTGTTCTGTGGCTGAGAAATTTGTTTATCCTCTCTACAGATATTAATCAGCAACCTTTACCATGAGTCCATGAACCATGCAAGCTACATTCTGTACAAAATTACAAAGGGAGCCCAGTAGAAGCCACTGGATCGAGTAAAATTCAGATGATTATTTCACCTATTAAGCATAAAGAGCAATTCAAGGAAAAACTACGTTAAGAATTTCCTCCAAAGTAAAACAGAAAAATGTACTTTTAGTCACCAATTTTCTAATGCAGGAGAGTCCCTCTATGTGTGGGTCTACCAACTGCACTGAAGTTGGGGAGCATAAACCATACCCACACTGCATTCCCTATGAGTTCCTGTTTGGGTTCTTTTAAATCGGAATAAGAACCTATCTTAATGCAGTAATAGAATCCTTCTGAATTTTTAATGAGTTTTACCTCACCTTTTACTGTTACTTTGCCCACATCTAATTTGACAGCAATTTTTTAACAACTCAAACCTCTCCAACTCCTTGAATTAGTTTTGACATGACCAAAAATTCCTTCTCTTTTCATAACTGTATTTCATCAGTTTAAGTGGTATTTAATTAAATTACATAATTACCATTTTTTAAAAACTGGCATAATCACATTTGGAAAGAAATGAACTCACTTTGATGTAATCATGTAAGTTAACTGTTGTGGACAAAAAATTCCAACTGCCTTTAACATAGCCTGTATTCAGCATGAGTTCACCAGTAATATGAACGCAATTCAATATGTTTACAGAGGGAATAGAGAGTAATGGTTAATACATGAAATTGATTGAACAGAGATCAGTCCTTGCTGTCAAAAACCTTCTGTCTAGGGAGAGACAGGAAAAGCTCAGAGGCAGTTCACTGTTACGTTGTCAGGAAGGCAAATTTCCCCCTCATTCAGGATCAGGTCTAGGGGTGGCTGTCCCTCCTGGTCTTCATCCCTACCCAGGGGTCCCAGTTGCCTGACCTTTGTCAGCAGGCTTACCGGTAGATACCCATGGGTTTTGAATGGCCAGTGTCTACTGTGATGAGTCTAGAGGGAGCCAGCTGTGGTGTCCTTCTCCTGTGTCTTCCCCTCTGCACCCTGCAGACCATTTCTGTCCTTCACTGTCTAGTTGTCACATTTTTTCCCTTCCACCAAGCCCAATCTTGTATAGTCTCTAAAGTGAAAAAAAAAAAAAATCAGTCTTAAAATAAGCCTCTGGGTCTCTTTGAATATTTGCTTTTACTTTGGTGTGGCTGGAAAAGAAAATGATTCTGGAGTAAAAATAGAAGATGGAAAACATGTTGAGCATAACAAAATGAATGTTTCAAGTTATAATCCTACCACGCACAATTAAGCCTACATAGCTTAAAGGGACTCAAATAAGTCTGAGATTTTAATATACAGATTGTTTATTTTCTATCCATTTATGAATTATAATTTCTACTCCTTTACGATTTATAAAATCTTTACATGAAGCTATGTCCCAAAGTTCTGGGCATTCTGCTCTTCCTCTGGTGGTAATAATATTATCTGGTCCCTTAACAAGAAAAGTAATGAGTTAGCACTTAAAGACCATTGAAGTTAATTTCTTATTCTACTCAATACTAATGCAAGGTAAAAATATAATTTCTATTTTATAAGTAAAAGGCTTTTACTTACTTAATATCAAAGTGACAATTAGAATTCAGGTTTGCTCTCAAAACCATTAGCCTAATTTCCCTTAGCTGGAAAAATAGAGGTTTTTTTTCCCCTTGGTGAAAAAGCGGCTACTGTCACTTTCATGAAACTACTTAAAAAAGGAAATGTAGTTTCTTCCTATCTGATTTTTATTAAATATGAAGGCTGACAACTCTCGTTATGATTTAATGTAAAATTCAAATTGTACTATCTTCAAAATGCACTGATTATTCAACAAGAATTGAATATACACAACAGGGACTAATCATTGAGTACAGACTGTTCCATTCTTAATCAAACAAGAAAAGATCCATCAATCTAAGATTGTCATTGCTCAGTAAACCAAATATTCTAGAACTTATCCTCATTGGAGCTTCTCAAGAAGAAACTTGGATTTTATTTATTGGTACTTGGAAAATCCAAAATGGTAAGCCCACAAAATTAGTTAAATTCAAAGTTTTCCTACAAAGTACATGACCATGGGGAAAAAAAAAGAGTTAAGTGCAGTTATAGTTCAACAATTGAATGTCAAACAATTACAATATATTTACAGTTTTTAAATGGACAACAAGTATCTTCTCTTAGAGATCACTCAAAACAAAAAGGAGAATAAGAAAGAGGAACAACAAAAAAATCAAACCCTATATCATTGACAAATTACCGTAGATCTTATCCCCCCCATCCACAATATATAAAGAAGGTTATCAAGGCAACGAAGGTAAATTTAATGATGTTGCAACAGGGGATGGGAAGATGGAATGATCCCAGCTACAACTTTCACTTGAAGTCAGCATATCTCCATTTTCCAAGTAATTGGCACAACCTAAGGGGAAAAACCACAATCACTTGTTTGAAATAATAGCAACCTGGGTGATTGCTGATGACCAAAGCTTCCCTGGATTGAGTTTAGTATAGGAGATGCAGCAAATGGGAGGATGGGGCAATTCCAAAAGAGGCATTACTCAGACCAGCCATATGTGCAGGAAGCAGCCTATTAGTGAAGCAGATTAGAAGAAAGATACTCAATATCAAAAGCAGTCTTGCAACAGCCAAGCCTTATTGGATGCAGACAAATAAAAGGCTGAAGCGATTCAATTATACACAAATTTTATGTCATGGGGTGAATAATCGGTAAGAATAATTCACCCTATTCAAAGATGAATAATAATAATTTTTAAAGGAAGTAGCACAGAAAAATACTACAAGAAAAAAGAAGAAAGGACCGGGAAAAATGAAGAAAACTCACCAAAACAATGTTGCTACACATGGTTAGAAATTTTTTGAAAATATTGATGAAGTCATTGAGTCTATAAAATAATATGAAATACTGAACTTTATGAGATTAGGCAAAACATCAAAAGACAAGGCAAGTAGGTAAAAAAGATAGTGCAGCAGTCGGGATATAACGAAGAAGAAACAGATGCCATCACTGAAGCGAAGGTCACACTAAAGGCAACGCAAAGGAGAGTATCCCATCTCCTCTGCACCTTTAAGGTCAGAAAAGAAAGAAATCTTTCAAATTGGTTATAAAACTAGCATATTAATAGCAAATTCTGGCCAAGATAGCACAACAAGATTTCAAAACTGCAGACATATTTTACTTGTAAATATTAAGATTAAAAAAACAATAAAAGATTACACAGTTGAACAACTTTTCAAACATTAATATACCAAAATAAGTGCAGCTGTCATGGATGTGTTTCAGTATTGAACTATGTAACATAACATAATAATGTATTCACCTTCATAATGCATTTGAAAGGTTGCAGTCACCTCCATAGGTAATATAAAGGCATTTGGTAAACTTTGTAATTTGTTTGGAACAGAATATTTAATACTTAGCATTATTAAAGTATTACTATGTCCCTGACTGGTGTGGCTCAGTGGACTGAGCACCAGCCTGCGAACCAAAGGGCTACTGGTTTGATTCCCAGTCAGGGCACATGGCTGGGTCCCCAGTGGAGCATATGAGAGACAACCACACATTGATGTTTCTCTCCCTCTCTTTCTCTTCCCTTCCCCTCTGTTTAAAAAATAAATAAATAAAAATCTTTTAAAAAATAAATAAAATGAAATAAAGTATTGCTATGCATTTGTATAGTGTCTATCAACTCAAAAAACATCAGCTAGCTTACTAAGAAAAGTATGATTTTTCCATGAAATTATTATTTAATATTACTCTGGAGGTAGTAGGTAATTCAGTTAGACAAAATACAATATAAAATATAAAAATTGGAGAGGAGGAGAAAACGTTTTCATTAATTACAAATAATATCACCGTATGCCTACCTGTACAATACAGGGAAGCTGCTAAAAAACTGCTATAAACAATAAGGAACTGAGGAAGTTTCCTGAGTAAAATATTTGTGTGGTTGTGGGGTCATGTGGGGGTAAGTATGTAGAAAGTAATAGCCTTTACATATACAAATAACAACCCCCAAAGAGGACACCATTTACAAGAGTAGGGAAAAAAACAACTGGGAATAAACTTAAGAAATATCCTAGACCTCATGAAGAGCAGTTATAATGCTACTGAGGGACACACATAAAGGCACGGACACATGAAAATTCATAAAGAAGATAATTCTCCCTAAGCATCCTCATAAATGTAATGCAATCCCAATAGTGGTAACATGAAATCTGGGGTGAGCCAGAAAAAGTGCTTCTAGTTCATAAGGCAAAACAGATAAATAGAATAATGAGCTTTAATTAATAAGCATTTTCTACTTTCTCCATAGTTGTCTGAAAATACAAAAACCACACAGGGTGTTCAATTCATACTCCTAAAATAGTTTATTTGCCTCCCGAAAAGACAGCTCAACCTCATTTTACAAGGAGACTCTTTTTCCCTTTCTCCATCTCTCTATAAACAATCATGATAGTTTGTAAAAATGGTTTTGTTAGAAATAAATTCAGCCTTATAAAATGTGCTCATTAGAAATCCTTTTTATGCCAAGAATGGCTCTAAAATATTTTATATACCTTCTCACTGCTTTTCTGAGACAGCTTTATTAGAGACCTCTTCTAACTTTTGAGCATGCGAAATACCACAGCATAGTTGAATTTGTATCTGAAATGTGACAGAAGCCTTTTTATGGCACACCATCTACCTTCAGATGCACAAGGAAATATCTGAAGTTGTTCCTATGGGTTTTTTTCCCCTGCAATATTTAGCCTAGGTGACATAAAAATAACCATTTTAATTCAACATGCCCAGAATTGATCTTCCAAAGAAAATATTAAAATGACTCTAAACTCATTCAGAAACTCAAAGATAAACAGAAACAGCTGCTAAATGTCTCACCAGCCAGTCTGAGATTCATTTCAATTACCCAACAAAAGGTACCTCAGGTGTAGCGGAGCATTTTCAAGTTAAATTTTATGTCCATTAGACATAAGCCTAGCGGCAAGTCTGAATCCCTCCCAGTAGTTACTTCCTTTATGTCTGATGACATTTTCCTAATTCCCTGTTTAATTTTATGTTAGTTTTTATAGATAGTTGTAAAGTGAGCAAGATATATCAATTTACGCAGCATTCAGTGTCTGTATTAAGGTCAATGTGACTTCCTATTGAAATCTTTTTCCAATATTGGGATTGTTTTCACATTTTTATATTTTTCTAGTTGCTATTTTTTTCTAACAAGAAAAATGAAATATAATACAGTTACTCTAATGCTTCTGATGTGTAAATTTATATAAAGCGAGTCAGCTTGCCCCATCTCAAAATTGTATAGAAAGTTAAAAAAAAAAAAAAACATACAATTCTCAAGCCCTTCATCCATATCTCAATGACAATACCATAGAAAGCCTCAGAGTACATACACACAACAGTAGAGGTCTAAGGATTTGATTTTTACATTCTACATCAAGGTCAACAACCAACAATAGACAAGGCCCACAAGTCCATCCTCCTCCCCAAACTGTGAGAGTGACCATTGAGGATGCAGTCCTTACCTTGCCCGCCCCACACCCGCATACATTCACAAACTCGCCTGTTGTCATAAGACCTGACCCCTCTCATAGAGGTCAGCGTGTGGCTATACAATAACCTCTCTACGTAGCCCCCAACATACCTGAAACTGAAAGTTGTCCACTGACAGTGTCCATAAGGCCACCCTTCTTGAGTACCTATTATGTGCCATGTAAGAGTGCTCTGTGCATAACGTAACTTAGTGCTTACAACCACCTTATGAAGGAGACACATTTCTACAACTTTTCAGAAGGTGAAAGTGAGATGCCAAGAAAAAAAAAAAAAAGACAAGAAAGAAAGAAAATGAGATGCATAAAAGGCAGTAACTTTCCCAATTAAAACCCTGGTCCAGAGTGTTCTTTCCGTTATTCCACATCATGAAAGTATATCAACTTCTCCTCAAGATAAAAAATAACATGTAAATGCCATTATGAACGTTTAAAAGTGCTCCCATTTCTTTATTTGGATGAAGTTTCTTTGTACTGAATATTGCTAAAAAATAATAATAATAATTGACTATCAACTGGAGCTTCGAAAGCCCTTCACTTCCCTAGTGTTTGCCCTAATGGTGTTCAGCTGAGTAGTTTTGACTGCTGTGCTTATTTCAAAGTGCACTTGGTGCTCCTAGACAGTCAAACCCTCACTGTTCAGAAAAAGAGATTTTTTTAATGTGGATTCTTTGGCTTACTGAAAGTTAGAAACCCAATTGCCTAATGTAGAGGAAAGGGAAAATGGACGGGACACTCACATGCACAACCGTGAAAAAGTCAGGGAAGGGACTGATCCTCAGGGAGGCCTGGAAACAGGCCCCAGATGCTGCCAGGACCCTTTCTCTGCATATCTTCCCCTGACTCTCTCTCTGTCAGCTCCGTTCCCTCTCATGGACTCGCCTTCCACCCTCAGGCTTTTATTTCCTGCTTTACCAATAGAAAGGTCATTTTGATCTGATGACACCACAAGGGAAGACTTCATTAGACTGGTCTGAGTCTTGTTCCCACTCCTGCCGTTAGGAAGGTGGTATGATTGACAGCCAACTCAGAAGCAAAGCAGAATCCCATTTGCGAATTTCCCTGAAGAACAGAAGTGTGGTTCCATTACAGAAAGGCAATTTTTTAAAGGTTTTATTTTTTTTAATTTTGTTGTTTACTCTATTATAGATGTCCCCATTTCCCCCCCTTTCACCTGCTTGAGCTCATTCCCCACCCTCCCTTCCCACTGTGGTCTGCATCTATGAATTATGCATATGTGTTCTTTGACTAATCCCTTCACCTTCTCTCATAAACAAAAGTTTTTTAAAAATTTTATTTATTTTTAGTGGATGGTTGAATCCAGAAATTTAAGCAATTAGATACAAAATCTGGAAACATGTAGAAAAGCAAACACATTTCCTCTAATGTACCTTCTAAACTGTAGAATAATGAATGAAGGAAAATGAGGGAGTATGTCCTTAACCGTAGTATTTTACCTAAAGAAGTTCTATTAACATGTTTAAATGCATTCTTTCCTTCCCAAGACTTAGTGTTCCAAATAAACCAAAAAGTGATGTATCTGTTTTTCTGTTCAGGCACTATACTAATCACTGTTTTAGAATCACTGTCTTTAAGACTGCTTAGAGTTGCTGCAATATGAACAGTGCATCGGAAAAGCAGTGATCATCCGAGGAACGTTCCCTCTGAAGCCCTGCTACTCCCCCCACCCAGACCTCTCGAAGCTCATTAAATGCAAAATAGATTAGGCATGATATCTTCTATACTGACAAAACACAGCATTGCTTACTTCGAAACAAAATCCTATGCAAATAGCTCAAGAAACCAGAGCTTTTCCCTGAGCTTAGAAACTACCATACTTTCATTAAAAACTGTAGGTACATTGCCCAATGTCTGTGTTTAATATGTGCCAATCAACAAATAGAAAAAGAAGTCAGGAAAGGTCAAAATAAACTTTTATTTTCTCCTGATCTCAGAGAATAATCTGAAAACCCAAGTTTGTGAGAGTAAAGCAAAGCAATGGGGTATGGGGGTTCAACTTCTCACTGCTGCTGTTTTGTAGAAGTCAGGCCAAAAGGTGCAGCTTGACTACATCTAGCCGGGAAAGGCGGCTTAATGACAGACGTTGCCCTTTTCGATATCTACAATCCAAAGCTTTTAAGGTTAACAATTAATATTTTAATGTATAGATAGATGGCAAAGTAGTTGTTTCCCTAGTCTTATGTTTTTCAAAGTAGGGTGATGAGAACTAAGTGCAGGATGAGAGGGTGTTTGGGGCAAAAGGACTTGGAGCTAGGACTTGAAGGAGATAGGGAGTTAGCGGTGTGTCTGGAAGAGAATCCCAGATAGAGGGAACAGTCAGTACAAAGGCCCTGAGGTGGGGGAATAACTGGCATGTTGGAGGAACAGAAAAGATCGCATGATAGCTTGAGCAGAGAAAGGGGTATAAAGTAGGAAATAAAATTAGAGAGACAGCAGATTTTGCAAATGAATGCATTTTTTGAAAATTTAGATTGTTTTCATATAGTATAGTATGTTTCACTTATATCTGATAATAACATTTTCTTATTATCCTCCTGACAATCAATTTCCTACTGAAAGTAATTTCATATTCTGTGTGACCGGTATAATTGTATGATTCCATTCAATTTAACATTCTCTATGTCTAAATTCCAGTGTGTGACGATAATGAAAATGATTTTAAAAATAAAGCAAGCATTCAATTATTTAGTCAATTTGAACTACATTATCAAAAAAAAATGCTTTGTGCTCAATCATGGGTAAGATAACATTGCTTTAAAATATTTATGTTGTCAAAATAAGACACATTATTTATAAATCTAAGACATTTCTCCAAGAACTGAATATTTAAGTGTGACAATGCCATAGACATTTTTTAGAACATCATCACATTATACTAACAAGAAATCTTTTAAAAATATGAACTGCATCTTTTAGAATAAATATAGGATTTGATAAATGCCACAATAGATGTGTTTTCCAGAGGAACAAGGTACCTACACTATTACCTAAACACGCCTCTCTAAGGCAGCGGTTTTCAACCTTTTTATCTCACAGCGTACATAAACTAATTAGTAATATTCTGCAGCACACAAAAAAGATATGTTTTACCTATTGACAAAAAAATAGGTATTATTTTGATTCATTTACACCAGACGACTCTTGTGTTGGCTGTTGTCATTTTTTTATTTGACGATCTAAGGGAAAAGAAGTCAGTGCCCTGACTAAATAGTCAAGTGTTGCATGTTTTAAAACTTCCTGTGGAACACCATTTGAAAATTGCTGCTCTAATGTGTCAGGATGACACTACTGAAATAGGCATTGTTATTGTAAGACTGAAAAAAAATAAAGATGTGCAGGCGCTATCTGTGGTGTGGAAACGAGAACAGCTCTACAATTAGGGACAATTGACTTGGTGTGCTTATGGTGAAAAGCAAGTCGGCCCTGAGGTTGTAAGAAGCACCGTTACATTGGAAAGGCCATAAAACGCTTACATAGTGGTGATATAAGTATAGTTGAAACAAGAGGTGATCGTATCAGCTACTAAACAATTTTTTATTGAATATCTCTAGTAGCTGAAGATATAATAATGAATAAAACAGTCATGGACATTATAGCCTAGTGAGGGGAGGTAAACACTATACAAATCACTATGCAAACACAAATGAATTGCTTGATTGCAATTGTCCTAAGTCTCCACTTCAAAGAAAGCTCCATGTGCTCAGAACTTTGAAGTGGCCACACATCGTAGCTCCAGCATGGTGAACAACTCCCACAACTCCTAGCATCTCACAAGCACTTGCTATTTATTTGTTGACTTGATGAATTATGTGAAAGAGAAGTATGCGATGACAAAAGGGTATAAAGTAGAAGTCCTAACCAGATCTAGGGGCTCAGTGATGGTGAAGCCGAAATCTGGAAAATAAAGAGGAAAAGGGAGAGCAAGGAAGGGTAGAGGGAAATAGGGATGGGAGAATTTCTTTAGAGAAAAATGGATGGCAGTCAGTCCTGGGGAGAGAAATGTGATGTTCCCTATGCAATTAAAAATAACCCAGGAAGGGGAGGAAGTTAGGGACAGGAGAGGGTAATTGAGAGACACGTAATCAAAGGCCAGATAACAGACAGCCTCGGAAAGTTTTATGGAGGAATTGAAACTTTACCCTAACAGCAGTAGAAAATCGCTGAAGGATTTTAAATGGAGGTATCAATACTCAGATTTATGTCAATACTTCATAATAACAATATGAAGTAATGAATTCTGGGATTCTATAGTTCTTTTAACACTGAATTTAGCATTAAAAAAATCTGGACATGAGTTCCTGAATTTGACTTGTATGTAAAGAAAAAGTTTTGATGGGAATAATTTTAAGAATTAGGAGTACATTGTGTATAGAAGACGTGAACTTTGATTCATTGGAGATTGTGGTAGGCTTCATATCATACATGCATACTTCTGATGTTTTGATCCAAAACATTAGTAAATACCCCATCAAGTTAAAATTGACACCATGAGTAGTCCTAACTCATTTTGAGCAACTGGGTATTGTTTTAATAATTGAATTGCCTTCCCCTCGGACTTCCATTCACTCTAATTCCTGTTTGTTCACCAGTCTTACATGGGGTGTCATTTCTCTTAACAAAAAAAATTGGAAGCAAATATAAGATATAAACATTTTTCTCTCTTCCTTTCAGTGTTACACTTTAAAACAATCTATGCATCTGTTTTAGTCAGGATTCTCCAGAGAAAGAGAGCCAACAAGATGTGTAAATAAAGAGAGAGATTTATTTTAGTGAATCAGCTCACACAATTGAGAAGGGTTTGTAAGTCCAAAACCTGTAAGGTAGACCAGCAGGTTGAAGACCCAAAGCAAAGCTGCAGCCCCAGTCCAGGCAGACAGCTGGCAGAATTCCTTCTTGCTTTGGGAGAGGTTAGTCTTTGTTCTATTAAGTCCTTGAACTGATTAAATGAGATCCATCCCCATTATGTAGAGTAATCTGCTTTACTCAAAGTCCACCAATTTAAATGTTAATACCATTCAAAAAAAACACCCTGATAGAAACATCCAGAATAATGTTTGACCAAATATCTAGACACTGTAGTGAAGCTGACAGATAAAACTAACCATTATAGTAGCTAACTCTTTTTAATCTTTTTCTTAAAATGAAAATAGCTAAAAATCTAGCCTATATGAAGCCTGGATTTTTGTTTTGATAATTTGTCCTTTTATAGCAAGCAGTCTGTTAGATATAAACCATGATTAAGTGTGTGTCTAAGTAGGTAGCCATGATAAAATATAACCAATTAATTTTTGTTACTATATATAACTACGGCATTTTAACTCATACCTCAAGCATAGTATTTCCTGTGTACACATCACTAACCAATTATTTTCTCTACCTAAGAAAAAATCAATGGTGGGGAAAATTAGAATACAACTATGATTTTTAAGATGAACTTTACTGAAAATTTCAGTATCTAGATGTAACTTCAAGTATGGATACATCTATGTTCCTTAATATATTCATCTATGCTAGAAATTCCATTTTTTATCACTTAAACTTTTAAATTGACATTTAAATTCTAATGTTAGTTCTTCAAATGATTTCACAAGAGTGTCAAAACAAATATATATATAAATAAGATGTCTAGGCATTAAATTTCAGTTCAGTGTAATACTTATGGTAAAATTCTCCTAGAATAAAAATAATGTCAAAATGTCTGTGGCAATTAGATTTTTATGCTAGTATTTTGGTTCTATACTTTAATGAATCTGGGGTTTTTTTTAAATATGGTTTTCTTTCTTGTTTACCCATTTACAATAAATAGACATTATTCATTTTGAGACTTGAATAGGTTTTTGAATCTTACTGATAATTCCTTTTTTGTATTAAATTTTCTGGGTGTTTTTTTTTTTAACACATTGAAACTTCCTCTCCTTAGGTTTGGATGTGTGGAGGAGAAATGCTCGATGTCCCGTGTTCTAGAGTCGGCCACATCTACAGGAAGTACGTCCCTTATAAAGTTCCGTCCGGGACCAGCCTGGCACGAGTGAGTAAGGGGATCCGGGCAAACTGGGCTGGGTGAGGCTTTTTGCTGGCAGAGGAATGAGCCTCATGCATGGCATAATTTAAGACACAGTCTGAAGAAACACCTCACTGAAATAAAACTTCCACCACTTGCCATTCCATTTCCAGGCTTTAGTGTATAGAGTTTCTGTGTTTCTCAGCATTTTATTGCCATTCCTTAAGGATATATTAGCTATTATGCTAATTCTTGTTGTGAATCATTTCAAAGCACTTTCACATACGGCTTATTTAATCTTCATGATTACTTTCTGAGGGTGGTATTCTTATCTTTATGTTGTAGACGAGAAAACTGAGGCTTAGCAAAGCGGTTTGTTCCCGTTCACATGAAGGATAAATAGCGGAGGAGGAGTTTAAGCTCAGGCCTTTGGAATGAAGGTCCAGCACTGGCCTCCTCCCACCTGGAGCAGAGCAGGAGACATCTAAGTCAGAGCGAGAAAGGGGTAATAGGAGATGGGGACAGGGGAGTGCCCAGCTCCGCCTTCTTTTCACTCTTGACCAGGACCCATTCCACCTACAGTTTTGCCCCAACCTCAAACCTCCAAAACTGGCCAAGTCTGACTTTCTTTTTCAGGTATTGTTTCGAAAAGTCCTTTGTCTTAGATCAAAGGCAAGGATGATTTTCTCTTCAGCCTTTCAGGATGTTTTCATACATGTCAGGGAGGGCATAGTCACAAGACCTTCTGAAAACCATCCTGACCATTTCCGTGCCCCGCATTACTTTCTTCATAGCTGCATTAGTTTTACTCACCATACTATGCACCTGTACTGCTCAGATGCCAAATCTACTAAAAGGGTATTTCCCACACCCCCTTTGCACAATGCTGACCTAGGAATTAAATCCTGAATTATTCATTTTGGTTCCTTTACTAGTTAGGCTGCAATATATAAATATCTGAGTCTCTTATATAAAGCTCAATAAGCTCACATAACAAGCTTTTTAAAAATATGTACTAGTTCATCAGGATTCATTAGAATATCAACCACACCAAGGCAGAGCTTTTTCTCTGTTTGTTGCTACAGCAGTCCCTCCTTATCCATGGTTTCACTTTCCAATGTTTCAGTTACTCATGGTCAACCACAGTTGGAAAATATTAAATGGAAAATTCCAGAAACAAACAATTTATAAGTTTTAAATTGTTCATCGTTTTAAGTACAGTGATGAAATCTTGTGCAGCCCATTTTGTCTACACTGTATATGCTAACCCACCCCCACCCTCATCCAATCCCCCCCGCAACCCTCAACACCCCACCCTGGGTTACTTACTGGGTAGCTGTCTTGGTTACCGGGTCCACTGTTACAGCATCACAGTGCCTATGTGCACATAGCCATCAGTTTACTCAATACTGGCACCAAACTGCAATTTTGGTGTGCCAAAGAAAAGCCATAAAGTATATGTACATACAGGATAAAACATGATATATATATAAGGTTTTGTACCGTCCGTGATTTTGGACATCCCCTGGGGGTCTTGGAAGTATGCCCCATGAATAAAGGGGACTACTGTACTGTACTCCCAGCATGTAGAACAAGGCTTGGTAGACACTCAACAGATATTTGTTGACAGAATTAATTAATCAGGAAAACTGCAACTAGAAAATACTTATTAAAACTTAATCATTTTAATTAAGTATAGTAAAATTTACATTTATAGTGAGTGTTTTGGGGGAAGTAGTATTTTTCCTTACTTCCATTCTGAGATTTTTTACCAAAAGTGTCTATTTTTCTTTAGCCACACCTATAATCTCTTCTGCGGCGGTTTGAGTTAACAGTGGTGAAGTCATAGTGCATACTCCTTGAAGGGAAAAAGTCATATTATTCTTCCCCCCTCAAAATATTAATCAGACATTAACAACATACTCCACTAAGTAGCTGTAGAAATATATTATTTAAAGAAAAGAATCCAAACACAAAATTATAAGGTGATTAAAGAGCTGTATCTTGGGTAAGAAAACATGATTTGATTTAGTCAGAAGACTTGATACATATGAATGTGAGAACTCATTCAGAAAAACAACTGGAATTCACAAAAAGGTAAACAATTGAACAGCCTTAAGCACATATCACAAATCAACCATGCAAATTATATCATAAATCATAGCAGTTAAAAATATCCCAAAGATAATGATGCTCTGTCACTTACCCTTTCGTTCACTCATATGTTCTCCAGCAGGTACCCAAGCTGAATCATTTATTTGTAACGTGGATGGTGTGTGCTTGGCTTATAGTCAAAAGGAGAGTAAAACTGAGGGGCTGGGGGGTGGAGGGAGTTGTGCTGATCCAAAGGGCTTATTTTCAAATAATAAAACTGTTCATATATTTTGGAGAAAGAAATTAAGTACTTTTGCAAGGACTGTCAACTATAGGGAAACTAGGGCTGACACATAAAATTTTCTGCAAAAAGTGAGCACTCATTCAAATAAAAAAGTCCATAACTCTGAATTTTAATCTTTTCCACTTAAATTTTACTTGAGCGCTCATTTTTTTTCTAAACAGCTAGAGCAATTAGGAAGTCACAAATATTGAAGCTCTGCTGTCTCTCTAAGGAAACTTTTATGATTTTTTAAAATTAAAAAGTACATGAAAATTGAAAACAATTCTGGCATTTTGTGGGAGAATCTCAACTACCAGTTACACCCTACTTGATTACTAAATCATCAAAATAATGAGAGGCTTTAAAGATACTTCAAATGCAGGGCCTTGTCTACTCAATATACAGTTCATCTTTCCAGCCTCATTAGGAAATATAGGCAAAGATGAAGAATTAACTCCAAAAGATTATTTTCTTATTTTATACTGCTCGTTTAATTCTTCAAAACTGTGCAACTTTCATTTATGCACTTGTGTAAATTGAGGATTCCAGCAGAATTCCAAAACATGCAAACACACACACATGCGCGTTTGTGTTTGAACAGCTGACAGCCCTCTAAACAACATATAGGTATGTATCATAAAAACAAATTTAAATAATTACTTGTTCAGTACCTTCTATTTATCTAGCATTACAGTCTGGTTGGAAGAGAAAGTATTCACACGTGAAACCATTAGAGGACAATACAAGACAATAAATAATTGTTTGACTGTATTATAAATATATAAATCTTTATAGGGGAGAGGCGTGGGAAGGGTACAAGAGCTGATGAATGGAAAGGGGACCTTCAACAAGGTTCATATAATAGTGGTTCCCAGACTCATGACCCGTGACCAGAGGCAGTTCCTGAACCACTTTTCATTCAACCCCAGGGAACTCAAAAAAATATAAAGCTAAATCTATTCCATTTAATAACATCTTTTTTAATGTGATGATTATAGGTTTTTTCTGTTTTATGAAAGAACACAAGATAGTAGATTTTTATTAATGTCCTATTTGGCAAAAATGAAAATTAACATCCTTAGGTCAATTCTCACAAAACACAAAACACGATTCTGAGACACAGTAGATGATTTATAGTCCACCTTCATCTGGGGATCAGAGTATTCACCATCATGAATAAAACCATCTGTTTTACCGAGTCCGCTGGGGGCCAGTGTCAGTAGTAGGCACAGTCATGGTATCTTATCACCAGGAACAAGCAGGCAGTCCCCAGGACTGTAGTGACAGTCATCCCTTCTTTGGGATGGACTGACTGCCCTTCGTCACAGCAGAGTCAGCAGCTACTCAGTAAATGGCCTTTACATAGAGTCTTTTGCTGAGTGACACTTTGCAAAACCAGAGGTGGCTGAGTAACAAATGGGTGGAAGCTTCTTTAAAGAGACCCTTCATTTCATAGGTTGTGACATGAACCAAGAACTCTGCCAAAAGAAAAGCAATTACTGACACCTCACAGACTACTCTGTGAATCTCATTGTATGGGGACAATTAAAGCCATTGGACTGGAGACAGGTGGCTCTACCATCAGGGACATGACAGAGGTGCTCAGCAGTCACCCCATGGCTAACCATACCAGCTAATTGTAGTAGCTAATAGTGGTCCCCATGGGAGCAACTTGGCCTGTGTGAGTATCCCCAGGAGGGTCGCATGTCAGCAGAGGACAGCCCTAAAGACTGTGAGTGAGGCAGTCCTGGGAGCTCATGCAGCCGTCCTCTCTAGCTCCAAGGGAAGGGAGGACTACATAGGAGACAAAACTGGACCCAGCTTCACCCCAAGTGTGTAAGGGACCCCAGAGAATGCGAACCAGTGGACTGTACTATCCTGTGTTTTGCCACTGACACCAAATGTGGTATCGATAACATGTTGTCTTCTAAAATTTCATCTTGCATTTTATGGCAACTGTTATCCAAGCTTCAGGATAAGAGCTATAAAACCAAAGAAGTCAACCCCCTTAAGAATCCAGTTGTACAGGATGGCCTATAGTACTTGAAAATGTAACTCACTTTAAAAGGGAGAGAGGTTAAACTTTAAGCGAGTAGAGTTGGGACTGTAAACTGAGACCTGGCTGTCCAAGGCTCAACCCACCTTCCTTATAGGAAGGTTTGGAATAAACAGGAGCAGCTGGGGCAGTCATGGCAGGGGCTCCAGCATGAGCCAAGTCCCAAGTAGGAAGGAAAAGGCACAGAGAGTGACAAAGGGTTATGTTTGGGACCCCTGGAGTTAAACTGGACCATGTGTTGGAGACCCATCCTGGGGAACCCCATATGTAGACAAAAGGTGCACAACTTTTGCTAATAGAATGTAGTGAGGGACTTGTGGTTTTTGAACAGGAAGTGCCAGGATAAAAATAGAGAGGGTAAAATGGGAAGATCAACCAACAAGTAAATACTAAATGGGAGAAAGACCAAATTAACTAACATTCTGAATGCAAGAAACATTTGTAAACAAAACTTCCTAGAACACTTTTATTGACTTGTCATATTTTGCAAGGAGAAAGATGTCAAATGTGACTGTGAGGTTTTCATGGCAGTGTCTGAGTATATAGTATCAGGACAAATACAGGGGTCTGAGGAAGGGAAAAGGGAAGATGCGGACACTGGTTTTGGATGAAGCGGGCTACAAGCGACAGCTTTACATGGTGTCACAGAGAGCCAGATCTGGGGTCCTTCATGGACACCAAGATTAAATCTGAGGTCTGAGGGAGAATGGTGGTTTTACCTCTGTCAGCTGTGAGGTTACATCTTCCAAAGTGCCTTTCTTCATGTTATATCCCTGGTGGCATCCAGCCCTATTGACTCCATGGATTAGCTCAGAGTCTTGAAATTGGTGGGAGTGGAAGGAGGTGTAGAGAAGGGGTGGGAGAGGAGGAAGAGGAGGAGGGGTATTTCAATGTCAAAGTCAAACCACCCAGGTTGATTAATGAGTACTTCCTCGTTGCTCACTGTGGAATCAGCTATCCTTGCCTCATGTGGCTGAAATGGATGGAAGAACACACTGTCTGACATATGCAGCTCTCCCTTGCTTATGTCAGAAAAATATATCAGTTGAGGAAAAGCCTTAATAAGAGCAAAATGACTAGTTTGATATCGGGAAATAAAATCACCAACAAGGCTATAAAATGCAGTGATGAATGGTAAATCTACATCCTACAAATTGACCTTTCTCCCTTGATGATTGTAAATCAGTTTCCTACCATAAAACCGCCCAGCAAATAAAAGCTGTAGCATAACAACCTTAGCCGTCAACAGCAGCGAGCACTTTTTTCTGCTGCTCTTAAAACTATAGAGTTCAGATGCTTTATTAGAAACTATCATTGAGTTTGGGGACACAGCGACCTATCACAGACATCCTCCCCAAAAGCAGAAAAATGATAAATTCTCAAAAGACTCAGTCTGCCTAAATGGCTAGAATTTCTGAACAGAAGCAATTCTTCTAAAAACAATTACTATTTCTAATTATTTATTATAACATGAGAAAAAGGGTATGGAGGAGAAAGCACCTTTGCTCCATTCTTCAGGGTTCTTTTGGCGAGTCTAACAAATGAATCTACATGACAGATTAACAGGAGAAAATAGCCAAATTTAATTACATACATACATATGAAACCCCACACACATGAGAGACTCCAAGACCCCACATACATGGGTGGTTCAGTGTCAGAAAGGGAAAATAAGGTGTAGAGGCATCTGAGCTAAAGATGAGGTGCGGCACCTTGCAGGCTTCAGAAGAGAGTACAGTCGTTTTCAGGATGAAAGAAGAGCAGACGTTCCGTAATTTGAAGTTCGCCCCACCCTACTGATTGGTCGTAGACGGTTATTTCTAGTGATAATTCATTACGGGCAGGGCCCCTGATTTCCATCCTTCAAGGAACAGGTAAAAGTTTCTCAGGTGCTTACAGAGTCTCAATTGCCTTCATCTCAAAATAATTCACATGCCAAAGTCTCATGTCTTGGGGAGGCCTATTCCGAACCCCTTCAAGAGAAATAAGACTGTTCAATACTGTGGCAAGAATGGAGGATGATTCACATACTGCAATCACGTGGTTATTTCTCTCCCCTCTTGGCCACATTTTAAAATATAATATTGTCTAATTAGGTGGAACTTTTTACTTAAGAAATTCAAACATCTTCCATAAGTAATATTTATTTATTCTTCATGAGAGCCTCCCTAAAAATCAATCATGTTTATTATGTGACAATAATGATTTAATAAATCATTCAGAAATGAATCTATTGCATACTATAAAGATCAAGTTTATCTCTAACCTCATCAAAGGCTCAGGCTGGAGAAATTCTTCACGAGATGTATATCAAGTGCCTACTATGTGCCAAACAGAAATACATAGAGCAGCAATTTTCAACTAACGTGTCACAAGAACTTTTACAACATGCAATAAATACCTGACTATCTAGTCAGGGGCACTGACCTCTTCTCCTTTAAATTGTCAAATTAAAAAAATTACAACAGTCAACTTAACAATAGCCATATGGTGTGAATGAATTAAAATTATACCTATATTTTTTGTCGGATGGCAAAAAAATGTTTTTGGCTGTGTCATAGAATTCTAGTAATTAGTTCACATGTGCCATGAGATGAAAAAGATGGAAAATTGCTGGCAGAGAGCATGTTATACATCCTTAACCAACAGCATTGGGCCTTTCTAATTAGATCAAGCCGTCCCTTTGTAATGGAATGTCACCTCACCACCCAAGGATATGCCCCACACTAGAGATGTCTTGGTACACAGCATTGGCAAAGCATGTGTATTCACCCTGTAATGATGTTCTTTTTTTTGAATATTGGGCATTTTATGTTTGTTTTGCAAGTGAGAAAAATAAGGCAAAGTAAAAACTGTTCTCTCTGCCACGGGGTCCAGAGAGAAGAGACAAAAAAACATGAAACACAAATGTATTTCCAAATGCTTGACCCTCATTCGCTCCCTTAATTTCTCAGTAGCATTAGAGTCTTTTTTCAATATGTATCCATATATTTTTATTTGTGTGCTTAACAAATAACAACACAATCACACATTGTCTTTAAATTTTTTGAACATTATAGAGGTAAAGCATAGAATTTTCACACCAAACATAAGACACTGAAAAAGAAAGTGATACAATCACTGACAGGTCCAGTCTCTTGCCATTTGGAAGCATCATTAAAAAATGTGAGGTTAAGACAACAAGGTTGCTTTAAAACTCAACAATTTCCTACAAAACTTCTCAAAACTAATTTTATTCAAAAGTTTGGTTTTCTCCTATCTATTTGCTTTTTCCCTCCCCAAATTCCCACAGATGATATCTCTTCCCCAATATTGAAGCCTGTTGTTCAATATAATTGTTTCAAGGCTTCCTCAGTGCTTTCCCAAGTCTCAGCTCAGCTCTGACTTATGAATCAGTTATCTGATGCTTTCTAGTGTGCAAAGCAGAGCTTGTAAATCAGCCAGGTAATTAACTCCCAAGCTATGGGGATAGTATTTAGCATTTGTCTATCTGGAGAGGACCAATATTTCACATTATTTTTTTTGTTAAGCCTATTGGAAGATTTTTATAGAGTAAATATAATATTTTAATAGTAATCCTACAGGATAATTAGTTGCCATGATTAATCATTACTGTCACTCTGCCATAAGAGATAAAATTATTTATTTTTCATGTTTTCTTAATTTTTTTGTTTTTCCATTACCATTCAGTCCCCTTACACCCCCCTCTTCCACACAATCACCACACTGTGGTCTATGTCCATGAGTCCTTTTTCCTTGTTGCTCAATCCCTCCACCCTGTAACCTCCCCTCGCCCTTAGCTGTTATCCTGCTCTCCATCTATGAGTCTGTCTTTATTTTGCTTGTTAGTTCAGTTTGTTCATTAGATTCCACATATGAATAAAATCATATGGTATTTGTTTTTCTCTGACTGGCTTATTTCACATAGCATAATGTTCTCCAGGTCCACCCATACTGTCACAAAGGGTAAAATTTTCTTCTTTTTTTACAGCCGAGTAATATTCCATTGTATAAATATCCCATAGTTGTTTTAGCTACTCATCTACTGATGGACACTTGGGTTATTTCCATATCTTGGTGATTGAAAATAACACTGCAATGAACATGAGGGTGATTATGTTCTTTCAAATTAGTGTTTTGGGTTCCTTCAGATATATTTTGAGAAGTGGAATTGCTGGGTCAAAAGGCAGATCCATTTTTAATATTTTGAGATATCTCCATACTGCTTTCCACAGTGGCTGCACCAGTCTGCATTCCTACCAACCGTGCAAAAGGGTTCCCCTTTCTCCACATCCTCACCAGCACTTGTTGTTTGTTGATTTATTGATGATAGCCCTTCTGACATGTGTAAGGTGATATCTCACTGTGGTTTTAATTTGCATCCATCTGATGATTAGTGATGTTGAGCATCTTTTCATGTCTATTGACCATCTGTACGTCCTCTTTGGAGAAGCGTCTGTATTCAGGCCCCTTCATTCTTAATGAAATTAAAATGAGACTCATGATTTCTTTCTTATGGTGCCTTTTCCAGGTCTGCTTTTAGTTACTTTTTTCCTACCCAGAGCACCTTGGCACTTTATGTTGTATTCAGCATTTCTATACCTTTCTTTTTTCAAAGCACTTAGGCAGCAAACTACACAGTGAGCCTTATTTGTGGACTGGGGGAATTATAATTGCATTCTTATCATTATTCTCATTAGAAGTGAACATTTCCCTGTAGTCAGGATCCCACTGGAGCCTGGGAAAAGAGAAAGCTTGCTTAAACAATGGGTCCCTGCTGCTACAAAACTAAGCTACTGAAACTTAAGCAAGTTAAAATAGTTTAGCATGCCATCATCTCAACCAAAAATGCAACCTTTGCATGAGGGAGCAGTGCTGTTGTTTTATATCCCTGCCTTTCGGGACCGCCACTGGATCAGGAAGCCACAGAAGCACCTGGAGAGGAGGGAATCATTTCGGAGGATTAGCATCTTACCAAGAGATGTGTAAACGCACAGCAAGACTGTGCTTGAGGCCTCTGCTACTTCATTTCCATTCTAATCACCCTTGATTCTAATCGTTCATTAGTTCCTGGCAAGAATCCCATTTTCAACTGTAATTCCAGCCCAAGTGTATCTCCTTTTTGATGTCATTTAACATTATTCTGTAAACTGAGAAATGGTCTAAAGCCAAATGGCAGCTTTGTGGTGTCTGGATGCTTTCAGGATTCTAATTCTAAAAATGGTTTATAAAAATAAAATGTCACAGATTGCCTAAATTTTGAACAGATATAATTTCAACCTAAGGACCCTGCATGAGTTATTAAAAACATAGGTATTTTTTCCTGCCAATCTGGCTCTACTAATGACAAATGGAATAAATACTATGGCACCATTTGGTTCAACCACAGTTTGTTTGAATGCTTGCTGTGGATGGTCTTGTATAAGAATAAAACATTTAATATTCCTCTTTGCCTGAAGGTTAGAAAATGCTGATTATGATTTATTTTGAAAAAAAAATAGCCAATGTATTAATAATCATCTATGAATAAAATCATACTGTTTTTTATATGCAAATTGTGATAGCTGAGAATACCATTGGCTGGATTGCCAGTAGTGGACACTCAGGTATTCCTAGACATCCCCAAAAGGCTTCCACCCACGTGCTGACATTCTCCTTTGTCATCATCTGTCAGATGTTTCTGTACCACCTGTGACTAGCTTCTTCTGCTTATGCTCCCACTTGCCTCAGTCTCTTGCCTATGAAGCCATCGGAGCAGCCACACCCCCACACCCCTCAGTAAGAGCATCACCTTCTACCTTGTGGTGCTGTCTCTGGAGAAACCAGTCCTCAAAGTGCCAGAACTTCTCCAGGTCCTAGACAGACTCAGACAGGATCTCCCAGGTGTGGGCCATATACCCTCACCCAAACACAAAAGATGTCTGTTTACACTGGACCCCCTTTAATAATTCCAAGAGCTTCTGGTTATCTCCACATTCTCAGGCAATCAGGAAACCAATCATGAAAAAGAATTCCATCATATTCTGATCCTCAATCTCAGCCAAATAATATAGTCTTAAGGATGAAAAAAAAATTAAACGAAGCAAAACAAAATAGAAACCATACTTTCAATTTTGTCCTATCATCCTATTTTTTGCTTCTGAGCCTGTCATAAAAGGCATCACAGATTCCATCATGATTCTTGGATGGCCATCGTACTGTGATAACACCTGTGGAGCCCCACGTGGGGAGAAGAAAGTCCCCCTACCACTGTGGCCAGCACCAGTTTGCCAGACATGCGCGTGAGCCACATGGGGGACATCTTTCAGCCCCATTTAAGGCTTAAGGTGATTGCTTTCCCAAACAGAGTTTGACTGAAACTCCAAGCCAGATTGCTCACCAAACCACTATCAAGTTCCTGCCATGCAGAAACTGTGAAAGTTAAAAAATATTTATTATTGTTTTAAGCCATTCCATTTTGGGGTAATCTGTTACATATCAGGAGATAACTAATATAGCTGTTTCTGTTTGACAGTCCTTCATCAGCAACATTTAGCCTAACTTCATTACTAAGGGACATGACTACGTCACATGGCCTATTTGAAGCTTAAAAAATTAGGCAAGCTTGTGCACCCAAGGACACTATCAACAGGATTCGACACAGTGAAAATACAATTCACAGAATGGAAATATTATTCACAAGTAAGTATCTGATAAAGGATTAATATCCAGAAAATTTAAAGAACTCCTACATTCAACAACAACAGCAACAAAAAGCTAATTTTACAATAGGCAGAGGACTTGAATAGACATATCTCTAAAGAAGATATATAAACGGTTAATAAGCACATGAAAGACATTCATGTTAAACATGCTAAACATTACTAATCTTTAGGGAAATACAAAACAAAACCTTTATAAGATACTACTTCAGACCCACTAGGATGACTACTTTTTTTTTTAATAAAATGAATGTTAGAAAGGACAGAGAAATTAAAACCCTTGTGCATGGTGGAAATGCTAAGTGATGCAACCACTGTGTGGAGGCTCCTTAAAAAATTAAAAATCCAGCAATTTCACTTCTAGGTGCATACAAAAAAAGAGTTGAAAGCAGTAATTCAAACCGATATTCGTACACACATGTGTATAATAATAGTTAAAGTGTAGAAGCAACCAAGTGTCCAATGACAGATAAGTGGATAAGCAAAATACAGTGGATTATTATTCAGCCATATAAAGGAAGGAAATTCTGAAAGCTGCTACAAAATGGATAAACTTGAAGACATTATGCTAAGTGAAATAAGCCAGCCACAAAAGGACAAATACTGTACTATTCCATTCATATGAGGTCCTAGAGCAGTCACATTCATAGAGACATAAAGCAGAACGGTGGCTGCCAGGGGCTGAGGGAAGGGGGAGTGGGGTGTTCGTGTTTAACAGGTCTGTAGTTTCAGTTCAGAAAGACAGCTTCACCCTTTGCATCACAAGCCGTTCCTCCTTCATGTCAATGACTGTCCCCTCACTAAGTTTCCTGGATGCATACCTACAGTATCTCGAATGGCAGCAATATCAACATTCTCATGGTCAGTCACTTGTTCTAGAAATCCTATTGGAATTTCACTTCCAGCATTATCAGCTTTGGGTTTTGGCTGCTCTTTCATCTTTGCTGGCCAAGTCTGCCTTTTCAGTTACCCATTTTTGTAAAGTGTCACGAGGGTTCTCGATGGGAATCAAGGGTGCAGCACCACCGCGTGCTCTGCTGCCTGTGTGTGAACTTGGTAACAGAAGGCAATGGCCAAGCACCAACAGGCTTTGAAAGACGTGATGCCATGGATGACTGATCATACTGTGCATCTCATGGGAGCAAAAAAACCATTAATCATCTTTTCCACCCTCTGAATTCTTCTAGACTGGGCTAATAATGAAATTGACAGAGACAAATGAACAGGAGAAAATCAAGTGTTAATACGCACACATTGGGGGATCCACACGAGCATGAAAATTCCAAAGACAGTTAGGCAACATTGGATACATAAGACAGTTTTGGATGAAGGAGAAAAGGATGGGTAATGGGATCTTAGGTTTCAGAAGTGAAAATAGGTGATTTACAGGTAGTCGAGGTAGAGCAGGTCACACATGGCAAAAAGTTCTTCCTCTGCAACTCAGTAACAATGGGACACAGAGGGTGTCTGGCTAGCAGCCCCTGCCTGAAGTCCTCTTGTTTAACATAGTTCATTCAAAGTAGGCTAAGGGGAACATCCTAAGACTTCTTTCCTGAAGCAGACTTTGCTGTCTGAATCTCTTGGACAGGAAAGGGCGCGGGGTGGGAAGGGAATGTCAAAAGTTCTTTCTGAATCTTGCTGTTTAATAAACAGCTTAAAATCGATATCTCTAAAAGGGCAGCTTCAGAGTGATAAAACTTTGATTCCCTTTAATCTGTAATTTATGTAATGATCTGTGCCCTCCAGAGCTAACAGCAATGCTTGTTCTTTATGCAGTTGCTCACAGTTAATACACAGTAACTGAAACCTGAGCTGTGCTGTAGGGAGCATGTGAATGCTCCTAATGCCACCGAGCTGCACATTTAAAATGGTTAAAAGGCACATTTGTCTTATTGTACATTTTCCACAACAAAAATTAGGAAAACTGATTTTAAAATGCATCTACAAATGCAAAGGACCTAGAATAACCAAAACGGCTTTGATAAAGAACAAAGTTGTAGAGCTCACATTACCTGATTTGAAGATGTTAAAAATCTATGGTAATCATGACAATAGGTATTGGCAACTGTCGGACAAATGGAAGAACATACGGAGCCCAGAAAGAGATTCTTGCATATGGTCAAACACTTCTAGAAAAAAAATGAAGAAAAATTGTGAGGCTGGGCAAAGATTTCTTAAATATGACACCATAAGCACTTGTCCCTAGATAAAAATTGGTAAGTTGGAGCCGATTGAAATAAAGACCTCTTGCTCTTTAAAGGGCATTATTAAGACAATAAAAACACAAGACATGAACTGGAAGAAAACATTGACAAATCACATTTCTGACAAAGAATTGGTATCCCAGATGTATATAGAATTGTCAAAATTTAATAATAAAAAAAAAGCTCAATTTTTTAAATGGGCAAAAATATTTAAATAGATACTTCACCAAACAAGATATATAATAAATAATTACATGAAAAGACACAGCATAATTATTTATTAGAGAGTGTAAATTAAAAGTATAATGAAATACTACCACCCACTTTTTAAATGACAGAAATTAAAAAGACTGACTATACTGAGTTTCTGGAGAGGTTGTGATGTAACTGGAATGTTAATGGAAAGGTAAAATGATACAGACACTTAGGAGAATAGTTTAGCAGCTTCACTTACAGTTAGACTACCTAGCATCTGACCCAGCCAGTCCGCTTCAGATATACAGCCAAAATAAGTGGAAGTCAGCGTATGTACAAGGACTTAAACAAGACTGTTTACAGGATTATGTGTAATAACTCCAAACTAGGAATAGCCCAAATGTCTCTCAGGTGGTAAATGTGTAAAGAAATTGTAGTATAGCCATAGTATGGAATCCAATAAAAAGGAATACATGCAACTCCATGGATAAACCTCAGAATAATTATTCTGGTGCAAGAAGCCAGACAAAAAGACCACATACTCTGTGATTCATTTATATAAAATTTTAGAAAATGCAAACTAAATTGTAGTGACAAAAAGTAAATCAGCGTATAACACCCAGAGTGCACCCATATGTAAACTATGAACTTTGGGTGATTATGATGTGTCAGTATAGGTTTATAAATTACAACAAATACACCACTCTGGTGAGGGATGTCAGTCATGGGGGAACCTATGCCTGAGTGGGTGCTAAGAGTGGATGAAAAAATTTCTATACCTGCCCTTCAGTTTTGCTGTGAACCTAAAACTGCTCTTTAAAACTTAGTCTTAATGTGCCATCGGGATAGCCAAGTGGTTAAGGTGTTGCTCTTAAGATCCAAAACTTAGTCTTAATGAGGTTAGCAAAAGTAATGGGGAAACTGAAATACAGCTGACTCGAGCTGGCCTCATTCAGCACTATGACTCACGAACTCCTACTCCCTTGCACAACCTATGAAGCACTAAGCCTTCAGGACAGTGAGGTTCTTCTGATCAGCATCATATAATCTTAGCAACAAAGCCTTAGATCTGTTGACCACAGAGACAGAGTTTTGGTCAAACTATAGATAACATAGCCTTATGTTATAAGATAACAGGCCTTAGTTTTGTTTCAGGTCCAAGCCCAGAGAATCAGCAAAACCAGATAAAGCAGCCAGATAAATCAGTAGAGACCATGATCCTGACGCAATATGCTCATTTTGATGAATCAGACCTGGAAAGCTGATGAATATTCTGTTGCGATCCTCCTCTGAATCCTTTCCTAAAATACCTGACTTTAGGAAACAGATAGAAACCCTTGAGACAAAGGACCCAACATATGCTCTCTCTCTAGAGCATGCCTGCACCTTCCTTCTTCAGGCACAAAAAAGAAGGTTCTCTTTCCTTTGTAACTCTGCTTTCCTTCTCCTAAGCTCTAAGGGCCCTTATTTTGCTTCTGAAACTTGTTTCCTGAGGCCATGCAGCCCAGCTGGCTCACTTTTTTTGCCTCAGTGACTTTCCTCTTGTGCTAGAGGTCTTGGCTCTGAAATCTTTCTTGCCAGACAGACTCAAGAACCAAGGTTGCTGAACCAAGAGTCAATATTACTGCCAACATTAATAAAAATAAAAAATGTTTAGTAGATCAGTGGTTGCCTGGGGTTTGTAAAGGTGCCAAAGAAAGGCTATATGAAGAGGGATTTCAAAGAGGCACGCCGAAACATTTAGAGGTGATGCACCTAATTGTACCCTTTAAATATGAGCAGTTTATTGTGTATAATTATTCCTCAAAAAACTATTTTTAGCCCTGGCTGGTGTAGTGCAGTGGATTGAGCGTGGGCTGGGAACCAAGCGGTCCCAGTTCAATTCCCAGTCAGGGCACATGCCTGGGTTGCGGGACAGGTCCCCGTGAGGGCCATGTGAGAGGCAACCATACATTGCTGTTTCTCTCCCTCTCTTTCTCCCTCCCTTCCCCTCTCTCTAAAAATAAATAAAAATAAAATCTTTAAAAAAAAAAAACTATTTTTAAAATTAGGCCTACGTGCATTTTTAAATAAGGTATGTAGTTACATAATTTGGCTACATTAAATGCCATCAGACACACTGCCATAAATATCCAAAATATTTGGCCAAATATGTAATAGAGACATAATTAAATTACATTAAAACAGCCAAGAGCAGGTAATCACTTGCAAACAGCTCACACAGCCTTTGAGGAAAAAGAGAAAGGAAACTGCCTGTCAGTGAAGCCTCCCTTTCAGTGCTGGATTAGCCATCCCCTCCGTCTGCTGAAGGCTTCCCACTGACTTCAAAGACGTCTTCAGATCAGAGAAGAACGCTAGGCTGAATAATTGTAGTGAGGTAGAGGCTCTCCTAAAGAGATTCTCTTTTGAGCTGTATCCATGATGACATTATCACATTATCAATGATAAGAGGGCTTTGGGGTGGGGCTCTGGAGCTACTAAAGTATTCTTAGTCTTCAAAGAGGAGAAGAGAAATCCATTTAAATCAAAGCAGAATTTTTAAAGTCATGGGAGAGTGATGCAATTCCTTGATAGAGTGTGACAAACCCTTTCTGGGTAAGACTGCTCTGCTAGCTCTCAGCAGTATCGGGGGGAAATGCGCCAGAGAAAATGCAGGGGCGGGAGGAGAGGAGAGCTGAAGAGAGAGAAATAGGTTACTAAATCCACTGTAATACAATAGCTTAATATTGACACCAGCACAGCATGGGGACTGGGGTCACCCCGGTGCCCGTGTAAGCAGTGCACCCTGCACAGAGAAATAGAAGCATGCTCCTGAGGTGAGATGGCCCAGATAATGCACAGACATAGGACAGCCTCGTAGCCTAAGAAACAATCAAGTCTCAAATAAAATGCTGAGAAACCGAATGAGGATTGTATTTTTTAAATAATCGAACAGTAGGATCTAAAATGTTGCTGGAGAAAAAATAATTAGTGGATCAATTTGTGTAGTTTCATGAACGAACAGGTATAATGGAACAATCTGTTTTCCTCATGCTGCACAATAAAGATGATCAGTCAGAGCTGGAAATCTGTTGTTATGAACTGAAGCAGAAGTGGGACTTAATGCTCCTGGTAAAACATCAATTCAAAGGCCTGATGATTATTAGCAGTAAAGAAAGATTAGTGTTGGATTGTGCAGAGAAAATAGGACTTGAATTCTAAAGATCTCTAATGTAAGGCTGAATGTGTTAAATTAAGTGTGTTAATAAATTTTAGGGCAACACAAAGAAATGAGAGATTAATATCAGTTTGGGTTGAATAGTGGAACATGTTCAGATACACAGGGAACCACGGATGAGTGTCATAAAAATAGAGGATGTTATCAATGTCTTGTGCATAGAAGGTGCTCAGAATAACAGTTTTCATTTCATTTATGATTCCAGAAGTATGAAAGTCTGCAGCTTTTAAAAATAGAGAAATCCTTTATTTACTTTCGATACAAAAAAAAATTTTTTTAAGTATTCCTCAGCTCCAGTAACTATCTTTCTTAGAGTTCCATGCTGGGAATAACCCCAGCAAGTAAAAACTGGGCCCTCTCCCCCAACCACCTTTGTCTACACTACACTCAGAGCCTGCATGGAACGCAGCCGGAGGTGCAGAGGCAGGAAGCCTTCACCTACTTATTTTCAGACTGATGGTAACAGTAAGCCCTAAATTGCCCCTTCTAGCTATGCTGAGCCCTTCCCTCTAGCTACCAATTAGCACTGCTGTTATCTTAAGGGATATGGCTGCTCCCCTGCTTGTTTCACAGATAGCGGCCAGCAGGATCCCACCTGGGAGAAACAGAAAATCAGTGGGACTATGTGCAGCATATTGAGATCAACAGTGTGTTATGGCAGACTTCTCTGCAGAGTGCTTGAAACTTCCCTGGAATAATTTCCACGGAAGCAAAATATTCACTAGGTATTGGCAACAGCATCAAAATATGCCAGATTCTACATATACAGTCAGGTAGTGGATTCAAAAACATTCATGGAGCACAAAATTGTATACATTTAGTGTACATTGGAAGTTGGGTTGCCAGATTTAGCGAACAAAAATATAGGACACCCAGATAAATTTGAATTTTGGATAAACAATACTTTTAGTATAAGTATGCCCCATGTATTAAGAGATCAACTGAGGCATATTAAAAATTTCAAGAGTTTATTTAAGCAAAACTCAATTCAAATTGCGCAGCATCAATCTGTACATGGTTAGGAGCGCCCCACTTTCTAAGTTCTTCGGGCTGGGCTAGTAACCAAATTAATAGAGGCAGATTTACAGGAGAAAAGTCAGAGTTGAATACATGCACTTAAAATCAACATCCCCAAAAGCACCTTTGGGGTGGCAGAGGTTTGGTCCCTTCCATGAAATTCTTTGTAGCAGCCAAAGAACATGAAAGAAGTCAAACATGCCGTCTTCCATCATCGGCTGTACTGCTGTCACCCAAGTCTCTCCCACTTCCTTAAAAGCTTCAGTCAGAGACTGTGCGTGGCTGATCTACTTGAGTCGTGTTTGGGAGGCATGGGAGATCAGCTGTCACCCACTCAGCTCTTCAGGGCAGAGTAGCCAGTGAGCCCAGGGCAAGGTGCCGGGAGGAAGAGGGGGATCCCGGAACAGGAAATAGAAGTGAAGGATGAATATGTGAACACACACTCCTGGGAATCCACACATATCTTGAGGAAGATAAGAATGTGCAATTTGAGGATGAAACAATTTTATTTAAATCTCTAAAATCTCTTTAAAATCCCAGCTAGCACCTGGCTTTGCATATACGAGGCAACTTTTATAGATCCAACGTCTGTTTGGGAGTAAACAATTTCATGTATCCATCTTCCAGTGTCCATACTTTACTCTTTCTTTCCTCTTGATGACTATTTTTCGGACATCTTTAGTGCCTCCATCAATGTCCAGTAAATATCAGGGAGACCTCAGGTTGACTTATTTTTCTCCATTACAATCTCTGGCAAGAGATGTTATTGGGAAGTCTCAGTTTTATAATTCCGCAAATGTGTACACAGCTATGACTGTTTAAGTGAGGAATATTGCTTTGCTCCTACCCTATTACCTCCATGTATTTGAATGTGTACATATGTGTATATGCCTATATAAATACCTCAGTGAACTCAAATGTGTATACAATATACTATTTCCTGGAGTGGATGAATTTACTCTATAGTCAAGAAAAGATCTGTGAAACTTTCCTTGCAACTGCTTGTAATACTTCTCAGCTGTGGTTCCATGTTTTCCCAAAAACTAAGTGCTGATTCATGATGAGAGTGGCAAATTAACACAGTATATTGTTATTTCCACAGTAATGACTTCAGAATGATACTATTTGGCATGGACTGTTTGGGAGTGAGGACTATTTCTTGACTATCATAATCGACACTTTAGAAAATTTCATCCTGATGGAAAATTCAATTCAGAAAAATAGAGTATCTATAATTGGGAATGCCTAATGGGGCATCAGGAATATTAGAGAATGGTCAGGATGTTGTATTTATGTCTAAATGCTTATATAACACTCATTGCTGGAAGAAAACTAGCTATTACAGTTTTTGCAACTGTTATGCTGTTTCTCTTTTCTCATCTCCTGAAAAGCTACAAAAAAAAGAAATCTACGATTTCACATTATCCCTGGAAATGTCCATGACATTCTTTGGAGAATGCTGCATTCTTTGGAGTGTTTGGGAAGTCAGCAACCCAACCTGCAACCAACTGTATTTCCATTTGAAAAGGACATAATGCAAAAGCTACCTGGCTAGTCCCCTGATCAACTATACTACAGCTTCCCTAATGCTGTTGGCACTTATTCATCTAAACTTTGTCATGACCCTTCAAGCCATTTCCAAGTGAATACATCTGAACTAGTCAGTTCCTCTTTGAGTTTCACAATAATTTCTATTTCTATTTTTTACACCCAAAGCAGCAATATCTATCCTTTAACAACAGCACTTCAAAAAAAATTATTCCTGTTTCAGTGCCTTTATAGGTAGATACAGACCACGCTAGGAAATTGTTCACATTCATTTTATAATATGATCTATTATCAAACCAACAATTAGCACACCCAGATGAACACACACCTGTGCTTGGAATCATTTGAGGTGCTGGGCCTTTTCATTTTAAAAAATATCCATTCCTAACTTTATGGCATTTACAGTCTTAAAGTGATTATTTACCCAAGTCAAGATGGATCTTAGCGACAGATCATTTTTGGAAATGCATGTCTCCACTTAATAAAGTTACTTTCTCATTATTCCTGGGCAATTTACCTCTTTGCCTATGCTTTTTGCTATTCCCCTGCCTTTATTCATTTTGTTTATCAGAGAAGAATAAAATAAGTGAAAATTAAATATTTTCATTTTACATAATAATTAAAGTTTAGGGTAAAGGTTGGAACTACAGCCTAAAATCTAATTTAATATAAGTAAAGTTTAATATTATTGACTAATTTTTTCATCCTTTCAATCTTTTTGCTAATTATAAAAAGTTTTCTCTCCAAGAACAAATGGAAATAAAGTGCATTCATCCAGAACACTGGTCAGAATAGAAGGGAAATGACAAGATGATACTGAGAATGCACACTTAAATGTGGCGCATGGTACCATCCCAGACCACAAGCCTGAAAACAGCATTGGTTTCCTTTTCTTTCCCCAAACAAATCAGGCAGTTCAGAATCTGTGGCAGAGGCTAGAATATTACAAAAAAACATGGACTCTGAGCATCTGTCAGGGTAAAGTAGAGTCAGAGGAGTGAGAAATGTTTTGAGCAAGGCAATGCGTACGGGGTGTCAGGCAAACAATTCCTCACAGAACAAGTCTTACACTCTCGGTGCTAGGAATCTTAGAAAGAAAGGAATGCAGAGGCAACCAAGAAATCAGGGTAGTCTTTGTGACATTGTCTCTTCTCTGCATCTTACTATGTTAATTGAGCCCTGCTTTGTGCCCACCATTGACCATAACCAACCAAGGAATCCATAGGGGGTGAGGAGCTCAGGTGGGAGAGAGGCCCATGGGGACACTGGTGGTGTAGTTGGAGGGACAGAACAAGAAAGGTGCACAACCCCATTAGAAAGAAAAGATTTGGAGACCAAATCCAGCAGACCTCTGGGCATGGTGCCAGGCCTTAATTAGGATTTTGCAGCAATTCCTAAGATAAAGTGATTTCCTAAATGTCACTAGTTTTTACTTTAGACACATGTCTGATTCTTCTCAAAGTTCCCAGCCTTTCTGCTCATTTTCTCTTCAAATGCAAATGAAAAACCAGAAAGAGCCCATGTTCACACCAACTGGGTGCTTAAGGAATTTTAAACACAAAACAAGGAGAACCATAGCCTAGGGGACACCAGCCTATGAAACTGACCTGCAAGTTGGGGGCATGAGAAGTGATCTCTTCAAGACAATGCCATTGTTTTCTCTACCACTTAGCATCACAGAGCTGAAGGACTGTCTGAGAACATCGCATCTCCTCTGACGCCCTTCTCACAGACCAAGTGGACAATGCAGCTCCTCTGCAGCCAAACCCAGTACCCAGGCTCTCTGATTTCCAGTGCTGCACACTTCCTAATAATAATAGCTCTAATATTCATAGTACCTATTCTGTGCCAGGTACTAGTCTAAGCACTTTACGTTGTTACTCTATTTAATCCTACAACCACCCCCATGATGTAGATAGAGATGACTGTATGTACTTTCTTATGTGAAGAATCTCAAAACTGACAAAAGGGCTGAGCTTCCCATCCTGAACCCATACACTCTCGTGCCCCTAAGGAGTGCACTTATTTCCCTTCCATCAATCCTCCTCTTCCTTCATCCCATGGGAACACCTGCAGAGAAGACTGGCTACTTGGTGCTTCCCTTCTCCCAACTTCCTAGTGAATTACTAAATTCTGCTTGGCATTCATGTCCCACATATAAAGTATCAGAACACATGATCTTGAATTGAGCAATGCTGGGTTCTCTGTCATTGGGAGAAGAGAATATAAGCTTGTTTGTCCTCATTCTTAGGAAGATCCCTGACTGTTCCCTGAAACAGTTTAAGCAATTTCACGCCTAACCAGAACTTCATTATCTCCAGCTTCAGCCCCTTTATTTCTATGTGAAAAATAATTTATATAAGTATGAAGTAGCAGGAGGGGTGAGAAAGTTGATATAATTGTAAACTGAATTTTTCCTGGCTCTAATCAATTATCTAATTGGCAACTTACCCCTACGCCAGAAACAGAAATATGTGCAAAGCCTTGGGCTAATCATATCACACCCCTTGTAGTTATAAAAACTCATTGCTAGTAAGCCACCAACTGGAGCGACCTGAGTTTGTGTGATTTCTTTTACTTTTCTCTTTTCAATTTCTAGTACAACTAAAATCACCCTTTAAGTGCACAGACCGATAAATGCCAATCTTTTCTGCTGCACAGAACCTGAAGCGGGTGGCTGAGACCTGGATGGATGAATTTGCCGAGTACATTTACCAGCGACGCCCAGAGTACAGGCACCTCTCCACAGGGGACATCTCTGCCCAGAAGGAGTTGCGCAAACAGCTCAAGTGCAAGGACTTCAAATGGTTCATGGCTGCAGTGGCCTGGGATGTGCCCAAGTACTACCCTCCCGTGGAGCCCCCGCCCGCTGCCTGGGGAGAGGTGAGGAGCGGCTATGTGAACCCTGCTCTTACTTTAGTGTGACCATCTCTCCCAGCCTCAGGAGGTGGGAGGGGTTGCTGAAACCCTCCACTCCTTTGCCCAGCAGCCAAGTCAGAATTAGCTTAAATCACCTTGGCTAAAAGAACGCAACCTTTGTAGAAATTGCTGGGGGTGAGCATTCAGCCCTCAGCTTTAATAACCCTACCTAGAATTCTTGGACGCCCCAAATGCATTGTTAAGTATACCTGGAAATTATTTTTATTTGGGATTACTGAAATTACCATAAGAGTTTGTAGAGAATGGAAATACCTGTCATGCTGTAACCAGGAAACAGACCGGCATTCAGGCTGCCTGTCACTCCCAAACCCAATAAGCAATGACAGCTATTGAATCTTTATAGACGCTTTATTCAAATGGCCAGCGATCTGAGAAGATGGCAGGTTCATACCCTAACAGACCATCTTCCCCTCTCTTTGTCCAGGCCAACGTTTTTATACCAGGGGATAAGCAAGGTCAGTAAGGGCTTTGAAGTCCAGGGGATTAGGAGAGCGGCACCACACCATTCCTGTCCTGGGCAGTTAGCTGTTCCCAGGGGTGGTGGTAGTCTGTCTCTCCCTGGAACACAAAGGCCCGGATGCCTCCAGTTGTCCCCAGGCGGTAATCTTTAGCAGTGCCCCAGGAGGTCGGCTTCTTTCCCGGGAGCCAGGATCAGCCTTATCTGTGCTTTTCTGAAACAAAGGCTCAAACGTAAACATTACTTGCCAGGTTTATAACTTTTTACCTTAAACTGAAATTTTCCAACTCTAGAGTCCCCTATCAATGTTACTGTATATACAAGGGTCCATGATAAAATCCCTCACTGTCCTCCATGCACATGTTGCTATTTGGATATGCAAGGACACAGTTACAGAGGGGCTTGACCATCATCCTAACCAGGGTGTGCTATTCAGAATCACGAGGAAATGAGTTTCCAGAACACCCAGAACTGGGACATATGCAGGAGCCCTGTCAGTTCCTTAAATAAGCACTAACCTTTCCACCTCTGAGTGCTTTACATATCCCTCTTTTGGCACAAAAAGAACTGTTGTGCCCGTTCGATTCCATTCAATCTTCTTACTATCACATTTTCCCGTAGAAGAGAGCATGGTAAAGCAAGAACCAAAATCAGATAGGGTGGATAGGATCCTAGCAACTTAATCTGCTTTTAGCAGAAGGTTGTGAAGCCAGTAGTTGACTGTTGGCGCATGCTTTGGAGGACCCTTTTCCACACTGTCTTTGGTCTGGTGGTGTAGGGCAGGGCCTGCCTTTGTCTGGTTAGTGTCTTTGGCTTGACAGAGCTCTGAAAACAGGTGGCCCCCGGCCATAGCAGGAGAGGTCAGAGCACTGAGGCAGTATTCTTGGGCAAACTCTCCCAGCTCCCGTAGATAATATGTTCCTCAAGTTACGTGTGCACTGCTTGTTTGGCTGAGAGGGTCCAAAAAGATGTCATTCTTTATCTGTGTCAGATAGCACAGACATGAAGGAGTCAAGGCCATCCCCACATGCTCCATCTCCTAATGTCGTTTTCATATGTGCGTGATCTCGATCCTGGAAGCTTAAATCAGTTAGTAATTTGGTCTAATCCATTGCATCTTAAACATGTCATTAGAACTTCCCTAGAATATTAGTAATATTAATCTGCTGATATTAGTTTTAACTATTTATCACGGGCTTAATTTGCAATAGCGGAAATTTAACGTACACTCCAGAAAGAACTTCCTTAGTCTGAAACAGGTGTGTCAAACTCATTTTCACCAGGGGCCAAATCAGCTTTGCAGTTGCCTTCAAAGGGCCGAATGTAATTTTAGGACTGTTTAAATATAACTACTTCCTAACAGTTAAGCAAGAGCTCAGGCTGCTGCTGGATAGAAACAAGGTGCTGGGCCAGATAAAATAAGCTGGAGGGCTGGATTCTCTGCAGGCCTTGTGTTTGCCACCTGTGGTCTAATGCATTGTAAGACAAAGGAATCTGTTACTTGATAAGCAGGTGAGTTCCTTCCTAGAGCTTTTTTGGTTAAAGTTACATCTGTCATCTTTCTATGCTAATTTACATGGTCTTGCATTAGTAACTGAGAAATACTTGTGAAAACCCGCAATATTGTTGTGTGATTTGCAGCTGGATTAAAATCTCAGCAATCTGCCCTAGTTGGTGTAGCTCAGTGGATTGAGCACAGATTGCAAACCAAAGGGTCGCTGGTTCAATTCCCAGTCAGGGCACATGCCTGGGTTGCAGGCCAGGTTCCCAGTGCGGGGCATGTGAGAGTCAACCACACATTGATGTTTCTCTCCCTCTCTTTCTCCCTCCCTTCCCTCTGTCTAAAAAATAAATAAATAAAATCTTTTTAAAAAAATCTCAGCAATCTTTTCTCTTCCTGATATGGAAATATAATTTTTTTTCCTACCTGGTTACAACTTTAAACTGCAACTGACCACATTTTTCCATATTACCTGACTAAACTGTAACCAGTATTTCCAAAGCACCTTGCTTGGAAACAGACTCAAGCTTCTGTTGAGATTCTAGAAAAGACACAACTTCCCAGGGGTAATCAAAATAAGATCCATTTTAGGGCAAAGGAGTGTATACCAGAGTGTTTTTATCCACTACTCTTGATTGCCTCACACCTTATATGTGGCTTGCCTGGCCCGCAGGGATATTTGCATTCATCATTCCTGATCTAAGCAATCAGATTGAGAAGATCAGGGATTTTTTTTTTTTTAATGTCATGGCAAATTTCTTTCCTCAGTGCTTCAGAAAATGGGGAGCTAGGTCAAGGGCCAGTTGCATTCAGTCACATTTGCTTAGTGAAGGTGCACTGCCGATAGTGGACTCAAGCAAGAATGAAGGCAGAGATCGAAGGAAGGCCAAATGAAAGGGAATCAGCATGTGACAAGGGTTTACCTGATAACTTGTTTTGAAAACTATCTGTTTTCTAAGCAAAATAGATCGAATGCAATGCATGTACATTTAAATCAAGAGAGAAGTGAAGGGTTTGAAATGCAGCTTAATCTACATGAAATGATGAAAAAGAAAGACTATTTTCTAACTATTTATTGAGTGATAACACCTACTTCTTAATAGTGGACAAAAATTACTAAATGTGCAGAATATACCGGCTGACCATTTTATCTCCAAAAAAATTTCTTTCAAAGTTTTCACTCTTGTGTTTTCTTTTCCCTTTGAGAGGGATTTGTAGAAAATAAATGTTTTATTTTGGAATAATTTTAAATTCACAGGAAAGTTGCAAAGTTCACCTGTACCCTTCACTTCACTTCTCCTAATGTTAACATCATTAACATTTGACTAAGTAATTAACATTTGTAAAATACTATTACTTAAACTACAGACTTTATTCAGATTTCACCAGTTGTTTTACTAATGCCGGTTTTTCTGTTCAAGAATCCAATCTACTATATGAGAGGACTGTTTAATTTCCTATAAACTTTAATTGGTAGAATGGGCAAAACTCCTAAATAAATGTCAATTGCTGTTTTAGTAAAAAAGTCAAAAGGGAAATGCAGACCGTGTGGGTTTTTTTTAAAGCAGCTATCGGAAGGAACCACAAATGTCCAGCAAAGTAAACATAAGAATTCTTTATGGGAGACCTGTGCCAAGAAGCAAGGTAACTCGCTGTTTTATGCACTTGGACTTAGAACAGCTTTCCACCTGCTTTTCTGTGCCAGCCTGATTCTGGATAAACAGAGAAGTGCTTAGGCAAATTTTGGATCTGGTAGTTGAAACTCGGTTTGTAAAGGATATGTTACAGACCTTACACAGCCTGTAAACTGCTTCTCAGTTCCCAAACAAATTCAGCTGCACTGTTGCGCTAGTCTCCTAATGCAACTCTCTGCTTCTGCCCTTTTCCTCTTCAGTTTAGCCTCAACATAGTCCACTGAAAATGGTAGAGAAGGCCCCTCCTCCATTTAAAACTCCATTTCAATAGCTACATCTTTCTTGGGCTAAAAAAAAAATCTCTTTTATGGTAAAAACCAAAGTCCTTATCAGCACCATAAATGACCTGGCCCATATTGAGACCCCTCCAACCTCATCTCTTAGTATTAGCCCCTGGCTTACTTTTTTCTAAGCACACTGGCCTCAACCAGGTCCTCCAACTGGCCAGGCACAATCCTGCCCCAGGGCCTTTGCACTTGCTATTTCTTTTACTTAGAATCCTCAAGTCTCAAAAATCATATGACTCCTTCCCTCATTTCTTTCAGGTTCTTACTCAAAAAAAATCATCTCAGTAAAGGTCACTCTCTATTATGTGCAACAATTCACAAACACATGGATTCTCATACTTACACACTTCCAATCCCCCTTCCCTGCTTTGTTGTTCTCCTCAGCATTCATCATTATATAACAAGCTATCTAATGTATATCTCTATTGTATCTCTCTTCTACCTCCCCCAGTAGAAAGCAAGCTTCGTGATACAGGAATTTGTTGATTTCTGGAGTTACTACTGCTCTTCAACAGCTTAAAAAAGTGTTTGGCATGTAGTAGGTGCTCAATAAATATTTGTTGAATGAATGAATGGAGGGTTCTGACTCCCTATTGCTCTCTTCCCCATTCATTGCTCTGCTCACACACTTTCGAAGACCAGGTATACTGAGTGTTCACTGTGCTTTACTTTACCACATGGGGAAAAGTTTCTATACCACCCCCTCCCTGGCCACAAAAAGTCCACCTCATTGGAAAGCTTGACCAGGAAGACAGTTTGAGTAATGCATTTTGGGTAATTGATTCTGATCAACTGGCAGATCCATGGCCCATATGATAGTCAAACAAGACATGGAATATTCTCTTTGGAAGTCATAAGGGGAAAAAGGAAGAACTCCGAAAATAAGAATTTTTTGTTCTGACAATTTCCAAACTCTCCCAGTCAGCTTCTTGCTTAAAAGGCAAGAAGATATTAAAGTCACATTTGATAGAAAATTTCTCTCCAGAAGTCATTCCATCCTCTGGTGCACAAGGGTCCTGGGTGGAGTAGGGAGGATACAGAGCCCACAGAGAATAAATAAAATTTTGAGCTGTGTAATAATTCCAACACCCCTTAGTGCTATTCAAATGAAAGCAATATGCTTTTCCACGGAGCTGAGTTAGATAGGGTAAAGGCAGATTTATAGTGAAAAACTCCTCTTAAATCATGCACATATTAGTGGATCTTTTTCTGAGTCAAAATGCTAAATAAAAGAAACCAAATCTCTTATTATTTTTTTTCTTCTTACCCCTTCCCCCCTTAGAATTCATGAGTTTGCCAAAGTCATTTATAGCACTCCTTTGTAGTCAAAAAAGAAAACTTCTGCAGAATCCAAAATATCATGTGTAAGAGTGAATAAAAGTGGTAAAATAGACAAACATGCCTTTTCCAACCTGCGCCATAAATTCTTTTATGAGGTGTCTGCTTACTGTCCTCAATGTGCCAATCTTGGCCCATCCACGTGTCTTCTTGCAATTGTGCAGAACTTTTTTTAAATCTTTATTTTAAAAATTCATCTCAATGCCGAACTACTTCGGCTGCTATTTAAATTCCTTCCTCAAGATTAACGTCACCCTGAATTATGGAACATTCACAAAGACAAGCACCCTAAATAACTCCTGGTCTCCTCCTCTGGTTTTGGGCTGCTCTCGTCTTTTAATTTGCTTCCTGTCTTCTAATGTACTTACCGTACACAGGCCTTTTCAATTCCTCCATATCAGCTTACATGAAAGGAAGTTCAAGACCAGGAGCTGCATTATTTGAAAGACCATCCGAGGATGTGATCTTGTCTGTTGCTGTGTAACGCCAGCACTTTCTGCACAATGAGTGAGATTCATTCACATTCTCTTGGGAGAGCCATGGCCAGTTTCCCATTTTCCCCTGCAACCTAGTCTCACAACTGGGAAAGGTACAAAGTCAGATTGTCCTGCTACTCCTCTGTCAACTATGCAGGGACCGTCCTTGCCGTTCAACTGCCGTTTATCTAAACCGGATCTTTAAATTCAGCAGTCATTCAGAGATGCTTTGTCATTCTCTGGCTGTATTAGATCTGTCGTTTATTTACTCAGGCAGAGGCAATGCCAGTGCACTATGCTAATTCATCTCTCTGGAGCTCAACAACAAGGTTGAGAAAAATGTAAGGACAAATAAAGAATCACATTATCCTTTCAGATTTTACTATGTGTTTTCTGAGTTCTCAACAATTGAGACAGTTGAAGACAAGCTTAAGTATCTTATGATGAACACAATTTTAGTTCCATATTCCCAGTTGAGCAAACTAGACATCTTCTCAAAAGTGCCAATTTGACCCAAGTCCTAATGGAATCAGAAGTGTTTCAGAGCTCACAGATTTAATTTTCTTCCTTTATATTCCAAACAAAAGTTTCTGTCTTTTCTATTTATTTTCGTCATCCTTAAAATATACTTTCCTACTGACATATGTTTACGCACATAAATATGTAGCTTTTGGAGTTCATGTGACAGAACATGATATTTTAAGTGTATGTTAGCCTACATGAATTCATCTTAATGTTTAATTTTCAGTGACAATTGCTACCTTTCTACTTCCAAGAATTATACAAAATTAATAGAATTCGAGAATCCTTCAATTATCACAACAGGATTTCTAGTCTACAGCCTCAGAGAGATGGTACTGATAGAACAAATTCAATATAATTGTTCCAGTGATGGACATAGGAATACCTCCGCCTTACCTGTTCTTTAACAAAATGCCCAGTTGCCTTCTGTGAGACAGCCCACAATTTGCCTTAAAAATCCAGTGATCACCCACAGGTAGAGGACAAGAATAAGCACAGAAAAAAAAAAAAAAAAGAAAAAATACTTGGGGTCCTGGAATAAAAGTGAGAAAGTACTGGGAATCAATTCTAAGTGAGCCAGACTGATCCCTGGATGCATCGTTGGGCTTGGATTTGGTTTTAATCACTTACAGGCAGGCAATAGTTAAAAACAAGAGCAATATTCTTCTAAGGACCCTTGCAATGTACTGAGCTGTCCTATTATCAGCGGTAGGTCCTAACTGGCCCTATTCCAAACTCTGGAAAGCACAGTGCCTCAACTGCTTAAAGATGAGCCGTCCCTTAAATCCGCAGTAGATGCCTTTTGGGCAACCAAAGGTCATCTGTCAGTCTTAGATTTTGTGAGTGACTTGGGACATAACTATGTCTGTTTGCTTTGCGATGTGACAGAAGCCCTGCTGTGCTCCCCTGTGGCATCCATGGCCAAATTCTTTCTCTGTGTTTTATTTTCTCACACTTATCTCTTTTTTCATTTGTATCTATTTGGTTAGATTTCCTCCTATTGAATTTGAGATATAGGAATTAACTTTTACCGGCTCAAATTTACTAGAATTCTATTTTTGTCTAATCAACAACGCAGTGGTATTTGGCTAAACAAGCTCACAGCTTAGTTCTTAGGTTTTTTTTTTTTTTGGTGACCTGCATAGCCTTTTGCCTGATGTGATGCCTATTAGTTGGTCAATTTACAAATAAAGTGGCCTATCCTTTAGATTCATTACAAAGAGAAAATAATGTAACAATATAATCTCAGGAGGAGCTTAACTTTCTAGACCCATCTCTAAAATGAGGAAGACACATCAGTTTTCCCGGTCTTGTTCTGAACCCAAGTCATTCAGAACCAATTATATACATCCAGGCTCTTTGCCTATGATTTTTGCCTGAATTACATGTAAGTTTGCGGCAAATAGCTTTGTTCCAGATTCTAACATTCAAATGCTGCCATTCTATTGGAAATAGCAAGAATCCATATGGTATGATGCCAGAAATAAAAAGCTAAATTTTCCACTATATTCTTGCTTTAAAATATACTGGGATTTCCAATGCTAAAAGCATGGCAGCAGTATGGTTTTGCTTAATCATGGAAACCAGACAGAACACAGAGGATAGCAAAATAAAAAAATAAAAATACATACAATATGCGTATCCCCCAAAACTCCATAGTACAGGTAAGTGTAACCTGAACACCAGACAGCAGCAAGCTTTGTAGGGGATCAGCACTAATAAGGCGTTGGTAGGGGAAAAATGGGGGGCAGCGATGTTGACAGTTCCATAAGCTGCAACTCAAAATCAACAAATATTCACCCCTAAAGGAGAGGGTCCTTTTCAGGACAGAAACTAAAGCAATCAAATCTGAAAGTTACCAATGAAATTCAAAGTCTGTCCTTGCTGGCTTGACACTGAGGACAAGTACAAAGAAATTATAGGAAACCAGTAGGGCCCATGAGAATTTAAACGATGCTGAAGCAGGCTTAACCCACATATGACTCAGAAACTCTCCAAAATACTCCCTTTTGGAAAGACAAGGACTCGTTCTTTTCCCCTCCCTTCCCTTACACTAAAATAACAAAAAAAAAGAAGAAAAACAAAAAACCTTGCTGATTGATAAAGCCAAAATGAAACACTACAGATTCCAGGGAGACAAAAGCTTCAAATACCAGAGGAGGTGTCGGAGACAAAGCCCAGAAAGCCCCGAACAACAAATTCACTTAAAGGTAACAGCACTGCTTTGGAAAGAAGGACCCTTAGAACTTTATAGGCAACACAGAGTCAGAGGGAGAAGCACCTGTGAATCCGCCATAGCCCTGAGAGGCAGAGAAGTGATGTATAAGAGGCCATATTTTTTAATATGTCATGGTAACAACAGAGAAGAGACTCTTACAGAGAAATTTTCCTTTAGTCATCCAAGAAAATTATTTAATATATATATGGAAAATAAAAATAGATGGCATTAAAACCTCATATCAGGGTATGATGAGAATAAAGATAAAAATGAACCAAATAGTTCCAACAGATAATGAAAACATAATACAAATGTGGACACAAAGGTGAAAATCACAGCATGGGACGAAAAAAATCTTAAAAACAATCAAAGCTGCAAAGAATCATACAGGTCAGAATTCGAACATTTCAGAAAGGAAGCGTCTGGAATGACATGAAGCATGATATGAAAGGAGAGCGGAAAACTAAGAAATGGAAAGAAAAGAGAAGAAAAGAAAGAAAACTATTTCAGAAATGAAGACCAAATTAAGAACAAAGAAGCAAATAGAGACCATGGAAGACACAGTATTGAAGCTAGAAGGAAAAAGAGTGAAATTAATAAAACAAAAATAAATAAAGAAAAGGGATAAAAGGATTCGACCAAAGAATTGAACAGAGATTTAAAAGAAAATTGAACATAAATTCCCATAGAAGAATGTCCCCCCAATGAAAGACAAGAAATATATAAAACTATAATTCAGAAAATCTTCACAAGAAGATTAGCATCTACGTGTTAAGCTGTTACCTAAAAAATTCAACTAAGAACCATCGACAGTGAAACATTTCTAGTAAAACTGTTCTATTTTTAAATGAAGAAAAACAATTTTATGTGTCCAAGGAAAAAACCCTGAAAACTAAGTCAGACTTTGAAGCACATTGTGTGCCAGAAAACAATGGAACAACCTTGTAAAGATGCTCCAGAAAATAAAACATGAGCCAAAGATTTTATATTCAATGAAACTAGGCTTCAAGTATGAAGGCCACTGAAAAAAGTTATAAATATTCAAGAACTCAGGGATTACTTTTCCCAAGAGTCTTTCTGAGAAACCTACTGTCACAGAGCTCAGAAATATAAATCCAGCACATTTGGCCTCAGAATGCTATGCATGCACCAAAGTTTCATTGCAAATCTCTCTATTGATTTTGTATGATAAATCACTTTCAAGCGGAACAGAAAATTGTGAAATCCATATCATCAGAACATTCTCTCCATGTAAACAGACTAGATAGGAGTCAAAATGTTGTTTGATGAGCCTGCAATCAAGAGAAAGATGAAGAGAATATTAACAATACCAGGGATGTCAATGGTTTGGTTGGCCAGAAGGAACGACACTCAAAGTCTGTTGGCCATAACCTCCCACCTTCAGCTCCATCCCAAGAACAGCCCTGCCATTGGGATGGGGGATGTGTGCAGCAGGTGGTTAGTATTTGGATGGCACCACCAACACTTACTTCTCAGTCACGTTGTCTGTCCTCCCATTCCTGAACAACCGCTTCTAATCAACACGGTCTTTCTGTTTTTCTCTGCTGATCCATTGGATGGGTTGTTGTAGAATTTTGCTGGCCATCCTGTCACCTTCACGTGACCTCACTTAGCTACTATCTGATCTATCAAGTGTTCATTTTTATTCACCTTTTTTCCATTGAGTACATATTAATGGTCCAGGACTGTGCTCATCACAAGGGATGAATGGTGAGCACGTCAGACACAGCTTTTTCTGTCATGTGGCTGAAGGACTATAGCATCACGCTATAAGGAGGGTGAATTGCTCTTAACATTTTGAGGAACAGAAAACTCACCTGAAGGAGTTTTCTTGAAACTCTCTGTATTGTGTAGAATGACTTCCGATGAGACCACATCATCATGACCACATCATGGCAGGACAAAACAGAATTGGAACATGTTGTTCTTCAGTATTCCCGGGTACTAACTTGTACACCCCCCCAAAAATGCCAATCTACAACTCACCCTCTTATATTAACAGGCCACCTGATATAAGTGCTTGAAAATGAGTCCATAAAATGCCACATTGCAACCACTTACAAATTAAAATAGGGAATATTTAACACAGTGCTAACTATCCTTTAGGCTTCCCTCATTCACACAAACTCAAATCAGGTTCACACCATCACATAGAAAACACAATGCAAAATATTGCGGCAAATACAGTGATAAATAGGAAGTGGCCATTGTTCTTTATTTCCCATAGATCAGTACACATCCTCAGTTCTACCAAAGTCCTTGGCACCTCTCTTTGTTTAAGTTCCAGCTCTAATATTTACTGGGTATGTTGAAATCAGGCAAGTTAATCTCTGTTTCCGGAGCAGTAAAATGAGAATAATAGTCCCCCATCACAGAATCTGTTGAGGAGCTTCAACTGTAGTAATTCATGTAAAGCACTTACCTCAGTGTCTGGCATATGGCCAGTAATCATCAGGAGTTACCTGTCAGTGCTGACAGTGATGGTGGTACCGAGAGTGTCGATGGTGGTACTGGCTGTAGCTTGCACATCTAAATTAATGGCTCACAGCATCGCTGGACTTGTTGTGGTTTTAACCATCTCAAAGCCAAATGAATGGAAAATTACCCAAAGATAATAATTCTATATATGCTATAGTTATTGATAATTAAAATTTAAAGTACCTCAAAGAAAAAAAATTACATTTAATTCTCTTCATTGCCAAAGTGAAATGAGTAAATATTTTCTCCTGAAAAAAATTGTTTTCGTCTTCCCTCAAAGATTCAATTTTCAAAAAACTACTTTGGGTAGAAGAAGCAAAATAAATTAAAAAAAACTGAATATGAAAAAAATTTCTTGCAACAGTGTCAGACTCAGTCATGACATTTGAAATGAGCAAATGCTGGGGGTTGGGGGGTGATGAATTCAAGTTCATATCTGGCCTGTACCTGGGTTACACTGAGCAGAGGTATGTAAGTTCCCCTTGTTTCAAATACCCCTTTCTTCTCTCTCTTTGTAGCTCCCCCTTCTCCAAATAAATTAGAAAATTGCTTACAAATTTAAAAACAGATTTTGCGTCTTCCAGCTTAGTAAAGTATCTTCCGGTTTTAGGAACACTTCAAGCTGCCCTTCTTGGTTAAAAACATTGGTGATACAGCTGGAAAGCTTGGCTGGGACTACTTGAGCTGTGCATTAAACAGAACAATTTTATTTAGTTTCTAAAGAAGATAGTATGAATTTAAAGGTATTTAATCTCAAATAAAGCAAGATTAGAAGGGGGGGGTAAAATAAAAATAAAATTAAATGCCTACCACTTGCAACTACCTGTATCTGTTTTTAACTTCCTCTCTGCCCTCAGAAGTAATCCCAGTTCTTAAGGGGAATTTCCAAACCGTTCTCTCTCCTAACACAATTATTCACCATCATAGAATATATAAACTCTTTGAAACTCTTTTTCTTTTTTTTTTTAAAGATTATATTTATTTATTTTTAGAGAGGGAGGAAGGAGGGAGAAAGAGAGGGAGAGAAACATCAATGTGTGGTTGACTCTCACATGGCCCCCACTGGGGACCTGGCCCGCAACCCAGGCATGTGCCCCGACTGGGAACTGAACTGGCAACCCTTTGGTTTGCAGCCCATGCTCAGTCCACTGAGCTACACCAGCTAGGGCAAAACTCTTTTTCTTATATGTAAAATGGAGGTGAAATACGTTGCTTGTGTGAGATGTAATGTTCTAAATACATTGAGAAAATTGAATTTACTCAGAAGCCCTATTGAGACAAGTCTCTTCTAAGACCTATTCTAATGCAAAGGAATTAGGTCCTACCTGGGATGACCCGCTGACCCCCTCCAGACCCTGCAGCCTGGCTGCTTCTCCTTTATGGATTTACAGAAAGAAAATTCAACTTTCCCATCACCATCAAATAAGCACTGCATTTTTTTAAATTATGGTAAAATAATCATAACATAAAATTTATGTTTTTAACCATTTTAAGTATACAGTTTCGTGGCATTAAGTACACTTACATTGTTTCGTAACTATCACCAACATCCACGTCCAAAACCTCTCAGCATCCTAAGCTGGGACTCTGAGCCCATTAAGTAATTCCCCACCCACCTCCCCTGAGCCTCTAGCAACCTTGCTTCTGTTTTCTGTTTCTATGAATTTGACTGTTTCAGGTACCTCATCAAGTAGAATCATACAATGTCTGTACTTTCAGGTCTGGCTTATTTCACTTAGCATGTCTATCTTCAGCGTTCATCTATGTTATAGCATGTATGAGAAGTCCATCCATTTTTAAGGCTGAATAATATCCCATTATATATATATACCCAACATTTTGTTTATCCATTAATTCATTAATGGATTTTTGGCTCATTTCCATGTTTTGGATATTGTGAATAATGTTGCTATGAATACAAAGAAATGTTCAAGCCTTTGCTATCAATTATTTTGTGTATATACCCAAAGATAGACTTGTAAATGACATGGCAATCCTGTGCTTAATTCTTTAGGCACTGCCATGCTGTTGCCCACAACCGCTGCACATTTTACATCCCCACCAACAATACGCAAAGGTTCCAGTTTCTCCACATCCTCCCCAAGACTCGTTGTTTTCTGTTTTGTTTTATAACAATCCTAATGGATGTAAAGGAATATTTCAATGTGGTTTTGATTCAAATTTCTCTAATGATTAGTGATGGTGAACATCATTCCATGTGCTTATAGGCCATTTGTGGGTCTTCTCTGGAGAAGTGTCTGTCTTTGGCCCATTTCTGAGTTAGATTCTTTGCTTTTTTGTTGTTGTTGAGTTTTAGGAGCTCCGTATATATTCTGGATATTAACCCCTTATAAGATATATGGCTTCCAAATATATTATCTTATTATGTACCTTATACACTGCTAAGAGTGTTCATTGATCCACAAAAGTTTTTCATTTTGATGAAGTTCACTTATAATCTTTTCTTCTGTTACTTGTGCTTTTGGTGTCATACCCAAGAATCATTGTCAAGTTCAATGCCCTGAAGTTTTTCTCCTATGTTTTTTTCTAAGAGTCATGCAGTTTCAGCTTTTACATTTAGGTATTTGATCCATTTCAAGTTAAGTTTTGTACATGATGTAAGGTAAAGGTCTAACTTTGTTCTTTTGCATGTGGATATTCAGTTTTCCCAAAACCATTTGTTGAAAAGACTCTTTTCTCCCAATGAGTGATCTTGCCACCTTTGTGGAAAAGGAAAACCATTTGACCGTGTATGGAAGGGTGTATTTCTGGGCTCTGTATTCCATTGGTTTTGATCAACTGTTTTGATTACTGTAGCATTAGAGTAAGTTTTAAAATCAGAAAGTGTGGGTCCTCCAACTTTGTTCTTTTTGTCCCCAAAATTGTGTTGGCTAGTCAAGATCTCTTGAGATTTCATATGAATTTAAGAATTAATTTTTTTTCACTTTTACAGAAATATTATTGAGATTTTGATAAGGATGAACTATAGATTGCTTTAGGTAGCATTAATATCTTAACAAGACTGTCTTCCAATATATGAACATGGAATGCCTTTCCTTCCATTTATTTATGTCTTCTTTAACTACTTTAAATATGCACAATATTTTTGCCAAATATTTCTACAGGAACACTGCCTTTCTGCCCAAGCAGGTCCCAGCCACAGCCTACCAGGCTTCCCAGACTCTCCCAAGTCCTTTCTCTTTTGCCCCATGGCTTGATTTCCATGGAGCACCTTGCCCGAGAAAGCAAGGAGGGACACTAGATCTTGGCACTCTGCACCTGAAGTGATATTTGGCTTTATTGTCCTGGCTTCAGACTTTATTTCTTTGTATGAGTCAGTTTCATAGTTCCTCTAGAACTAGGACTGATACATAACTGGGCCCAGCTCTCTCAGCAAGTGGCCAGTTAGCACCTGGTACAACTGTCTCTCTGACCGAGAGTAAGCTAAGAAGAGGCTCTGAAGTCTGCACTTATCAAGTGTGAGGTTTTTACAGGGTCTTAAGGCCCCAACATAAGAGTCAGAATCCCAGATTCACCACTGAGTTACTGTAACCTACCTGTGCCTTGTGTAGCAGGTTGAATGATGGCTGGCAAAAAGATTTGTCCACGTTGTAATTTCCAGAGCCCGTGAAAGTTACTTTATTTGAGAAAAGGGGGGATCTTTGCTAATGGAGTTAATAACTTCAAAATGAGATCATCCTGAACTATCTAGGTGGACCCTAAATCCAGTGGTAAGAGTCTTCATAAGAGACACAGAAGAAATGCAAAGAGGAGAGGAGAAGGCATACGAAGACCGAGGCAGACACTGGAGTGAGTGGCCACTAGCTAAGGAAGCTGGAAGAAGCAAAGAATGAAACTTCCCTCAGAGACTTTAAAGGGAGCACAGCCAAGCCAACACCCTGGACTCCGGCCTCCAAAACTGTGAGGGAAATACCTTTCATTTGCTTCAAGCCACCAAGCTCGCGGTAATTTGTTACAGCAGATCCAGGAAACTAACATACCTGGGTTTCCTCACTGCAAAGTAAGAATACAGGAGTACCTACCTCCTAGAGTTGTTGTGATGATTAAATGAAATGATTCATGGAAAGCTTTACACAGCAAAGGGGTAGCTCTCCATTAAATGTTGGCTACTACTAATTACTGCTATGGAAACCCTGATTTGCATTACAAAGGATGGAAAAGGCAACACTTTACCTAAATCATACAAGAGGCTACAGCGGTTTAAAAGGATAATTGTTTTTGCATAAGACACTTAACAATTTTTATTTTTATTTTTTTAAGCAAAACTACAGCCATTTCTTGTCTACCAATGCCCATGGGTATAGGGAAGGTGTCACGTCATGTATTCGAAAGCACAAATCCTAACTCCTCTGGGTCTGTGTGTTGAAGGAAGGATAGAAAAAATGCTACATATGTAATTAACACATGAATCGGTCTTTATGGGCCACTGGATATATAAAGCAAGAATACTTTGCATCTGTATATTTGAACATTTTTCTGGAGAGTCCACAGCTTTCATCAGATTTTCAAAGACAGTCTGTGACCCAAAAGAAGTTAAAAATCACTTACAGCCCTGGCTGGTGTAGCTCAGTGGATTGAGCGCGGACTGGGAACCAAAGGGTCCTGGTTTGATTCCCAGTTGGGGCACATGCCTGGGTTGCAGGCCAGGTACCCAGTGGGGGCCATGTGAGAGGCAACCATACATTGCTTTTTCTCTCCCTCTCTTTCTCCCTCCCTTCCCCTCTCTCTGAAAATAAATAAATAAAATCTTTAAAAAAAAATCACTTACAGAAAATGATACTGACAATCTTGAATGAAAAAAATTAAGACCAGGCTCAAAATATAAAGCAGACAAGGATCACATTCAGCCGGAGGGCCCTTCGTGGCTCAAAAAGTCGGTGCTGGAGCTTTGCCCGTGACCTAATTCCAGCAATAAGAGGAGATGAGTCAGGATTTGAGTGAGGGATTTGGAAGATGAGGTAAGTGAGTGGCTTTGAGACTCTAGCAATCTCCTGAATAGGCCTGGTATGTGTGTACTAACAGAGAGGGGATATTAAACACATCCCACAAAAGGGCCGAGCAATAAATTCTCTTAAAAATCATTTGAAAAATCCAATGCTTGGTGAAGCTTCTTGCAAAACCCTAAAATAAATCTCAAGCATAGTAATAAATGACTGTTTTTGTGACCATTCATCAGCAGAGAAACTACCTAGAAAAATAGTGAGCATTTTTCTTTATTTAAAAGGTAATTATTGAGTAAGTATTATATATTAGAGGCTGAACCATGTCAACCCAAAATTTGTGTGTTGAAGCTCTAACCTTTCAACAATGTAACTATACTTGGACATAAGGCCTGTAAGGAGGTAATTAACATTGAATAGGGGCCCTCAGCCAGCGGGACTGGAGTTTTCGTAATAAAACGAAGAGACACCAGGCCTGTGCATACACAGAAAACAGGCCATGTGAGGACACAGTGGCAAGGCTGAAATCTTAAAGCCAAGGAGAGAGGCCTCAGAGGAAACCAAACCTGTTGATACTTCAATGGTGGACTTCTAGCCTCCAGAAGTGAGAAGGAAGTTTCCATTGTGTAAGCCACCCAGGCTACGGCATTTTGCTACAGCAGCCCTAGCTGACGATTACATCATACACCAACATCTCTGCCAGGAGCTGGAGCTACAGAACTGATTAAGGCATGGCTTCTCCCCAGGAAGCCTCACTGGCTTAAGGTAACACTATAGGACCCTGCCAGACACAGAACCCAACTCTTGGCCTCTCAAAGTTTGAACTAGGGTGTCAGGTAACTTGAACTAGCCTGGACTGGCTGTTTAGCTTGTACATATACCCAGATTCACTAAACCAAAATGAGACTAATGTTGACTTTCCTCAAGACCTCTTCTGTCCTACTTTTTGGGGGGATCTTGTTCTGCTGTATTTTCAGGGAGACATAAAGTCTCCCTCTCTCCCACAGAAAGAATAACTCTTGGCTTGGCAACTACCATTTCATTCAAAACCCAACGTTCGTTCTCAGAACTATTCACCCATTGAGTCTGGCATGATTAACTACATTCACAGTTAAGAATTTGAGAAGAAAAATTATGTAAAATGCTTAGATTAGAAATAGATGTGAGCTTATTGTTCAAAAAGCCAACCAGAGCATTCAAGCATTTTGAGATGATTACACTTACTTTTACGAAAGATGGTACTCCAGGGTGGAATTTCTATTGTCACAGGTTGAGAGGCAGTACATTTGCTTTTTTATAGGAAATATTATTTTGTTTTCCCCATTAGTTTTGCATGAATTTCCCTTGCTACAGGACACAGTGATGGCATGCTTGTCAATGTGACTCAGAATTTTAAGGCTAGACTTGCACAGCTCATTATTTCTACTTCCCATGTGTTTGATTTTGTGGCAGGAGGTAAGAAGGAGGGTGGAAATACATTTTACCACTGCTGTGTTCTCTACTAAATGGAAATGGTATGGCTTCATAACCTCAGCCCCACAGAAAAAATTTCAGGGAAGTAGTTATACCATGAAATGTCTCATAAATGTTACATAGCCATTTAGTATCCCAAAATGCCACTTGACATGTCCACATTTTTCCCTGAAAAAAACAATTGACCTCTTTTAATGTGCTGACTATGCTTAACAGTGATGAAATTTACAATTAAAAACTCAGACCCTGAATTACCTTACTTGAAAATAAGGACAGTTTGCTGACCTTCCTTAGAAGGATAGCTATTAAACTCAAGAATAAGTTCAAGAGAATCTACTTCTCTGAAAAACTTTAAAAGCTCACAAATTATCATGTATCTCAGGGATTTTGCTGCAATCTTGTCCAGGGTCAGAGAGTTACATCCTTCTCAGAATCAGCCCTATGATTTTGACTGCAGATCTTCATTAGCTAACAGTCCTTAATATTACCCAAGAGCTTAACATCTCTTTATTAGGCAAGCTTTTAAACCTGCCCATATTTCAGTGATCTGACCTGAACTCAAAAGAAGAATTATTTTATCTGGACACTGTTGTATGAGTAGTTTTTCAAGTATACTAAAAAGTTGCTTTATTTTTAATGCCTGGGGCTATTGACCTTGGCTTCAGGGATAATGTTGAAAGTGGCTTTTCATGATTATACTGGTACTCAAGCAAATCTCAGATTTATTGGCAGTTCATAGGTGAGTCTAAGCATCTGGAGAAGTGTTCATATTCATAAAATAGCACTCCAGGAGAAAAATGGCTGGAATTTTGTATGTCAAGACATGAGTTAAAAGATGCAGCACCCTCTATTGTTGAAATCTAAAACTGTAGCTGAGCTGTTGGCAAGGAAAAATGTCTGCAGGGTCCATCCTGAGTGTCACAACACAAGGTAAAGAGGGATGAGTTTGGAGTTGAGAGGCAATGCACTACATTTCTTACCCTGACCTCTTTTCCAAAATCCAGACCTCTGGGTGTCTACATACAGATGTCACAAAGACACTTCAAATCCAGCATGTCTTCTTTATTATCTACATGTAAACAGTTTTCAAGACCTACAAATGCTATCTGAAAAATGCATCTGTGATTCATGCCTTTCTTTGAATACATACATTCTCTGGCTATGATCTGTCACTATCATACTCCAGATACTCATTTTCAGTTAGAGCTACTGCCCATGCTTACAATTGCTCATCTCTTCATTCCTCTTTCCCATTAACACCAGAATGTACTGCCTAAAGCAAGTTTTTCTTCCCAGTAATTCTAATAATTCTCTTTGCCAACAAAACAAGGTCCACATTCCTTATCTCAACACCCAAGGTCCTTCACAAAATGGCATCCATCTACCTCCCAGTCTCATTTCTCACTGCATCCCAAAACTACCGTAACTAATACTACTATAAAACTAACATTTATTGAGCATTTAATATGGTCAAACACTAATGTAAGCGATATACATATAATCATATTTATCCTTACATCAAATTTATCACTATAGATTACATATCATATATAATGAAATACTATTCAGCCACAGAAGAGAAGAAAATCTTTGCCTTTTGAGACAACATGGATGGACCTTGAGGGCATTATGCTGAGTGAAACAAATCAGAGAAAGACAAACAGTTTATGATCTCACTTATATGTAGAATCTAAAAATGTGAAATGCATAGAAATAAAGAATGGAATGGTGGTTGCCAGTATTGGGGGTTAAGAATAATAGAAGAATAGTGAGCAAAGGGTACACACTTTCGGCTGTGAGATGAATTAATTCTAGGGGTGTAATGTACAGCATAGTAATTATAATTGACAATACTTGTAAGTTGTTAAGACAGTAAATCTTAAATGTTATCACCATAAAAAATGGTAATTATATGACAGGTTGGAGGTGTTAACTAATCTTATTGTGGTCACCATTTCACAATACTTATGTGTATCAAATCATCACGTCGTACACCTAAAGTTTATATATGTAGTAATACCTCAATAAAGCTGAGAGAAAGTGTCCATCAATGGAAGAATTGAAAAACCAAATGTGACTGATACATAGAAATAAAGGTAGATAGATGTAGATAGAGAAATAGAGATATTACATACAATGAAATATTATTCAGCCTTAAAAAGGAATGAAGTTCTAATACATGCTACAATATGGACGTACCTGAAAACATTACATTAAGTGAAATAAGCATGGCGCATGTATGGGTCCACTTATCTGAGGTATCTAGAATAGTCAAATTCGTAGAGTCAGTAGGATAGAGGCTACTGGGAGTGGAGAAACTGGGGTAGTTAGTTATTGCTTAATGGTTATAGAGTTGCTATTTGGAGTGATGAAAACACCTTGCAAACAGATAGTGCTGATGGTCACACAAAATTTTGAATGTACTTAATGTGATTGAACTTTCTATTTAAAAATGTTTAAAATGGCAAATTTCATGTTACCATATTTTGCCATGTATAATGTGTACATTTTTGCCCAAATTTTTGAGGGAAAAATAAGGATGCACATTATACATGGGTATAACGATCACACACCATGGATACAATAACGGGTACACTAATACCGTGTAGAATGTTCACAGAAATGTGGGTGCTCATTACGCATGACAAAACGTAATACGTATATTTGACCACAGTTCTTTTAAAGCCCATGAGGGAATGTTGAAGATGTGTGAGAGTGGAAAGGAGAAGAAAGGAGTGGGACGTTCCGGATGGAGTCAGCTAATTGAATGGGGTGGGGGTATATGGGTACACCCAGGGTGACATCCAAGTTGCCAGATTGAGATCTTAAGTGGCTGTTTTTGACATTATTGAGATTAACAGGTGATCCAGACTGAAAAAAAGGTCTGGAGTTTGAGGCCACAACTTATTCAGTAGCAGTTTTTTGGTTTGGTTTTATTTTTTAATTTGAAGGGCTTCATGGGATGTTTCATAGTATAATAGAAATGTGATCTGTCTATCACATGACCACATTTACCAGTATGGTTTTTCCAACTGGAAAAAATGAGCAAACAAACAAATAAATAGTAGCTAACATTTCCTGACCATTTCTAATGTACAATCACTGGGCAAGCACTTTGCACATATCAGTTTAATCTTCACAGCTACCCACCAAGGCATGCTTGTCCTCATTTTATAAACCTTATGCTGAGCCACACCAAGTATGAGCCATTCCCAGAAAAATTCCTGACCCTGTCAAATCTCCATATTTATGTATATTTTGGACCCCGAAGGCTACATTGTCATTCTGTCATTTCACTCTAGATTCGAATCTATTCGTCCTTCAGAGCCCCTTCCGAAGTCATCAGCTGTATAAAGTCTTCCAAGTGCTCAGAATTGGTCAGTTCTCACTTCGAATTCAGTAATCTCATAAAGTGCCTTCAAAGCAGTGTGGCCCAATGAGACTGTGGGCTCCTTGAGAGCAGACACTGTTTTTCCTTTGTCTTTGCATCTCCATCAGTACCTGTGAAAGTGCCTTTTATTCAGAAGTATCCCTTAAATGTTGACACTTGATACATGGATAAACTGAGGTTTCAAAGGCACGCGTGGCTAGATTACAGGAAAACTCTTCTGTGCCTGGCGAGCAGAGCCAAGGCCTGCTCCGCCCCCATGCAGCTCTCTCTCCCCGTTACACTAGCCTCTCCGTTTTTTTCTAGCTCTGCACATCAGTTTGCTTTCTAAAGTCAACTGCAGTCCACAAGGGGAAGCATCTTGGTTCCTTCTACAGCATTAGAAATTCATGGCCAGCAATACTGGAAGTCTCAAACCCTTCTTCCACTCTCTAATGTCCTCCCAGGACCAAAACGTGCACAAAGGAGGGAACCAATTATTTATTTTTCACTGTATACCCGGTGTCTAGCACAGTGACTAGGACATAGCAAATACTCCATAAATAGTTGTTGAATGAATCATGAACCCCCTACTTCCTGGTGAAAAGACCCCAAGGCTATTGGGAAAGTAGCAAACAGTGTTCTCCCATCTGTTAAATGGAGGCTGGTCTCTAACAGCCACTTAAATTGCCTATCGCACACTTACTACTAGCCACCTTGATATTTCTATCACACTCCCCTTCTCCTGCACCTCTTTCAGAAAACCTCCAGCGTTTGGGAGGAAAGAAACAACAACTAAGTTTGCATACTTCTCTTGCATACCTAAGAAATCCTTGACTCTCCGCCAGACCTTTTCCTAATCCTCACCCAAAATGAGATTATCTCCTAATCCTGTCACAAATCCTGATTCCTTTTTCTTGGGTTTCTCCTTCTGCCCGCCCACTCCTAGTCAAGCACTACCTTGCTTCCTAATCTGTCTGGTATCTCTCAGGATTCCCTGACACAATTTTAATGATGACAAATCTTGAAGCTGGAAATCAAAGAAATAAAGAATGAAAATGATCTAGCATGCCATACATAGGTCCAGTCAGCTCTGTGTCATAGATTTGGAGCACATGTGTGTGTGTGTGAACTGTTTTACCTTTGACCACAGGTACCAAGCATAAATCATTCCTATATTTTCTGGTCTACATTTTTTAAACTTTTTTCAAAGGAATAAGCATGTATTAGAATCAATGCTACTGGAATTTTATTTACCTGGCTATTATGAGGGAGTGGTCTTTGTGAGCAGGAGGAGAGGACAGAAATGTGTGCTGGAGAGTTGCAAACAGAAAAGGGAGAGAAGCAAGTGGGGATTGCCTGATATTAATCTTGTATCCAAGATTATGCCCTGTGTTGAACTCCCAGAATCTCCTCTCTGGCCCCTCTACGTTCTAGAATTTACACAGATGTAGACAATTAGGGCTTCCAAACTTGAACTTTGGTTTCCAAAGAGGTTGATCCCATTGTCTACACAGATGCTGTTTGAGAATTTAGAAAATGCAAGCATTCAGAAAATGAGTCTCCCCCATTCCTGCCAGAGCCCTTTCGAGCTCAAGCTCAGAGCATTTAGAAACAGAGCAAGGTCTCTGAGAGGTTTTGGTGTGAATTCACAGGAGATCTGGCAGATTTGCCCGTCAGTGTCCCTGGCTTGTGTTTGTCCTTTTCTTCCCTATACCCCCCTTTTCCAAGAGCAGAGCCCCTCCAGTGATAAAGGGGATCAGAATCGCCCTCTGTGGCCACGCGGCCATAAACCTGTAAGCAACTGCTTTTTCCCAAAATGTCATTCAGAGCTCCTGGACGAGAGCAGAGTGAAGAGTTGTGCTCAGAGATGTCTTTGGCATAAGCTAATTCTGGTTCTCTAAGACAAGTGTCTGGGAGTTCAGTGTCTTGTCTAAGAGTGGAAACACAGCACGGCCCAGAGCTCTCTGTCTGGCGGCTCCCAGGTTGAAAGATAGCCTCAGGAACAGGCATCCTGCACTCAGATGAGCAGATCAAATAGGAGCTTTACAGAGTGCGCCAGGCCCAAGGCAGCAATAGCAAAATCAAACTTTTGACCTCCTGGGTGACTCTATTTCACTGAAGAAACTCTCACACACCAAGGCATTGGTTTTACAAAAGGCACAGTTTAACGTTGGCTCCCCAAATTCTGCCGTGCAGATCCTCCCTAGTACTTGTTTGAAAAAGGTGGAAAAAAATAAAAAATAAAAGAAGAGAGAGAGAATCGAAGGCACTTGACACCAGCCAAGTTCACGCGCTCTCTTTCAGGATTTCCTATGCTACCCATTGGAGGAGTGCAATTAGTTTGCAAGGCATGGGAGGCAAGCATTTTTCCTAATTCAGAGTCTGTGCTTTCCAGGAAAATGAGTGCAAACTTATTTGCTTGTATGTATTTACTTACAGTTCATTTGTTTTTACAAGCAGGTCCTAGCTTTCCTTGGATTCTCAGAGAGGTCTGTAGGCCAAACTAGGTTAAGAACTGTTGCCCTATACCCCTACATTATTTCACATTTCCTGTCATCAGGGACAGACTCCGAGGGTAGAGGTCCCATAGTGTAAGATGAACCCAAGCTGTGGCCAAATTCCCTGAAAAAGGAAACTGGCACCGGCCACACTGACTGCCTCCCGAATGACATCATACCAGCGTCTACTCCTAAAAGAAGTGAAGTGTGAACAGCCCTCTCCACCACCATCCCATCCCAGCATCATTTATTCCTTTCATGTTCCCCAGGGTGTCTCCTAACCACCTTTTCTCTGCCTCATTGTCTCACGCCGATAAGAGTAGGTCCAGGTTAGGCATCTTCTGCTGTGGGCAGACTCCTTATCGTCTCTACACACTCTGGGCAAAAGAACACTCACTAAGGTGATCAGCAGAGTGGAGTACCTTCTGTTCTTGTTTCTATTCTTAACTGGACCTAAAGGGATTAGTACAATCCAGGACTCTACAAAGGCATAAAAAAGATTGAGATCATTAAGCTATCTGAACAAGCATTCTCCTAAGTAAGAAACTAGAAACAATATCCAACTCTACTACAGGGTGTGGTCCTGATGCTAACGCGAGAGTGGGCGAGACATTCCGGAAGGAAGATTTGACAAAAGGACATGCTTGTGTCCAACCTTCCTGTCGCTGTGTCTATTCTTCTTATTTTTCATAGTTCACCCTTGTCCCACCCCTAACAATTCAGTTTCTTATATCAGTGTTAATATAATAATTGTAAAGAATGTTCAGTCTTTTTTTTTATTCTGCAACTTTTCAAAGGTCAGACTTTACATAGAGAATCTTTATCCAGCATAGTTTACCAACAGTACTGTATTCGCTATTTTGCTAAGACTCTAGGGTGACATTTTTTAATATATCAGCCAGGCCTAAGTATAGACCAAGACCATCCCAGGCAAACTGCAATGTCAAGGTCACCATGTTCTGCCCAGAACCACGCTCAGTGATTCACTCTTTCAGCACACACTCCACCTGTGTCACCTGCCTCATTATGGACCTCTTCCCTAGCTAAGGTGAAAATGGTAGAAGATGCTTTTGAACAAGAAGCTAAATCCCAAGTTAAGAACTACCTGAGGAAGAAAAATCTCACATTTTCGAAAAGTCATGAACTCTACACTGCCCCCTGTGTTGCAATTACACTTCTTCTGCCACAGTCAGCTACAGTTTTGCTGTCTATCCAGCTCATGTTCTTTTACATGTAGACTGGACCATGCTATTTTCATTTCCCTGCTTCCTCCATGAATTGCCATAAATTTAAGGCACTGTTCACTAATCAAAAAAGCATGCACAAAAACCCAATGACTGTATCTATACCAGAATTGTCAGGAAGTAGAGGTAAAAAAAAAATAATGGCCTCAGGCCCATGGTTCCTTCTTTCCACAGATTCGAAACGTGGCAGCCAATCTCTGTGTGGACAGCAAGCACGGAGCCACAGGCACTGAGCTAAGGCTCGACACCTGTGTCAAGGATGGTTCTGAGAGGACGTGGTCACATGAACAGGTACATCAGCTGCTGGAAGTCATGGGCCGGGGGTCGGGCTGAGGCAGGCATGGAGGGTATCAGTGGGGACAGATCCCTAGATGGGATCTCGCTTCACTTTTTTGCTTCCGTTCCTTCTCAGAGCAGTGGTGATAATCAAATGAGATACTGTATAAAAATGTGCTTTAAATCATAGAAAGGATGTCAGAAATGTATTTCCTTTCCCAGAACAATAGTTTTCAAACCGTAAAAAGCATGTCGAATGCTATGGAATTCTTCCAACTAAATTTCATGGTTTTAACGAAGACTCTTTGTTATTCCATAAGTTTGTGTGACTTTAATCTCATTCCTCCCCTCCGGCTGCATATTGAAAAGAATACTTTGCATATGCCTCTTGTTGTAGGAGTTTGTAAACTTACACATGAAAGATAACTTTGAGGGAATAACACCCAAGATAAACTTCATGGAATACTTTAAGACTAGTTACTCCTTTTGATTGAAAAACCATTTCAGTGCGACTTAGTTTGTGAAGTAAGGTGTGACCCCTGACCCACTCTGAAATGTGACAGCCCTCGGAAGGGGCTCTCCTTACACCGCGTCACCTGTAAAAGAAAAAAGACAGGGGGTAGAGTCACATCTGCCCCTTTCTAGTGCTTTAATTTTTAATTGTGAAATATTTCAAATAGGAAACCATAAAAATATTATAGTAGACATTTATATATTTCCCATGCAGTTTGAACAAGTATCTATAGCTATTTCTATATTGTTTAAAAGAATAAAATGTATAGATACAGTTAAAGTCCCTTCCCCCCATGCTGCTCCTTCTCTGCCTCTGCAAAAGAACATATTCCAAGTTCAGGATAGTCTTCCCTATGCATTCTCTTGCCTGGAGTTGTCTATAATACCTCTCTTATGAAAATCAAAAAAACAGACAAGCAATTTCCAGTAAAGTATTTATTGTACTCTATTCTGTCCTACTCTCTTCTGTTCCATTCTGTTTGCCGTTTTCCTCAAGTATCTATCACATTTCCACTAGTAAAGGCCCACCCTGTCCAGCCCAGGGTCTTGCAGAGTGCTCAGGGGTGCTGAGATTCAGCGTGGTAGCACCACCCTTCCCCACTGACCTTTCCTGACCCTCCTCTAGCCCGCATGACAGTGCAGAGCGGCATCACTCAGGAAAGCATCAGTGGATGAAGTCCGTAGCATAGACAAGAATTAATGCATTCAATCACTGAACCAACAATGCCCCCCACGCCCTACCTGGTAACCTGGTCCTTGTACTCATCCCACAAGCTCATGATGTTCTAGAAGAACCCTGCCATCAGGCCAACCTAGATGTCAGCCAGTTTGACCTGTGTGTCCTTGTGAAGTTATTAAATCTTTCTAGGCCATCATTCCTCCAACTTTAAGCAGGGACAATAACCCATCTCACAACCAGGGTAATTATGAGAATAAATCATGTCTAAGATATAAGAGCTTCTCGCACCTGTGGTAGGTACGGAGTAAATATACTTTCCCCTTTGCCTTCTCACAGTTCCTCTCCCTGGAGAGCGTTATGAAAATACCAGATTAGCACTCACTCTCAGGCCCAAGGCAGCTGCCACACACCAAACACAACTGATTCATTATTCACTCAAACACATCCTGCAGCGTGTGGACACTTATCAGACGGGCTTGAAAGAAGACTGCAGCTCCCGGACTCACTGATAGGAATGAAATGTCAGTAAAAGCTGACTCGCCTTCTCCTTTTTCTATCTCTTTCTATAAGCACCACAGAGGTGCTACCAGGGATGTGAGACACAGTGTTGGCCTGTTACCTCCAAGACGCATTTCTGACTTCAGCCCGAGAGCAAGAGAGAAGGCTTCAGAGGCATGTCAGGAAGACTGACATCTTTAGAGGAAAGGGCTATATTTTTTTAAAAGAAAAGAAAAAGGAGCATGCCATAGGAAAATCTTTGTCTGAAGGGCTAAATCCCTCTCTGCCATCTCTATTCAGCCCAACCAGGAAACACACCTAGGCAGCTGGTTGATGTGAGGTATGCATATTTGAATGCCCAGAACGGAATTAATATTTCCATCCCCTGGGATGTTCTAGAATGAAATATGATCTGGGCTTCAGATTTTATTTAACTGCTGAAAATAAATATGTATAAAACCAACCCCGTAGCATACACTTTTAAAATTGTTTCATTTTCCTCGCCCCTCAGACAAAAACTGTGAACTATGGCATGTAATTCAAGAAATAGTCAGCAGAGGGAAGCACTAGACAAGCAGACATAAGAGAAGCTAAGGAGACCAGTTAATAAATCTCTTCAAAAAGATTTGCAGTCTCCAGAGACTGCAAACAGAGCTTCAGGAAGATTGAACAAGGTTTACAGGAGGTGAAAAATAAATCATATTTGAAATATGTATCACGCTATATTGACTTGGAGGTGAAAACTTTACAAGCTGCTTTGCTTTCCAGTAATTAGCCATAAGCTTTATTCAATATATTACTCAACGACTCAAAAGAATTAGGTTTCATTCTTTCACATTTAGATTTAAATTCCTGAATGAGAAAAGAAGTATATCAGGACAGGGAATTTATAAGTATTCTTTTTACCTGGCTGGTGTAGCTCAGTGGATTGAGCGCGGGCTGCGAATCAAAGGGTCGCCAGTTCGATTCCCAGTCAGGGTACATGCCTGGGTTGCAGGCCAGGTCCCCAGTGGGGGCCACATGAGAGGCAACCACACATTGATGTTTCTCTCCCTCTCTTTCTCCCTCCCTTCCCTTCTGTCTAAAAATAAATAAATAAAATCTTTAAAAAAATTTTAAAAAAAAGTGTTCTTTTTAACTCAAAAGCATTCATAGAACACAAAAGAGACATTTATTAGAGTTAAAATAATTCTTTTTTTTGTTAGTCTTAAAATTCTTTTTTTTAATAATCCTTTTTTTAATGGCACAAATAAAACAAATGAATGAATACACACAATAGTCACATGGGAACTAAAAAGAGTCTATTGAAGCACTTTTTCTTTTTTAGTTGAGGGAAAAAATATTTATTACCACTGTTTCCAAACAGTGAAGACAAGTTCGAACTTTATTCTTCAACACAGATACACATGAATCAGAACAACTGGATAAAAGGTAATTGGCAAAACGCTGCCGAAAGGTACATGAAATAGGAACACTCCCATCTAAGCGCACAATCATCAGTCTTACTAAGACCTTAGAAAACTGCTGAGAGAATTAATTGCAGGGGAAATACATCAAGTTCAAAGGGAGAGAAACTACCAGTTAGAACAGCAGTCCTGAAATATTCTTTTTGTTTTCCATTCTTTTTGGTAATCATTTTTTTTATTTTTCAATTATAGTTGATGTACAAGATCAGGTGAGCACATCAGTAGTTAGACATCATGTACCTTACTCAGTGATTATCCCGATAAATCTCTCACCCATCTGACACCATACACAGTTATTAGAATATTATTGATTACATTCCCTATGCTACACTTTACATCCCTACGGCTATTCTGTAACAACCAGGTTGTACTTCTCAATCCCTTCACCTTTCTCACCCATCCCCCAACCTCACTCCCCTCTGGCAACTATCAGACTGTTCTCTGTGTCTATGAGTCTATTTCTGTTCTGCTTGTTCACTAATTTTGTTTTTTAGATTCAAGTGTTGATAGATGAGAAAATGTCTTTTGTTGCAGAGCACCAGTGATGACTAATTTGGCTTCTAAGAAGGAAGCAAATGTCTTTGATTCATTTTTCAGGGCCATCTATTTAGCTGTTTGATACCACTGTAGCATTGTGTGCTGGCTTTCAGTTTCCTTTACAGACCAGGAAAGAAAACTAAAATTAGACCGAAATAAGACAGTAGGTCTGGAAAGGATACTCCCCACTGCCATTATAGCATAAATCCCCAAGAAGAAAGCAGAGGGGAAGGGTTGAGGGAGAGGAAGAGAGGAACAGAGGGGCCCTGCGGCTCCTTGGCCAGGCAGCAGGCTATAAACACATTCTGGGGAGGAAGCGCTGACTGCAGCGGAGCAGGCCTTGGTCCTGCTGAGGTAGCAGACAAATGCCCCCTTTCAAAGACCTGGAAAGGAGACGTGCAAACAGAGGCGGAAGCAGGTGCCTGAATGTGGTAAAAGAGTAGATTCTGGGACATAGTCTCACTCTCTGGACAGAGCACACTGCAAATCTCAGATAGCTGCCAACCACATAACGCTGAATCTAAATAACACCACCCACAGAGAGAAAAATATGTTTAATCTTCCCGGATCAGGTAGTGAGATTATGATAATAAGCATATTGTTTGCAGTACCAAGTCTAGTGAGCTTATTCATATAATGCAACACAGACACAGGCAGCATTGCACACACCAAATCAACGTTAAAGCGAAGACACGAGTTATGTATCATTCTGAATCTATATTTAAAAGTCTCAATTAAAAAAAGAAAGTGGAGAAATTAATGTTGATTTGCTCTAACATTGAAGGATTGGAGGTTGACAAAGAGTGAGGAGTTATTTTCCAGGAAATCTAAATTATTCTGTCTGTAAGGGACAGCCCAAGGGTAGAAGACAAACTGCGAGTGTCACAGTAACACCACCCAATGTGAGCAGTGACAATGCTTTCATAATGTCTGCTTGTTTCTGCCTTGACAAGAGTGCACACAGGAAAGTGTGCCTAATGAATGAAACACTCAATGCCCGATCGGTTTGACATGGCCATTAGGACAAGATAAATGGCAATTGCATGCATTTCAAAAGCATAAGAGAAAAAAATTTTAGCTAATGGTAGAGGCAGCGGAGTAAAACAATTGATATAATCTGAAGATATATCACATGGGATGCAGGAAGGTAATCACAGGTAATAACAAAAGCAATAATACATAAAACACTGAAGAAGAGCGCAGGCTAACAATCAGTCTACAAATCTAAGAATGATTGTTACACTATAATAACACACCTAGAAGCTAGAAATAAAAGTCACCTAAGTAATCCCTGATATATAATTGTGACAATACATGAATAAATCTGCCCAAGAGACAGATCTGCGTAAGTCTGCCCTAACACAGGTATTCTTTTGCACCCAACAAATCAATTTGTTGCGTGTATGACAAAGTAAAATGTAAGAAAGTAATAAGTAAGAAAAATTGTTTATAAAACCATTTGACCTTTGCAGGACTGATTTTCCTCCACCATATAAGACACTGTGCTAGGAAATGACTACAGTCCCTTTTGTCCTTGGCCTTCTAAGGGGACAGCAGATCCTCAAATCCCATTGTTTTGTTCAACACAGTTTCGTTATAATGTCGATGAGTTGCCATAGGAACTTAACCCTTTTTTTAATCAATGAGCCTAGGGTAAAGTTGGTTTTGTTGGATGATGTTAAGACTTAGTGTATAAAAACCGAAACAGGAGACAGAGGCAGAGAGGGGACTGGATAAAGCAGCAAAGACCACTGGGTCCTTCGTTGTTGGTCGGCTTACAGTGACAGAGAACTTTGGTATTTAAATGAAATAAAGATTTAATCAATGCCAATGGCAGGCTTATAGGCCAGGAAACAATAGGTAACTGAGCCTAGATTCATTATAGTTGAAACTTTGACAAACAATAGTGTGGTTGATATTGTTGTGATTGGACACAAACAGAAGAAATTCTTTTGAGGAACCAAAAAAAAATTAATTCGTTCATTTTGACAGCTATTCCGATACACTTTCTGTTAGTATAGTGAATGCAAGTTTTTATTTATTTGGTAGAAATTGTACTGAACATTTATTATGTGTCATGAGTTGTTCAGGTTGCTGGGAACACAAAGATTAAAGAAGATATGGTTCCTGCCGTTGAAGAGCTCGCTGTCTAGTGAGAGACACAGAAACATAAATGGGCACACATGAGGAAGTAAGGCAGGCGCTGGCGAGGAGGAAGGGGTTCAAAGAGGAAGGCTGCACGGACGAGTGGACAGCCGAACTGAATGTTGTAAAACTGATGAGCCTTCACTAGGCCAGCTGGTGAAAGTTGGCCTTCCGACCAGAGGGACTGTCCTGAGCAAAGCCACAGGAGGGAAAATAGAGCCCGATCCGTGCAAGGGGTTGTAAATGTTTTCTTGTTGCTGCAACACAGACTAAAGGGAAGAGAGGCAGCTGGAAAAAAAAAATGGCAAAACCAGATTGTGGAGAGTTCTTTAATATGTGAAAGACTTTGAACTTCATTCTCTAAGGGTTATATGCAAATATTGTGGGATTTGGGGTTGAGAGGTGGCAAAGCCAAATAGATGTTTCAAACAGAATTCTCCGGGGGCTATGGAGGACGGATAGGAAGGAATTTTAAAAGGAAGGTAGGAATGAAACTAATTAGGTCATTTTAGTAGTCCAGACAAGAAATGTGGAGAGCAACGGTAGTGGAGATAGAAAGGAAGAGATACTTCCAGGATTGTTTAGAAGACAAAAACGACCAGGCTTGGTAATTGATTAGATGAAGAGGGCAAGGGAGACGAAAGGGTTAAAGAGGAAAGACTCCCAGGTTGACAGCTGAATGATCTGACCACCCACTGGAACAAAATATAAGAGTATAAACAGGCTAAAAGGCGAAGAAAATCAATTAAATTTAGGATGTGTGGAATCTGAGATGTCCATGGGACATGCAATTGGAAAATCCTACATGGGGTTGGACGTAATACAGACGATGAGTTATTAGCACATCGTCAAGAGCTGAACCACTGAGAATGTTTAAGACCAACCAGAGAAGGTGCAGGGTCAGAGGGTGGGTCCAAGGAGAGCCCTGGCCAACACCTCTGTTGCAGTGATGGGTAAAAGAGGAAGGTGGGCAAGGTAGAGTTCTAGGGAGACAGGAGCTCAGAGTTCTGAGTGGAGGGCAGTGCTCAAAATCAGAAACACTGAGTAGACATTTGTCCTTGAGAAGTCATTCTCCTGCACAGAATTTGAATGAATCTAAAAATGCCTCAGTCCCCAATCGCATTGAAACAAACAAACAAGAAAAAATTCTCAAGGAAAAGAGACCACACAATTCCTCTTTATGAATCAATTTTAAATGCCTAACCTAAAAATTCTTTGTCTTTCTATTCAAAACATTCTCTTCTGTCCTGTATTCAGGGGAGACAAATTATAGTCTCTTGCCATTACTCAATCAACTTCCAGCTTCCATATGTTTGATTTAGAGAATTTCCTTCTGATTGTCTTCAGACCACTTACCCAGTTCTTTCAAGTTTTCTGCAATTTCCCCACCATTTAACTGGTTTTGTTAGTCATCCCCGGAATTTTGCCAGATTCTCTACATTTTCTTTCCTGGGTAGGACTTAAAAACTGAAATATACTGAGGGCCCTGTTGGTTGTGCTTGTTTATATATTAGCAAGGATTCCTGACACCTCTTTACTTTGCAATTCCCAGTTTGGCTTTATACAACCAGACCTGCCTTAAGTCCTACAGTAAGATTTATATAACCTTAATGAACTTAAAATTGGAATTAATCATAAGTCTCATCTAGTCTATTTTCCCACTTAAAGATTTTTTTCTACTGCACCCCTCTAGTCCAGGTCTAACTCGAGAAAATACCCGTTCCCTACAAGAATGTGAGGGGTTTTTTTTGAAATTTAATACATTGTATAATTAATTTAGTACATCATAAACAGCATTTAAAATATAATAGAATGGGATGAATAGACTAGGATAAGATAAGGTCAGATAGAATATCAGAGTCTATTAAATGCAGTAAGGATAAATATCAGTTCATGAAACTTGTTTCAATCTGGGGAAGAGAAATGTATGCACCTGTGTGTGTGTGTGTGTAAACTGTACTTCTTACTGTGAGGTACAGTTCAAAACATTGTTCTGCATAATTACACTTATCAACCCAAAGAAATTAATTTGCCTATTCTTTATTTCATCAAGCTTAGCTTTTGTTTAAATCAAACTTTTTAAGTCCCTAGCTTCAACGCAGCTCAACTCTACTCCTGGTCTTTTTTCAATTAATCTGCTCATTTAAGCTAACTGTGTAGCATTTTACCCAGTAGCATTTGATCAAAATGAAGAATGTAAAGAATTTCATTAAAGAGTTCTTCGTCTACTTCCTCCTTCCCTTGTCTTCATACAGTTCTCTGTTATTTCTAGTACCTACCTGGAAACTCTTCATTTGCATTTTTGGCACCCAAAGGAGCAGCTGTCACTGCTCCAGCGCTTTGTGATACATGCTTTTCTGGACACCTCTATTATCATGAGACGGTTTTTCCCTGTAAATCATAAAACAAATCTAAATTGCGCCCCTTGTTCTTGAATCTCTCCAAATTAAACTCACTGCAGCTTTTCTGCTATCGTCACTTTGCCAGCTCTTTACTTTTGGATGGAGAGAAGATATTCGACCTGGTGAGCCGCTGCACACCCGGAAATTCTGCTTTGATGCGATCTCACACAACAGCCCAGTCACTCTCTATGACTGTCATGGCATGAAGGGGAACCAGCTCTGGGGACACCGGAAGGTAAGAGTCAGCTCACTGCGGGCTCTCTCCAAGTGCCAGGCTAATGGTTTTCTAACTCAAAGTTTTCATTTAAAACACACCGTGTGATGGAAATTGTTACCTGGACATGGGCATACGTATTTGGCTCACACACTTGGAGACCCGGGGGAAAGATAGAGTGTGTAGGAAGTGTCATGCTTTTGGCTTTGCTTGTTATGCATACACCCATCACAGCCAGTTGGAGTGAAAAATGGCTTTGAACCAGAACACTAGCACTACAGGGAAGGGACAAGTCCTAACCCAGACAACTCTCAAATGGAGGGACCACAAACCCGAGGAACACAGGAATGTATGTATACTTTTTAGGAACCCCAATGCTCTGTCTCTCTTGCTCTCTTTCTCTTACATACACACAGAGAGATGAACACTTCTATTCACTTATTATATACCTCAGACTCCTATGTTTTGGAGGACATTTACATAAATAGTTCTACATTTTTGTAGATGTAACTGTGGAAGCCCTTATAGAGAAAGTGAACTATTTGTAATTTGGCCAAAATCCTGCCTAAGTATAGCAAAGGAGAACTTATTTGGAGAATGTAAAAGTTTTAAGAATGACAAAGTTAACATTTAATGATAGGAAAAATAGTTCAAAAACAAATATCACATTTTATTGACTTGATAAAAATAAGGATCAGTGAAATTTTTATTTTTAAATATCTTTATTATAAATACTGTACAATTTTTTTTTAATTCTTTAGTTTTTAAAGCGGACTTACATTCCAGGTAGCAAACACTTCAGAAGCTGTATCCTGCCCCTCAAGTTCATACAACTGCGGGCGGCCATCAGGGCCAGGCAGAAGCGGCCCGCCCTCCGTTTGCCTTTCACACTCTGGCATAGGCAGCCTTACCCCAGACTATAGCAAAAATGTCATACCCACCGCTTTAATCATGAGCTTTGGCTGTCCTGTGGCTGACGTAACATCAGTACCCCCTGAAATGACAGAAAGTAAACAGGAAAAATCTGCCGAGAATCAATATGGAGCCACCACTGGTTTGGATTCCCGTTTCCTCACATAATAAGCTCTCTGGTACCTAAAATTTCACTCACATTATACCCACCATATTATCTGGCAGATTATGGTCATACGTCCAGTATAAGAAATGCCAGGTGTTATATCTTTCCACAAAACAATTTAAAATCAAAAGAGCTAATAAGAATATGGCATTGGTTGCCCTGGCTGGTGTGGCTCAGTGGATTGAGCACGGGCTGGGAACCAAGCAGTCCCGGTTCGATTCCCAGTCAGGGCACATGCCTGGGTTGCGGGCCAGGTCCCCGTGAGGGCCATGTGAGAGGCAACCATACATTGCTGTTTCTCTCCCTCTCTTTCTCCCTCTCTTCCCCTCTCTCTAAAAAAATAAATAAATAAAAATTAAAAAAAAAAGAATATGGCATTGGACATACTATGGGGAAATTACTACAATAGGAGAACCTCACTGTCTTCCTTATGAAGTACAACATAAATAATTAATCTCGTCAAACCCTTTGCTGTTCACTATAACCCAGTCTATGTGTGGTGCGAAAAGAATTTTTTTGTTTTGTTTTGAGTTTTTATGTGCGGTTTTTTTTTTTTTTTGCTTTGTTTTGTTTTAAGTCTGACCATTAAGAAGTCACTTTCTGGGCACATCAATGAAATGCCTGATTTGCCATTTGCCTAGCATGCTGGAGGTCCCTAATTAACAGCCTGCTTCTCGTGAGTGTACATTTATAGCACAAGAGACAGAACACTCAATAACAGGCAGTTAAGCCCAGAAAATGCAGTCGTTTCATTAGAGAGCTTACAAAAGCTTACAGATGGCTAAGACCAACTAATACCTGTGCACACAGAGCTCCTGAAGGGACAAAAATGGCTGCGGTGATTTCAAGAGGTAACTTACAGCTGTAGCACTTAAACCTTTCCAGGGTCCTCAGGGACCTCTGAAAGGGGACCACTAGGTGCAATTATGCAGTGGCTCTTTTCTCAGATCTTCTTGAGGCTATTTGCTTTGCATTACTTAGCAAAAGGTTACACTTGCCATGTATTTGTATAACAAGCAAGGTATTTATACATAATCAGAAACATGTCATGGGCTCAAAATAGAAATTTTCTGAAATATCTCATCTTAGTTGATGACTCAGGCCTATTCCAATGTACCTGTTTTAGAAAAACCTTCTTGTCTATTTCAAAGGCATTAAGAGAGAAACCACAAAGAGAGGGGTCTCTGGGATTCTACCTTGTGTGTTTAGATTCACTACTGGCCCTGGGGGCTTCAGACAGGTTAGCAACATTTTGAGTCAGCTTTGGAGTTGCCCCTTTTTTATTAGCATACTCATGAATAAACAGGATCCCAAAGGCCCTACTACTTGCCCTAAAGACCTCAGTGGATCATCTCCTGAGCTCCTAAGGTAATCATTACCTCCGACCTTTAAGGAGGCATTGTGCTAATGCTTTGCACACATTCCCTCAAACCTCACAACCACCCAGGGACTGTCAGGTAGAATTCAGAAAGGAACGAATACACCGACTGCTATGTGGCAGGGCCAACTTTTGGGGGCAGGTGTATCAGGCTTTAAAGTCTCTATGCGTTCCTCAGTTGTGCTCTTCAGAAATCAGATCAATAATGGGAGAGTTCCAATGCCTGTGGATTCAGCACCACATAGCAGCCAACCCCGTTCCGGGCTCCATGGAGATTTCTTGGCCGGAAGCTACCTTGCTTACGTGGGTGAAGGTTGCTGTCAGGCCTCGCTTTCCCACCTGTCCACAGCCATCAGCTCTCAGTTGTTGTTTGTTCGGGAAGATTTTCCCCCAAACATTGTATGCCTCTAAGGTATACAACGTAACGATTTGATATATGTGTATATTGCAAAACGATTACCACAATAAGTTTAGTTAACACATCCGTCACCTCACATAGTTACAAATTTGTTTTTCTGGTGATAAGAAGTGTTAGGATCTTCTGTCTCAGCAACTTTCAAGTCTTCAATACAGCATTGTTAATGATAATCACCCTGCTGTACATTACATCCCCAGAACTTACTCATGCCATAACTGGAAGTTTGTACGTTTTAACCACCTTCACTCCTTTCCCACCCCCACCCCCACCCCCAGCTTTCAGTTCTTTTTAGATGTGAGTCTTCGCTGCCACACACACAAAACAAGAAGGGGATTCCTGTACCAGGGTCTTGTGACCAGGTTCGGTTTCACAATTGTATCCCACGGGAGCAGGTACCCAGGAAGGAATCCCATTCTTGGTTTTCTTTTACCACCAGGGGGACCCCTGTTATAAGAACAAGGAATTGTTGAAGTGACCTCAGTAAAAAATATTTAAATCATCAAGCAACATCAGAAACAAGAAAGTGACTTTCCTCTTCTTCAACTCCTTCATCTAACTGGTCACTAAATTTGTCAATCCCCTCCCCTGGCTGATAGCTAAAAAATCCATCCTCTCTTTGCGATTTCTACAACCCCTGCCCGGCCTTTTGCATCTAAGCCCTGGGGTTATTGCAATAGCTCCCCAAAGAGTCGCAGGGCTCCTGTCCTTTCCCCTCTGACCCCGCTTCCATCCTGAAGTCAGAGGGAGTTTCTAAAACATCTGGTCCTTGCATTCTTGTGTTTTACAACTTCACCCAGTTTGCCATTGAATAAAAAATACAGGGCCTTCACTCCCACTTCTTATCCTGACCCTTCACAATCTGGTAAACATAAAGCTTGCCTATCAGGCCTCCTAACATATCCTGATTCACCCTGAAACTATAATGTGATCTTGAAAAAGTTATTTTGCATTTATGATTTTCAACTTCCTCATCAATGTAATAGGGAGGATAATTAAGTGAGATAAAACATGTAAAATTTCTAATGCAATTTCTGATGACATGATCAAATTACATCTGTGTATTTGACAAACGCACTTTCTACATTGAAAGTAGTAGTGAGGTATATCCTAATACATTGTATCATAACAGCAACCTATCCTAAGTAATATTGACTCTTGTTATACACCCTGGAAATTCAGTTATCACCCATGTCTTTTTCTTTTTAGGTAAACATTTTTAGGTACCCTGAAATGAGAATTTGAGTACAAGTGGCTTATTTTGGAGATGGTCTCAAAAAATCTTGGTAGGAAGTAGGGAAGTAAAAGGGAAAAGTTATGGTAGTCAATAAAAAGTGTACGATCAAAAAAAAAAAAATAAGTACACCATCAAGGAAGCACCACAGTAGACAACCGGGCACAAGCCTGCTGAAGGTCTCGGGAAAGGGACTAGAAGACACATCGAGAACTAGAGGGTTAGGGCATTTATACTCCACTCCACTGGTTCTTGGTTAGGATTACTCCTGGGGGTGGGGGGGGAGAGTTTATTCTCTGATACCTCTGGGCTGCTGCTGTTACGGAGAGAGCTATTCTTAAAGTCAGAGAAAGCCCCAAGGAAAACAGAGACGGCAGCCAACTCCCAGAAGCTGGGCCAGTCTGCACTGAAAAAGTGGTGAGACCTGAAGAGCCCCTCAGACTCTGCCTGAGAATCCAATTGCTCCATAATCCTGGCCAGCGCTTGGCAGCATCAATTCCTTTTTCAGTTCCTCCTTTCATTCTGTGACTGTGGTGCGATATCATGTGTTTGTTAGCTGTTTTGGATGTCATCTTTGTGAAGAATGTGAGCCTAGTGATTGTTTTTAACAGTGGTTATCTGGCTTTTCTTTTATGTATTTTTGGTACAATAGATAGACACATACATACATACTACATACATACATACATACATACATACATACATACAAGTTCTTTGTTAGATGCATATATTATAAATATCTTATTCTGATCAGTGTCTTCCCTTTTCTTTCTTGTGGAGTATCTTGATGAAGAGCTATTCTCCACAATTACTGTTTTTTTGTGTCCTGTTTAGGAAATCTTTGCCCACACCAAAGTCATGAAGATAGACTTCTAAGTTGTCTTTGGAAGCTCTATTGTTTAACCTTCTAATACATTTTGGTGTATAATTTCATGAAATATTTTTATGTGTACATGTAAGAGGAGGTTTATTCTTCTTTTCATATTTATATCCATTCGATCAATCACTATCTATTAAAAGACCATCTTTTCCCACTCCACAAAAGGGGCACCTTTCTCATAAGCCAAGAGGCCTTATATCCATGGGTCTGTTTATGAATCCTCAAGTTTTTACCATCTGACTAAATAGTCTTAGCCAAACAGAAAGTAAACTATTAGTGATAAAGTAATATAATCTAATCAGAGGTATAACCAAAAACCCGCAACAGCCATCACTCTTAGTGGTGGGATGTTACAGTTTTCCTCCAGAGTCTGGGGATAAAATAGGATGCCTGCTATCATCAATTTATTCATCATTGCACAGGATAGCCTACCTAGAGCAATCAGGCAAAATCAAGAAATTAAAATGTATGAGTTGGAAATGAAGAAATTAAACACCCTAGTCATAACTGACAGAGTAGGTATATAAAAAATCAAAAAAGTTATACATTTAAACTATTAATAAGTTCATTTTAGCATAGTCCTGCAAATAAGATAAATATAAAAAAAATCAACTGTCTATTTACTAGCGACAAAAAATAGAAAATGAAATTCAAAAATGACACCATGAGAAGCATCAAATAGGAATAAATCTCACAACACATGTGCAAGACCTTTGCACAGAAAACTATAAACCATCACTAAGAGAATTGTTAACAATTTAAAACATATATTTTATTATCCTTCATAGAGCATTCTATTGAAGACAATAAGACATCATTGTAAAGATGTCAGTTCACACATGGGTGTACAGATTTAATGCAAAACTGATAAAACCCAGCAGGTTTCTTTGTGGAAATTGACCAACTGATTCTGAAATTTATATGGAAGTGAAAGGGCCAAGATTAGCCAAAAAAAAAAAAATGTTAAGGAACAAAAAGAACAAGTATCAAGCAATATGAAGCACCAGGGATCAAGATGTGTAAAAGTACATTTGTTACGGACCTGTGCTGTTGGCAAAAAATATAGACTGAGACCCGGGTTCTATTATGTTGGGAAAGCTCCAAAAGTGTTCTAATGAATAGCCAGATGGAGAATCATTTTTCTAGTTCTAATTTTTCCCTACTTCTTTACGCCACTCCTGCTCTTGGTGCAGTGGGCCCTTCCACTGTGTTCCTATACCACTTTGTTCCTTTCTGTGTATCTGTGGCGCTGTCTCCTGCCCAGTTAACTACTCAAGGACGGAAAGTTTTTCTTGTATTTCTATATGGCCTGTGTAATATCTAATGTGCAAAAGATCCTAAATAAGCATTCTTTAAATAGCTTTAAGAACTATTAGATTCAATTATTGAAATAATTCTCTCCTTTATGAACCCCAAGCTGTGCTGGATAAAACTTTACACATCTCTTTGTCTTAGAACCACGTGCACAGCCTCTCCAAAGACCAAAAGTGAAAGACTTAAATTATTTTTCATTGTTGCTAACTGGGGTGTTCTTATCGTTTAGCTTCCATAAAAAGAGCTTAAAAATAACATCAAACAAGAAATGCCAATAAGAATGTACCTTTCCGGCTAAATTGATAACAGTGCCAGTCACATTGGCTTAAAAAGTGAGTGGGTGGAATTTTTGGCAAGTATCTGCATTTGACTATTTATTGTAGCTTATGATATATGCCAAGGCTTCGGCCTCTCTGCCCATAAAATCCTGCTGGTCAACAGAGATACCAGATGGAAGGCCACAGGGTTGTTATTTTTAAATCGTTCTGGTTAGCTATTGATTTTGGACCCAAAAATGAGGAAAATGTATACAAAGGGTTTAATTAAAAGGCATATAATTCAATTTTGGTATTGATATATGTAGCCTTACTGCAAAATCCTGGACTGAGGCAGCCACACTCTCCGAGCCCAGCCTACCCATTCCCGGACAGTCCCGAGATTTAGAAGCTTGTTCCTTCCCTTGGGGACCACACAGATTAAATAAAATCCATCTTGCTGAAGACAGCTCCCAAATATTTGAACAACACTTGCCTGATCTTTACTCTTTACTTCTGATTAAATGACTCAGTTTCTTGCCACTGCTCTTTATGACTTAATTTGGTTCTACTTCAATTAACCTCCTGGGCACTCACTCCTAACGTACTCCAGAGAGTCCTCAAGAGTGATGATACTCAAAACAGAACACAATATTCTAGGTGTGTCTTTACCCCTCCAAAAAGTAGAAAGAGTTTCTAGCACCCTTTGTCAAGAGCTTATAGTACCCTTTGGTTATGAGCAATATATTTCTCTTCATTTAGCTTGAGTTGGCTGATTTTCTGCCTTAACTTTGTATACTTGGCTTCTTAATGAGCTTTCAGTGTTAAAGCAACCACAGTCTTTTCTCGTGGTTGGTGACACAGACACATCTCTGCAGTATAGTTCATCTTTCGTACTTGTGTAGTTATTCTTTTGTTTCTATTAAATTCTATCTCACCAGATTTATCCCAACCTGGATTTTGACTCTTTGATGCAACTTATGAGCAAGTGAACTAGTTTAGTTTCCATCACAGCGTGCATCTGTGCCCTAATCTACTATAAGTTGTTGATCCCAAAGCACAAGGCCAGGAACTGAGCCCTCTACTGTAAAATAGAGGTGACATTGATCCATTAATGAGCATCATGTGGATGAAGTTACTTGACCAGATACAAATTCACCTAATAGCAGTATCTTAGAGCCCACATTTCTCTGGCTTGACCATAAGAAAACAAAGATGGACTTTTCAAACATCTTGCTGAAAACCACATGCGTGCTGTCAATAACACACCCATATTTGCAGTAGAAGGCTTCAGTCATAATACCCTATGAAATTATGATTTTCAATTCAAATTGATGATTCAACCACCTTGTCAAAGAAGAGGGAGGATGACTCCCAGGAGGGGAATGTTTTCATCCTGGCACTGAAGCTCCCTTTTCAATAAATCGTACAATCTTCCCATTGTTTTCATCTGTATGTCTAACCTAGCTGAAGTCGCTCAGTTGTCACGACATTTTAACTTCCGCCATCTCTGGGTAACTTAGCAATATCCCCACCGGTTACCATTTTACCAAGCGTGATCAGCTGTCATTCTCTGAGAAGAAAAGCTTCATCACAGACCAGCTCAGCCTCTGACATAAGGATAAAGGCTCCCTGAATTGAATGCCTGCCACAATCTAGACTGACAAACAAAAGAAACTTAGTAATTGGAACTATAAAAAATTAAATTAGTTTGCTAATTAGAACAATTTCTCCCTGCTGGGCAAGTATGGAGTTGGAGCAGGACCGCCAATTGTCTCAGGCAAGAAGAGGAATGAAGTGACTCAGAGGTCAAGAGCACAAGTTCTGGGTCCTGGGGACCTGAGATTTGAGCTCTGGCTTTGAGCTCTGCGGGTACTAACGCTGGGATCTTGGGATATTACTATGTGCTTCTTCTTCCTCATTTAAAAATGGGAATAATAGTTCCTACCTTAGAAGATTATTGTAATGATTATATGAAATTCAAATGAACCTAGGACATCGTACTTAATAAGAGATCAATGTTTTACTATTCCATGTGCTCAACAAATTATCTTCTCATTTGATTTTAGCTCTCCAAATTTACATACACAAAAAGATGGGTTGATTAGTCATGTTTCTATACTATTTTAGCTACCACTAAATATCAGAATGTAGATTCCATGAGACCAGGAATTTTTCTCTGCTTTCTTTCATGAAGAACGTAAAACACTTAATTAGTATTTGTTGGATGAATAAATGAGCCTAGCTCCCATTTGTCCACATTCGCAGTCCCTTCGGATTGCTTAGCAGCTTAGGTAGATACAATGAGAAAATCTGGGTAGAACATTTAGCACTGCCAGGCATAGATACATATTCGATAAACAGCAGTTACTGTGATGTTCATCCACATGACTCGCAGAAAGTTTACTGAGGGGAGATCAAAAGCCATGGACAGATGGAAACAAGCTATAGAACAAATGGGCTTTCTCTATTCTGGGAACGTTCAGTCTAGTGGGGAAGCAGACCACAATAATTAGATAAATGAAGTGTACGGGACAATAGGAGAATACAAAACGCTGGGCTCTACTCAGGTCAGAGAGATAAGCAAGGCTTCTCTGACAAACTTTTTGGGGGAAACTTAAAAGATGAGTAGAAATTAGAAAGTGAAGAAGTGTTAGAGAAAAAGATTCCAGATAGAAGGATCGGCTTGTGCAAAGGCCCTGAGGTAGGCAAGATTTCCGTTTTCTTGGAAGGGCAAAGAGAAGCCAGTTGAAAGCTATGAGTGTGAGGGGAAATTTGAACTAGAAGGACAGACATCTGGCCAGGGGTGGGGCCATAGAAAACCTTGTAGGCCATGTTAAGAATTTAGCTAAGAAACCAGGTAGTCTCTGAATGGTCTGAAAGCAGAAATACAACAAATCAGAATAGATTTTTTAAATGATTCTGGCTGCTCTGAGGAGAATCGAGGACACACTCATGCACACCACTTGCCTATATCCTGGAAGAGCCCGTGAGAGGAGCAGAGGAGGCCTGCCGCAGCTGGCACTGCCTCGGGGCGCACACCACGAGGCTCTGTCGGGACATTAAGAAGCATTGGCTATGAGTGGCCAAATTAGCCACTGATGCAAGACAAAATGGAAAAAAGTACATAATAAGACTGCCTTCTCCTTGTTATGCCTGTCAAGGGGTTATTTGCATTCTCCCAGGTGCCAACAGTACAAATAGGCAGACAAAATCTACGTAATTTGTCTTTCTTCCAGAATTCACAGGATATTCATATACCTGCCCTGTCCTTTACCACAACCCTAGGGTGTGGGAGGGCAGATATTTTTATCCCTTATCTCATCCCACTTTCCTCCTCTCACCTCATTCATTCTGCAGATAGAAAACCTAAATCCCTCACAAGCTAAGTGACCATCAAAGATGATTGTCAGAGATCATCTAGGATTAAAACTAGTCTCATAATTCCAAACCTTCCTTCTCCCATATTTGTGTTAGACACAAAAGGCATTGGATCTAAGGAGCCCTCTCTCACAAAAGAGTTATCTTTTCATGTATGGTACACAGAGTGAATAGTCAATAGGAGGGAGCAGTTCAATTCTACCCACTTGACACTAAAGAGCTATCCTGGAATCCAGTCTATATCCAGCTGCTCACTGAGAATCTAAACCTGAATGTTTCAGAAAGTCTCCTACTCGCTGTAGCTCAAACAGAAATCATTCTTGTCACTAGCCCAATCCAGTTCCTTTTTCAGCATTTCTTACCTCAACATTGCTTTTCCTCTGTTCATCCACTTCTTCCCTTCACATTCCCTCCACCCCCACATCCCATTAATCAGACAGCCCTATATGTTGCTTCTCAAATATTTCTCACATAATTTCTTGGATTATCTCCAACTCATCCTTCCTTGCTTTTGCTTTTGCCTAAGCTTAAATCCAGATGATTGCAGTAGCTACCTACTGTTCTCTTGGCTATAGTCCAATGCCTTCCTTCCCCCTCCATTCTCCTCTCCGCCATTAGCACCACTTACCCAAAATATACATCCTATGGCTCTACTGTTTTAAATCCTCCAATGACCACTGCCCCCTCCCCCCGCACACACTTGCATGAAAAACCAAGCCTTAGTATTGGACCCCAGTCTCTTCATGATTCTTTTTATGATATCATTGTCTGGAACTCTCCAGCTTGCTCCTTGTGTTCCAGCCATACCAAATGACCTGCTGGCCCCCAGCATATGATCTGGCCCTCCATTACCCCTGACATCACCTCCTACTACTTTTCTTCACCCTGGCCTTCTTACTGTTTCTCTAACCTATCACTGTGCATTCTTTTTTTTTTAGATTTTAGTTATTTACTTTTAGTGAGAGGGGAAGGGAGGGAGAAAGAGAGGGAGAGAAAGAGCAATGTGCAAGAGATATATAGATCAGTTGCCTCTTGCACAATACCAAATGGGGACAGCCTGCAATCCAGGCATGTACCCTGACTGGGAATCAAACCAGTGACCTTTTGGTTCATAGGTCAGTGCTCAACCTACTGAGCCACACCAGCCAGGCCTCTGCATTCTTCCTTAGAACATTTACACTGGCTGTTCCCTATGTCTGGAACCCTCTTCCCCAAGATATCTGCATGGCTAATTCCTTCACCTTCTTCAAGGTTACCCAGATGTTAGCTTCTCAGTGGAGTTTGCCCTTGCCACCCTATTTAAATTTGCGCACTGGTTATGCATTTTACCTATTCTCATCATTTATTGTCAGTGCCCCACTGCCCCATCCCCTACCCACTTACTCTCTCTAACATGTAAGTTCCAGAAGGCAGGGAATTATTTTGTCTTATTAAGTTCATTGATATATTCTAACTACCTAAAACAGTGCCTGAGAAATAGTAGGTGCCAAATAAATTTTTGTTGAATAAATTGAATGCATAGATGTACGTGTTATTTTACATTTCTCTTTTCACATGGTCTTCCCTATGTCCCTATGTCCCTATATCTTAATCCATTCTAGTCCCCCTAGTATCGATACTTTTTTACTTCAAACATTTCTTGTTTACGTATTGGTTTCCCCAACTTCTTGGGTCAGGGGGAACACACCTTATGTTATCTTTCTATGTCTATCTCCTAATACATATCAGAAAATAAGAGGCAACTCAACTGACCTGAATAATGTATTTCAAGGAAATGGCATAAATCCATAGATCATATATGAACTGATCAAATTACACAGAAGAGCTCGTTCTAGAGACATCAATGACTTTTGTTCAGTAAGGCCTTTCACTTAACACAGAAGGGACTGGTTTATCAAGCTAGATAGCTGGTAGAGGCAGGTACTAATTTTTGCAAATTCTATTTTGCCAGGATTTCAGAAAATTCAGTTTGGTCTTGAATGGCTAGTCTCAGACCAGGTGGTTAATGTGCTCTGATTTTTAGAGTTGGGAAATGCTCCCTGACTAGAAATAAATTAAGAGAAGTAGGGGGTGGAATCACTATTACTGAGTTCTTACTCTATGTAGGACATTGTGCCAGTGATTTTACATATATTAACTCTATCCTTCACAACAAACTCGTGAAGCAATACTATGTCTACATGCTACAGACGAGGAAGCTGAGGTTCAGAGAATTAAGTAACTGTTTAAGGTCACACAACAGTAAGAGGCATGACTGGGATTTGACCCGAATTCCCTGTGAAACAAGGTCCTAGCCCTTTCCCCAGCACCAGTTGCCTTCCCCCCGACAGTGTGGGGTTGTGGTCTCCGAATCATCTTCCCATACATTAGGAACTCACCCACCTGTTCTATCATCTTTGTATCTGTGGTGTTTGGGTCTTTTAATTACTCTAAACACAGTGTGGAATGTTTCCTACATCGTGCTCATTCTTTCAGGGTTCAGACCCTACGAAAGTATGGAGTCTAATAAAATTTAATGCTGGCCTGCAAACGCCCAAAGTATAACACAGAAACCAATCAAATCGCAGGCCCACTTGGAAGAGGCGCCCCTTTCAAATGAGCTACCTGAAAAATCCCACCCATGCCTTTTACAACGTGGACTAGTTGACCAGCACCCAGGCACTTTGCCTGACTTGATTTTATCCTGAAGGGCAGGTCCATAAACCTGGACATGAACTTTTTCATGTCCTGCTCAAGGATTTCTAATTTCTTAGGCAAAACCAAAAGCAAATAAAAACAAGAGAGGAAGCAGTCAGGGAAGGTGGGAGGAGGGCAGGAGAGACAGTTTGTTGCAATTACATTTTGAACAGCCAGAGCACATGCTATGCCTTCTCTTAGGACTGAACAGTCCAGTGAAAGGAGGATTGTTAGGAACAACAAACTTGCCAAAGCACTGAGAAGTCTATTCCAAAGAAAAAACTGGATTCGGTTCTGTTACAGTCGACCCTTGTTATGACCGAGGACATGAAGGGTAGAGGAGTAAAGACCTGTCACAGAGCAAGCAGCCATATTCACCAATGATTACTCAATCCATTGACTTAATTCCAGCCAGGAAAAGCGTCAGTAAAAACATTTAGTCATTGAAAAGCTTAGCTGAGTGAAAACATAAAGATGCCAATTACGTAACCTCCAAGGTCAAAAGTGGAAAGTGCATGCTCTGGGGAAGGCCGAAGATATTTCCAGAAGCTTCACCTCTGAGATGAACTGGTTATTGCACAGACTAGGGTGAACAGAACTCAGCCTACAACCAGAGAGCAATCAATCCATTGGTCCACTGCTTATGTTGATAGTCTCTTGTTTGACGTTCCGTCATTTGTCTCTGTCACGAGTGAACTTGGGAATAAAATGTGCATCATTCAATTTTATGGCTGGGAGAGACCTTAGAGATTGATCTTGTCGACCCCCTCACTCTACTGATAAAGCTTCTCAGGCATAGATAGATGTAGGACATTTAACTTTTCAACTTTTATGAGAACATGAAGTCCAGTAACAGCAAACACATTCTGGATTTTTTAGGGTAGTGCTGAATTTGCATATCCTGCCTGGTTGGCCCCATTAGTATACCTGTATTTGTCAGAGCATGTGCTCCAATTTGAGATTTGCAAAAATATGATCACCTTATGGCTCCGAAAATAGAGTTGGAAAAAACAAAATGTTCAGAAAGTCTGGTTCGGCTTGTGCTCCCACACTGAGGTACGCAAACTGGTGAAGGGAAGGGAATAGAAACATGTTCTACTCCTTTTCTCATTTTTTTTTAAGCTTTCATGGAAATATGTGCTTTGGGGGGAAAACTGCAAACATATGGAGGTCCCCGCTTCAGCTATTGATAAAGGTAACAATGGGAAGGAATACAGATAGGTAAGGGATGAAAGAAGTACTTACACATGGAACTGAATGTATTAGAATTCAGCAGGTCTGTAGAACTAATTTTCATGAATTTTCGCAGCTTAAGAATGCTCTGTGTAAAACGGATCTAAATACATTAGGCCCATGCAGCTAACCTGGTAGGAGACAGAGCATGAGAGATGCTGGGAAGGATGGAAGCAACAAGGTGAAGGAGACAGCTGCCCAAGGAGCCAGGTGGCTGTCAGAAGAGATCTGTGATAGCAAGAACAGACCCCGAGAGAGCGCGGTGTGGGGTGAGCTGCAGGGCAGTCTCCTTCTTCCCAGAATCTGCTCCTTCGGCCCAGAGTAGGAGAGAGCTCCTCAGAACTTCTCCTGGAGTCAAAGAGCAGCCAGTTCGCTAGCAAAGCAGTGGGGAGAAGAAACTGAGAAGGAGGCCTCAAGAGCCCTCTTTGTGTTAGGAAAGTAAAATCCATAATAAACTCAGGAAGCATTCAAAAGAACAGAAGAGTGAGTCTTTGTATTAGGCATAGCTCTTTGTTTACACTGAAAATAGAAATGTGAAAACTAAATTGCTGGCAGCTGCCTTTTTTCTTTTCTTCTTCCTCCCTGCACCTAGTGCATAACTATGCAAACATCCGGGCCCTAAAAGGACATTAAATATTAGCTGGTGGAGTCTTAACATACAGGAGCAATCCAGAAGTGTTTACACAAGGTGCCTGAAAAACTCCTAAATTCTAAAAGCATTACAAATCTAATATTCCCCAGTTAAAGAAAATAGTCAGAACCTCTAAACATTTCCTAAGCTAAATAATAAAGCATTATTTGATCCTAAAATTTAAGCAGTAACTTGGGGAAGTTTTACGTTATTGGCACTTTTTTAGCATAGACATTGTAAGAGACAATGTTTTACTACTAGTTAAGAAAGGGTCTTTTTCTCTTGGTATTAACTTTCTCCTTCCAATTTGCACAATGAAAAGGGGTGTGTGTTAATAAAGACTATTCAGATAGTGCGCTTGCTCCCCACATGTACTCTTGTAGTACCTTTCATTCACAGAGCTGTTATCTATCTTGTACTTAGCGACCTTTTTTAAACAGAAGTGGACATTGCCTCCTCCACTTTACAGAAAACAATGAGAATTGGACCACAGGAATGGCAATAAAGAGGTTGAGAAGAGACTGAAGTTCAAGTGCTAGCAAAGCCGAGGCCACACATTGAAATATTGCCTGTTTGTCACTTATCCCCGCCCCATATTCATCTTCCAGTTAGGGCAACTGAGCACCTCGCTGATTTACTTCCTGTTCCTTTTGTATTTCCCCTCTGGTTAGAGGCTCAGAACAAGGGTAAGAAAAATTATGACCTTTCTGGTTGTGTGTGTGTGTGTGTTGTGGTGGTGGTTTATAGACAAAAATGAACATTTTTTGTATATATGCCTCTCCCCAAATAACTAGATTATTAACTACTGTTAACTGCTTGAAAAGCAATTTCACACACTTACTATCTTCAAAACCCAAGCAAAAAAGCAAAATGCCTACCACAGAGTAGAAAAATGATGGATTTCTTTTTAAAAAAAAATCAATAAATGAATGAATACTTCTGATTGAACCTGTTTGGAGGCCCTACCTAGTACCAATGGATTCCAGGAAATCACGTTCCATGTGGCAACTCAGCGTGCTCTTATTTGCTTTGGGACATAGCCTGGTTTTCACACTCTGGGTATAGACTGAAATATAAACAGGAATATTTCACTCCCTCTGTATATTTTGGGTTCTGACCGTTCGCCATGTGTTATATTATGTCAGTCGTTTCTTTCTGATCTCTCCAGGACAGAACACTATTCCATCCCGTGAGCAACAGCTGCGTGGATTGCAACCCTGCAGAGAAGAAGATTTTCATGGCCAGATGTGACCCTCTATCTGAGACTCAGCAGTGGATTTTTGAACATATTAATATGACTGTTTTAGAAAAATTTAACCACCTTGCCAGCTCCTAGAAAGAAATAAGGAAAAAAGAGTGATTACCTACAGATTCTAAAAACTGAATTTTTGCCAGCATCCGGGTCGAAGGAGTCAGGAATCACATTTCCTAGATCTAGGAAGCCTGGTTTCGAGTTTTGTAAATGCCACATCAAAGTAGGTTGTCCTGGAGCACTTCCTGCATCTGAAGAACTTGGCTGAGAACCTCACCAGCTGCTTCTGAGCACTTGAGACTAGCAGTTCCCTTGCTGGCCAAGGGCGAGGATTATTTAGGGACTTTTCAAAACAACTGCTGAGTTATTAAATCCTAGCATTTCTCAGGTCAAATCCTGCAGTAGTGAGTAGCTATGAATGGATCCTGTCATTTGGGTGGGAGGGGGGTGGAAATAGAGCGCATGACTGCTCTGACAACCTGGAGATACCGCAGGTGTAGGACTAGCCACGCAGAAGGGTGGGGTGTACTCTTTGGTGCCGTTCTCCAACGAAGAATGGGTTAAGCAGGTTTAACCCTTAAAAGTGCTGCAGATGATTTTAGAGTGCTCACACCATTCTGTTTCCTTGTTTTGTTTGGTTTGGTTTGGTTTTTTTAATGAAGGTGTACTATCTAATATAAGACTTAAATTACATCATAAAATGAACTTCCAGTGTTTCCATTCTTGCATTGGCCATTTTCCTTTTAGAGCAGAAGTAATTTATTGTTTATAAAAGGTCAGCTGAAGTTCTAATTCAGTGCCCTTGTATGAATCCAGTTTAAAAACAAAAGACAGAACACTATGCTTCCAAGTTACTTCAAAGAGAAAGATTTCACAGAAGCAGCAAAACCATGTAAGATTTAGGAGAGGGATATCCTTAGGAAATCTATTTTTACTTTTCTATTATTTTTAGAATTTTAAAAGTCTGATGTTTGTCCAGTTATAATTTTTATTAAGGAAGGAAATGGAGTGAGGTTGATGTAATTTGTTTAAGGAGATTCTTAAACCCAAATAAATCTACACTCCAAGCAGTGTGTGAAAATGTCTTGGTTCACTTCAGTTCTGTTTGATCAGTCCTTGGGACATAGGAGTGTTTTATTCGTATGGTTTTAGATTTTTTTGTTTTATAGCATTGCCATTAATGATGTTTTTGTTTTACTTGGAAGTGCACAGGAGGAATTTCCGTTAATAGTGCATCTGACACCATTTTCTGTAAATGAGACAATATTTCAGGGGTGAAGAAAGAAATGATTAAAAAAGCCAAATGGAACATTTAATCTTAAAAGAATTTTTATTTTACTTTTCAACAACAGTGGAGATGAGAGGAATATTTAAGAATCAAGCTGACTCTTTAGAAGCAAAAATCATGTTTATCATATATTTCTCAAGTTTTTTCAGGTAGAAAGAGATTTTTATTTTACTTTCATTGTTTTCATTTACTTTGGTTTCCTTGTTGGTAAAAATGCATGCATTATCTTGGATATAGAAGCAATGAATTCTAGAATTGTTTTTACAGATGAATAACGAAAGCCCAGAGAGGGTAGTCCTCCCTCCTGGCAGGGCAGACGGGTCTTCTGACCCTACTTCAGTGCTCTTTCTCCTTTTTGTGTCGCCTCACCCCGTTACCCAGGGTGGTTCTGATTATTACTCTGATTTAACCTACGATTTTTTTCAGTCACTAGATGAAATACCGTGCCTCCCTGGGGATGCCTACAAGAGTAGTATTCACGTTCAGAAACTTTAATATATGAAACCTCTTCTTGTAAATGTTCATGGTTTTACCTCTCCTTAAAATCTGATCAAAATTTCCAGTTGAACTGCCCTGCTAATAGTTGGGGAAGAGCTGTTTTGTTATCTTTACTGATTTTTCAAGCATTCTTTTGAAGAACTCTTCTCTTTAAACTGACAGAGATTTTTTTTTTTGAGTCCGTCAAGAGATCTTGAAGCTTTCAAGATGCATAGTAGAGGAAATCAATAGTAAGAAATTAACCCGTGTCTTGCACAATTCTAGAGACTGAGTAAAGCTTTATCGCAAGTGTTCAGAGAGCAATCTGGTTTTAGAATTAGATGAGCCTATAAAAATCCACATTATGTCATTAAACAGTTGACTGCTATTTACACTTCCACCCAAGAGCCAAACGTGGGTTCTGCGCCCTGGACTGCCGTATGTCAGGATGCTCTCATCGCTGGAAGCTAGCCACAGCGTGTTTGGCATTGTACTTGGAGAAAGCCTGGATACTGCACATTTTATTGTAAACCCCCAGGATCAACAAAAATTGGTATCCTGATTTCAGAGGGGCTATCTCTTGGGTTTAATCTCACCTTTGAGTCAAAGGATGTAAAATAACAAATTAAAATTAAGAAAATATCTTGAGAGAAGCATAAGATAATCAAAGCCAAAATTAAAACTTCAAACTGCCAACTACCAAGAAATTGTTCAATGTTTGCAAATGGGGACCATCCCAATAGAATAAAATGAGGCTAAAAGAATCTACCCCTAAACTGAAGAGCAAGGCACTACTGCCAATAAGCACATTTTGGGAGGAATCCCCCATACCACCAAAGGTCTGGGCTCTGCTTACTTGAATTACCGCTACTGCCATTCTGAAAAGTAGAAAATTTCATATGATGGTATATTTATTTGGCAAAGAAGACTGAACAGTTTTCAGAAAGATTCTCTTTCTTAGCAATCGTGTGTTTCAGTGTTGATCAGTCCAGGACTGACCAACCCTCTTATCTGAATGGGAGGAAAGGTGTAAAGTTAATCTGGTTTCAGAAAATGCTACTTCCCCAAAAGAAGAGCTGGTTTCTCAGAAGTTAGAAAACAGTTCATTTTTTAAATCCATTTTATGTGTTTACTGAGAAAAGTCTGTGCTGAAAGCAGTTGCGGACTAATTGTGGGATTTATATTCTGTTCCAAGGCTGAATTAGTACCATGGCAATAACGATGTACTGGCATCTATGTCTACTTTAGTTAGTTAAAAATATTAATATGATCACATGACTGTTTTTAAATGTATTCAGAATACAGAGGCCTCAGTGAATAATGCAAGTTGCAGGCTTATTTTATGAATTGATAACATATAACTTTATATAACAAATGCATAACATATTAAAAGTGGGTTTATAGTCAATGAAGGAGAATGTTAGGCCCATTCTGTTCATATTCTTGCAAAACATAAAACCAACGCCAACCCTTGACAGAATTTCCTTTAGGGGCAATTATATGTTTTATTTTTTATATGAAAACAGCAAAAAGTAAATAAAGGACATATAAATAGCTATCTTGTGCTTCTTGCCCTCACATGAAAAACATGTTTTTCAATCCTTTTATAACTATCTCCATAAGGATAACAAAAATGAATATTTTGTTGGAAAGACCAGCACTATGAAGTTTATGTCAGACCTATCAAAGCAGCCAATGGCACTTTGATTCCAAAACCCAAAGTCCAGTCATGGAAGGCCACACCCACACTGTATGACCTTTCTTGCCCCGGACTTCACACTCCTGACGACCAGAACAGAATTCATGGCAAGACTTTGACATACCTGCAGCTTTTGACTTCCCATCTAAAGTGTTACAGAATCTTTCCCAGCTGTGGACAGTTCCCCTAGTGTCCAAATGCTACCAAGTTATGTTATTCAGAATTTAAAACCATTCTAATAATAATATGTGATTATTGTGAACCTTGGTTTAGCCCTGGCAAATTGTTTAGGAAGGCCACGATAAGCTTTCATAAACAGATGCTGGAGATAAGGAAGTAAGGCATGGAAATAAGACATTTTATATACCTCTTGAGAAGGAAGACCTCCAAGGGAAAGTATTTTTAACTGATTCCCTGTGATTCTGGGAGTAAATATAAATGGCGAGAGGTAAATTGTATTCTAGACATGAGTGCACATAATCTTCTCCATTCAGCTCATTGACAAGCTCTGCCCTTGCCACCATAACTCTCAGATGACACTGCTGACTGTAATCACTGTCCATGTGTGAAACTGGGGCGAGAACACTGAAGCGTGACAAGTGGCCGTCTTCCCCACACTGCCGACATTGGAAGATTGCTCTTTGATTTATATCCATAGCCTTTGCTTGCAGAACCGGGAGCTGTTTGCAGCTCTATTTGGTAGACTTGACATTGGCCTGAAGCTTTTACTCACAGTCACTCATCTCTCCATTTGACACACCAGGCTGGTGTGTCTGGTACTATGGCTTCTCAGCAGACAACAGCTGAGGCACATGGTACTTCAGAGAAACCTGGGAGCATTTCTTCTGTCTTTCCTGCCTGAGGTTGCCCCCAACAGCTCACCCCAAAATAGCTTCCCAAGGTTTCTGAAGTCTGCCACTCTCCCGATTTGCTTCATCCCATAGTGATGTTACCCACCTCAGTACAGAAAGGCTGGCCACATTTCATAATCCTATTGTATGTGATTTTATTCTGACCTTTTGCTCACCTCAGGGAGGGGCGTTTACAACTAAGTGAAATAGGTCCTGGTTTACTAGGGACATTCCTGCTTTATGCCTGCTGTCCTATGTAATTATTAATGCCATGTTTTTGCCATGTATAATGCACACTCACATTGTGTGTGTATTATACATGGGATCATCATGTAATCATTATCCCCATGTATAATGAGCATCTTTATTTTTCTCTCAAAATTTGAACAAAAAAGTGTGCATTATACATAGCAAATATGGTAGTGCCCCATGTCACTCTTAAAAATGTCCTAGTTTGGACAGGAAATTATACAGTTGTTCTATCTATAATGCACCAGCCTGTTACTTCACAATTCCTCTAGGGAAAGTTAAAATGTCCTTTACTTATTAATGCCCACAGTCTCCAAGAAGTTAGCTAATCTCATCCCCTCCCTTCTTCACACAGGACCAGGTCAAACCAGTTATATTCGATAACTGTCTATTGCATTCACATGTTTCTTTACAAGTTGCTTAATGGAACCCATTTAACAAGAGTTCTTATACCTATCTAAGTCTCTTTGCTGAATTAAGACAATTATAACTTAAATGTTCACAATTTAAAAACTTAATTTGAAATCAACTATGTAATTTTTTACTCTTTCAAGCTGAAAACAAATCTTCACTATTAGCCATACTATTAATTCTCAGTATTATAGTAAGGGATAGAAATAGATAGATAGATGATAGATAGATGATTGATAGATAGATAGATAGATAGATAGATAGACAGACAGACAGACATTCTATCTGATGTTGATAACATGACTATCCTTATGAAGAATCTGGAGGACTCAGAGTCAAGGGGCTCACCAGGTCAAGGTCATACATGTTAAGAGCAGAGCCAGGACAAGAATTCAGGCCGTTTGGTGCTTAGTTCTCAGCCTCTTCGACTCTCCATGGTACTTCATACCTCACCAGAAAGTCATCAGTCAACAACAAAACCTAATATGATGTGTATTGAGTGACTTCAAAGCACTGTGAACAGTCATTCCTTGGGGGGCCGCGTTCATAACCCCTCACCCATGTTTGCTCTTCCCCATGCCTGTGTGTTTTCACTGGTTTTCCCACAAGCTTACTGAAGTAATACCAAACTGAATTCCCTCTTAATGGGATCTTCAGGGTACTCTGAAGAAGTGATCAACTAAAGCTAGATGCGTAGTTCTGGATGATAAATCCTTAACCAAATATTGCATACTTTGTGATTATTAATGGGGCAATAATAAGAAAAAAGGGGCAAAAAACAGCCACCAAGCAAAAATTTTGCACTTACTTTGCAATAAGACTCCAAATGGACTTTCTTTCAATGTTCTTATTTCTGCATTCCCTTCTGTCCAGTTTATCTCTTAGCCATTTGAGACTCTAAATGCACTTATGTAACTTCTCCCTGTGGCAGTTTATTACTTCTGAGGGTACTTGCTAAACAGGTAGCTAACTAGGCCTTACCCCAAATCTGCTATATCCGAATTTCTTCATAAGGCTGCTAGGTACAGATTATTCTACAATTGAAAGAGGTAATAAATTGCTTTGTGCTCCACTCTGAATGTCTTACCACTAGTAAATCCACGTTCATTCTCTGCCACGGTTGTCTTGCTCACATGTATGGATTGCAAATGCATAAAGGAATGGTCTGTTGTAATCTAAAGCTAAATTTAAATTGAGAGAAACACGCAAGAGCATTTTATTTCAGAAGCCTCCTAGCTTTTATTAGGCCAGTGGTTATTAAACGTTAGCATTTAAGCACCTGGAGGGATAGTTACAACACAGATGGTGAAAACGCTGGGCCGCATACCCTAAGCTTCTGATTCATTCAATCTGGGATGGAGCCCAAGAATTTACATTTCTAACAAGTTTCTAGGTGGTGCTGATCCTGATGGTTTGGGATCCACACTTTGACTTAGATTAATAGTCTCACCATTTGGAAAATAAAAACAAAAACCTTTTTTAAAGATAATCTTGTTAATGTTGAATGTGTTTAGAAACCATTTATCATATTTAAAAGCTATCTATTGGAAATGACAAAACCCCAACTCACTAAAAATCCAAATGAGTGTGACTCAGTTCAATAAATACTCATGGCCAGAAGAAAGTTACTCTTTCAAAGCTCTTTAAATCAGGATCACAGAGCTGGAAGACCAAGAACAGACAGTATGATGGTATCATAGTAAATATCTTTTTAATCACTGACCTTTCTCAATTAAAGTATAATGAATAGATCAAAACCCCTACCATTAAGTGCCAGGCATTGAACATCACATTAATAATTTAATTATCGTTGTTCCTTCCTCTCAGCTGTTAGTGAAATTCATACTACTGTTGAATTGTACTAAAAATCAAAGGAGGGCATAGTATCTTTAAATAATTTATGCAACATAGTTTTTCAGTATCCCTCCTAGCCCAGACTATGCTTTGTCTCGAGTTCCGTCTTTAGAAAAGAAACATTACTTTTTGGTGGCAAACACCTGGCCAACCTCATTTCAAACACATTGTGCAAATATGGCTGAGCTACGGTTCCTCTCATATTTGAAAACTGCTGCAAGTTTAATTAAAAGTCTTTTAAGTGGAACAATATCTCACTATGTTCAACTCAGTTCAGTAACTTCATTAGAAATAGTCTCAGAAAGTAAAGAAAAGCTTCGTATTTCTATCATGTTGGAACTGTGGTTCTCTCGGGTTTGTAACCTTTTTTTCATTGAAAATAAATACTAAGTTTTTTTTAAAGTGTATTATCTCCCTCTTCCTCTGTATTCAAATATAAAAGTTAATTGGGAATTTTTTCCAGTTTATTTGAATTTCAGCTTCTAAGGCTACACAGAGGAACTCCTCCAAATTGCCTTTTGTTTTTTTCAAATATTTTTCTGGGTTTTGTGTGTGCATGTGTGTCTGTGCGTTAAGGATGCATAAAAGGCATTTTGCTCTACTGATGCTTGCTCTTCAGATTTCACCCAGCAAACGGTGTGTGAAGGGGTTTATAATGGGGTGATGTGCCAATAAGCCAAACTAAATGTGTTCAGATTTTGTGGAGGAAAAAAAAAATACAGTAGTTGCAAAAATGCCTCTTAGGGCCAAAACCTAGACCGTGGATCGCAGATCGAAAGGGTAAACTTCTATCATTAGGACTTTCAATTCTTGTTAAAACTAGTCAGAAATTGAAGTCTGAAAACAACACTCCCTATCCTAGTATAGAAGGAATTGGAGGAGATGGAAACCCAGCAGAGTGAGGCTGAGACAGAAAGAGAAACAGTCACACTTTATTTTCCTTAAGATAATTTTTTTTAATGTCCTGGAGGAAGCAGCAGGGAAGTGTCGGGGGGACTGAGATGTCAAAGAAATAATCTCACAAAAGAACTGCTGCACTTGAAGCGAGGTGCCACTTCTCATTAATATCAACCCGCTAGCAAATGGTGAGGGTCAGACACGTACCGGCTCACACACGTCCTCCCAGCCTGCTTGCCTTCGGAAGACGAGGATTAGTAAAGAATGGGAGCACAAACTAGGATTAAATAACTATGCAGAGTCACTGAAATGTTTAAAATAAAACACTCTCTGGGGCGATTCATCTGGATAAAAAATGCCTCCGCTTGAGAAAGGGCACAGAGTCGAGGTTCTTTTATTGTGAATGACAGGAAAGACTTAACTGGAGGACAGCTAATGACCTTATTTCTACATTCCTCAGACATCAGTGGGCTGCCAGAACACCGCCTGTTGGGGGCGAGGCAATGATGGCCAGGGAAAAAGGCTTTGGGACAAAATGAGCTGCAGCTAGGGTGGCAGCTTCTTAGCATGAGGACAAATGTCCCTGCCCTGGAGCCCGGCAACAGACTGCACTCCGTGCTACCAGAGCTGAGTTTACTGGCCAAGATGCTGGGATCTTAGCAAGGCTCCTTGAGAAATTAGTCTGCACCTCTCCTTTCCTTTTTAATTGTTCCCTACTTCCATAAATTCTGAGTAAACGCTCTTTAAAAAAGGAAGTTATCAATAGAACATCAAATCAGTGTCATCCTTTTAGTGACTTGAGGAAGTCAGAGCATCTTGCTGGGGTAAAGAGAAATGTTAGAACAGCAAAATCCCTTGTTTTCCTTGACATCATTCTTTATGTCTCTTCTTTCAAATGAGGAAAAACTGTTTCAAGCAATGTCAGCAGGTTGTTCTTTTTCTCTGAGCACTCAATGTTCTCTCTCTAAATTTAATTCAGTAAATGTTTGTTGAGTACCCATAAAAGTGAAGCTTCACATTAGACCAAAAGGTACAAATAGCTAGAAAAAAATGTCTGTTTAGTTGTCAAAAAAAAAAGATATTCTTTCCTTAGTAGCAGCCTCTGTCTCTCATTGAAACTGACAATGTTTTCTTGAATTAAATTTCTTGGGGTGACATTGGTTAATAAGATTATGTAAGCTTCAAGGGTACAATTCTATAATGCATCATCTGTACAGTGCAGTGTATGTTCACCACCCAAAGTCTAGTCTCCTTCTGTCACCATCTTCTGTGACCTTCTTTACCCTCTTCAACCTCGTCCCGCCATACTCTCCGGGAACCGCCATACTGTTGTCCGTGTCTATGAGTTACTTTTGTTTATTTGTTCATTTGTTGCTTTCAATTTTATATCCCACATATGAGTGAAATCATATGACTTCTGTCCTTTTCTGACTTATTCACCCAGTATAATACTCTAATGATCCATCCATGTTGTCCCAAATGGCAATATTTAATGTCTTCTTATGGCTGAGTAGAAATCAATTGTATATATGTTCCACATCTTCTTATCCAGTCATCTACCAACGCACACTTAGGTTGTTTCCATGTTTTGGCCACCATGAATAATGTCCCAATGCCCTGGCTGGTGTGGCTCAGTGGATTGAGTGCTGGCCTGGGAACCAAAGGATTGCTGTTTCGAATCCCCGTCAGAGTACATGCCTAGGTTGTGGGTCAGGTCCCCAGTAGGGGGTGCACGAGAGGCAACTACACATTGATGTTTCCCTCTCTTCCTCCCTTCCCCTCTCTCTAAAAATAAATTTTAAAAATCTTTCTTAAAAATGCTGCAATGAACATATGGGTACAAATATCTTTACAAATAAGTGTTTTCAAATTTTGGAGGTAGATACCAAGAAGAGAGATTGCTGGGTCATATAGTAGCTCTATTCTTAATTGGTTGAGGAATCTCCCTACTGTTTTTCATAGTAGCTACACCAATTTATATTCTCAGCAGCAATCTGTGGGGATTCCTTTATCTCCACATCCTCTCCCACACTTGTTATTTCTTGTCTGGTTGATAATGTGGTTTTGATTTGCATTTCCTTTACAGTGAAGTTGAGAGTCTTTTCAATATCCATTGGTGACACTGGCTAAATCTTTAACGGGGTAAGTCTTGCTCAAAGGATTGTGGTCATGATGAAATATGATAATGAACAAAGCATTGCCATATAACTTGCAAACAAAGTGTGAATGAAGTGTGTTACTATTTCATAAAAATCTGTCCTCAAGCAGCTTGCAGTTTAGCAAAGATGCTTAGATAGGGTGATCATATAATGATTATACAAACCAGATCATTTTTTAGAGTGAAATGAGTTATCATTATAAAAGAAAAACAGATGGAAACCAGAGATAAGGAAACTGGGACATATAGTCATCCTCTTCTTAAAGACACAAACAAAAGAGCCACAACAGGTAAGACGAAACATTAAGATGGGACCCACATAGTTAACATTTAGGGGTTGTGTTAGGGAGAAAAAAAAACTTTTCATCTACTCTCTTAGGTTGAGTTTTGGGGGCCTGCAAATTAAACTGATCAAAGAGCAACAAGAGAAAAAACAGGTTTAATTATTTAGTTATGCACAGGAGTTCACAAAGAAAGTGACTCACAGAGGCAGTTAGAATCTGGGGCTTACATACCAGCTGAGCAGGGAAGGCATAGGGGGAGAGCGGCACTTCTGTGAGAACAAATTACTTAGAAGGGGAGCAGGAGAGAAAGAGCATTTATGGAAAACCAAATGACTTTTTAGAAGTATGAGTGGGCCTTTAGAAGAGATGGGCGATATGATAATCTGTGACAATGTCTGTTTGAGTGTGGGGCCAACTTCCATCTCCAAGAAAGGAAGATTAAAATTCTTCCAGAGGTGGAGAGTTATGACGATTGAGTTCTTATGGGAGGCTCTGCGTTTAGGCAGGTAAAGGATTTCAGGTACTCAAATGCCTTGGCTCGAAATAACTTTTTGGCCAAGTGTCATATTTTGGGGTGGCATATCCCGATTCCCTTTGGGGTTCACAAAGTGGATTTGGGTTTCTGTACTTACACTCTTTTACTGGGAAGTCATCCAGGCTATGTGGTTCTATTTGCTATTTTTAAATTTAGGCATGAAGCTTTATCTAAAATAAAATTGTTCATGTGCTATTATTGCTAAATTCTAATATCTAGGCCATTCATTGCTTGAAAATGGTCCTACGATATTTGTTTGTCCAATCAGGATTTCAAAATAACATCAGAATAGCTTAATTTAGAGACTATAAGTCAAAATCTTACCAAGAAAGTGCTTTAAGTAGCAAATGTAATCTTCTGTTTTGATATGCAATTGTATACATTTAATTAAAAAGGAAAGTAGGACTTACAAAACAATTGAATTATTTAATATCTCCCACAATATTAAAATTGCTATTTTCTAGTTTGCTTTATGTAGGCTGCCAATAGAATTGTGTTTTCTTGATGAATGAAGGTTTTGGAAGGAGCCTGCTGTCAGGGAATTCAACAATAGAATAAAATAGTGAAGAAGACATTATGTTTTTATTGCTAATTTACTTGCTTGGTTTTGCAATGCACCAGGGCTAATTCCTCTACCAAAGTATGGTAATAATGCCGACAGACTTACCTGATAAATGTGCCCCATCTTCAGAATGTGGGATGAGCTGTATTTGTTCAATTTTACTGCATCCTGAGACAAATGGAATTAGGAAAAGGCTGCTATGAAATGAAGCTATTTTCTACAGGGTTTGCTCCTGGCAAGCTAGATTGCAGCCCCAGCAAAAACAAGGAGACAATAAATCATCTGGTTTATAACCAAACAAACCAGACAAAATAAAACAAACAAAAAAGCAAAACAAACAAATATATGGCTTCTAAATGCTATTCCAGTAATAGACCTATAGAGACCAAAGTCAGTTTATCTAAAATATGGATATATTATATGCTTAAAATTCTTGTTGCATGGGTGGATGGCAGGAAGAATGTCTATTTCTTGTACTGCTCTCAGTATTTCCCATTACTCAACCTTGAAAATAGAGAGCAGAGTGGGGGGAAAAAAGTTATAGAACAAGAGAGACCAAAAGAGGGAGACAAGTAATATAAATGAAAGCCCACACTCTAACGCATAAGAAATATACCTTCACTAGATATCTAGATATTTTGGTTGACACAGTGAGTTGTTTTCTAATTGCTGCCCCAAGCGGAAAAAAAGAGGCACAATCAAAATATACCCCATTAGGCAGTAGACAGAAAAAGTCTCCATAGGAGAGAACAAATCACTACCTACACCGAATCTCTAACAGTCTGAACTGCTTTAACTCTCCCTTGTGTGGTTCCCCCAGTGGAAGGAGCACAGATCTGAGAGAAACTACTGTCCTCCTTCCCGGCTCCAGATGACGTGTTTACCCCTTTCTAAATGAATGTGGTAATGATATTCACCAGGGATGGTCATTAGTTCGAAAAAGGAATCTGAGAAGGAAAGAAAAAGATTCAGTGCAAGCTGATAAGTGTACAAGTCATACATGCTGTTTCTACGTATCGGTGGAAATGGCAAATATGGATATGCTATGTAGTCATGTGCCATATAACGATGTTACGCTCAACGACAAACCACACGTACAGCGGTGGGCCCGGTAGGGTTATAATGGATTGCTTCTCAGCCTTTTGGCTAAGACCAAGTGTAGGATTATAAAGGAGCTGAAAAATTTCTATCATTTAGTGATGCCGTAGCCTTTGTAAGGATGTAGGGCAAAAGCATTCCCCACATGTTTGTGGCAATGTTAGTGTAAACAAACCTACCGTGCTGTCTGTCCATAGTATAAAAGTATAGCACATACAGCCCTGGCTGGTGTAGCTCAGTGGATTGAGCGCGGGCTGGGAACCAAAGAGTCCCAGTTCAATTCCCAGTCAGGGCACATGCCTGGGTTGCAGGCCAGGTCCCCAGTGAGGGCCATGTGAGAGGCAACCATACATCGCTGTTTCTCTCCCTCTCTTTCTCCCTCCCTTCCCCTCTCTCTAAAAATAAATAAAATATTAAAAAAAAAGTATAGCACATACAATTATGTACACTACATCATTCTTGATAATGATGATAAACAATTATGTCACTGCTTTATGTATTTACTACACAATATATTTTTCTTACCTTTTTTATTTTTTAATTTTCAGTCACAGTTGACATACAATATTATAGTAGTTTCAGGTGTACAACCCAGTGATTAGATGTTCAAATAACTTACGAAGTGATCACCCCAATAAGTCTAGTATACATCTGACACCGTACTTAGTTATTACAATATTCCCTATGCTGTACTTTACATCCTTGTGACTACTTTTAAAACTGACATCTTGTTCTTCTTAATCCCTTCACCTTTTTCTCCCATCCCCCCAACCATCCTCTCATTAGCAACCATCAATTTGTTTTCTGTACCTATGAATTTGTTTTGATTGTTCATTTATTGCTTTTTAGATTCCACATGCAAGTGAAATAATATGGTATTTGTCTTCCTTGTTTGACTTATTTCACTTAGCATAATACCTTCTAGGTCTATCCATGGTGCCACAAGATTTCATTCTTTTTTATACCGATTTATACATCAGTATATATATATATATATATACACACTATATATATATAGCTTTTCATTGAGTGTAACATCAGTATATACAGTATATATCTGAGTTGTACTGATGTATATAAATCAGATATATATATCTATATAATCTCACATCTTCTTTATCCATTCACCTATTGATGGACATTTAGGTTGCTTCCATATCTTAGATATTATAAATAATACTGCAACGAACATAAGGGTGCATATATCTTTTGAAATTATTGTTTTAGATTTCTTTGGATAAATACCCAAAAGTGGAATTGCTGGGTCACATAGTAGTTCTATTTTTAATTGTTTGAGGAACTTCCATACTGTTTTCCATATTGTGTGCCCAGTTTATGACCCCACCAACAGTGCACGAGGGCTGCCTTTTCTCCACATGCTCTCCAGCGCTTGTTGTTTGTCTTGTTGATGATGGCCCTTCTGACAGGTGCGAAGTGGTATCTCATTGTGGTTTTGATTCGCATTTCCCTGATGATTAGAGATGTTGAGTGTCTTTTCACATGTGTGTTAGCCATCTGTACTATTACAATATTTTTATTGTTATTTTAGATTGTACTCTTCCTACTTATAGAAAAGAAGTTTGCTGTAAAACAGTATGCCTTGTTACACCCGCAGCAGTACATTTCAGGTTTACTGCATCTCTTAACTACTGTATTTTCCAGACTGCAAGACGCACCTAGGTTTTAGAGGAGGAAAATAGGAAAAAATTTTTGAAGCAAAAAATGTGGTAAAATATTTTACCTGCTCCTGTTTCCTGTGACCCCACTCCACCACCACCCTCCCACCCCCAGCAAGCCAGGTAAGCTACATTTGGACTATAAGACATACCCCCATTTACCTCCCAAATTTGGGGGAAGAAAAGTGCGTCTTATGGTCTGAAAAACACAGTACATCATTTTCTCTTGTGCTTACTTAATCTCACGTTGTTTTGTATAGTAACATACGCTGTAGGCTCGTAGCCTGGGAGCAATGGTCTATATAAACCATACAGCCTAGGTGTGTAGTAGGCCGTATCATCTGGGTTTGTGCAAGAAAACTCTGTGATGTTCACACAACAACTAAATCAGCTAGTGACACATTTCTCAGAACATATTGTAATAGTTACGTTATCCATGACTGTGTTTTATTGACTTAGACCTCAGGAAAGCTAAGGCAGAAAAGTCCCATTGTGTAATAGTTTTTGGTCTCTTCATTGTTACTGGAATGAGTATTAATGCTTTTCAGGGGAGCCATGGGGCATTAGGACCTCAGGGAGAGGATGAAACAGGGGAAGCCCTGTGAGTATGTTATCAGCAGGAATCTGTGATTGGAAAGCTTTCCGGACTGATTTCTGAAACTAATTAAGCAACAAGAAATGGATGACACTGAAGAAGGAGGCAAGTCCAAGGCAAACACTGGGCTACAACACAATCAGTAAAGGCTTCAGAAGTAGCTAAAGATTTGCTGACTGTTCCTGACCTACAAACTTGACTACATTTTGCTTATACTACTGAATCATACAAATGAAAAATAATCAAAAGTAATGGATGTGGTAATTTCCTAATTGTCACCATTTTGACCTGATGTGAATTAATATCTTAAATTTCTTTAATGCACATTATGTTTGGCCACCTCTACTTATTTTTCTAAGTAACCACAAGAGGAATCAGGCTTAACATACATAACAAAGCTGTTTTGTTTTTGTTTTTAATTCCCAAAGCTACCAAACCTAATCTTTTTTTTTTTTAAGATTTTATTTTTTTATTTTTTTTATTTTTAGAGAGAGGGGAAGGGAGGGAGACAGAGAGGGAAAGAAACAGCAATGTATGGTTGCCTCTCACATGGCCCTCACAGGGACCTGGTCTGCAACCTAGGCATGTGCCCTGACTGGGAATCGAACCGGGACAGTCTGGTTCCCAGCCCGTGCTCAATCCACTGAGCTACACCAGCCAGGGCTCAAACCTAATCTTATTGAAGTTAAACTTTGTTACTAATTAGCTGTTTAACCATTGATAGGAGACCCGATATCTATAATTTGGAATATTCATTACTATGTTATACTGTACTCTAAAGTTCCTATAAAAAGAAAACTCTGTCATTTTGTAATAAAAAATAAAGTAAAAAAGCAAACCATGGCAAACTATAAGAATTTAATCTGGAGAATGTGGAATGTATTTTCCTTCTTTGGCAGGATTGGGATAGGTAATCATTGGCAATGTTACTCTGGAATAGGTAAGATTATCTACACACCATACAAAAATGAGGTGATGAATTGTAGGACACTCTTGAATATTGCAAGTGACTGGCAATATATTAATTCTATTAGTTATTGATACATTCGCTCATTCATCAAACACTTATTGAGTGACTACATTAGAGACACCATTCATACAAGTTCTCAGAACTCTATAATAATACTTCATGACAGAGTTTTCCCCTAGGAAGCTGTTTAAATGATTGAATTCACAGAGAGTCTAGTCAGATACTCTGTAAACCTTGCCAGCAGGCTGGAAATCTGCTTATCAGATCACAAAGCTACAGCCAGATGTACTATTTAAAAGAAAACCATTCTTAATAGTAATCTCACTGTCTTTTACTATTGTTTTTAGTAGATGACTAGCAATTGCCCACAGAATAAGATATTGAGTACTTTTGAACTCTTTAACTTTTATTCTATAAGAAAATCTTGAGTACCTTTGAACTCTTTAATTTTTACAATATAAAAATATCTGGTTATCTTCAGTGTAGGTAGGAAACTACAATCACATATCCATGGGAATGGAAAATATCTCTTTCCTTTTCCTACAAATTGCCCTCTGGTCCCAGCCAGCTGATAAAAGAGAATTTTTCACCCTTGAAATCCTGACAAGGAAGCAGGGAAAGGCGGCAGTTACCAAATCATTGTTGAGTCTCTTCGGGTATTACTATTACTTTTTAATAATATATAAAGCTCCAATGTTTCTAAAGTTTTTCCTAAAATAAAATGATTCTTCCTCACTGTACTCTTCTGATAGGCTTTCTGAGTAGCATGTGAAAGGGGTACAGTTAGTCCTGAGAACTGAGGATAATCCTGACTCCAACAATAAGAAAACGTCGGATGTGTGAAGGCTATCCATCTTTGTCGCAACTGAACGAAGACCAAGCACAGTTGCCTCAGGGAGTTCCTCAGGAATTCAGTCTCTGGCCCTTCTCTGCTTAGGACCTCTGAGCGCTGGTGGTAGAGTAGACGGACAGAAACACCCAGACTAGCTTTCCTCTCAAGGACAGTCCTAAGAAAACTGTGCACAATCTGGTCATTCTGTTCCAATATGCTGATAAAAAAAAGCGACCCAGAGAAGAATCAAGTTTCATCTACTCAGGCAAATAAATGCTTTTGAGCTAGATTCAAACTCTTAATTATCAAATGTTAACTAACTAGGTGGCAATCACTCCAACACTAAGCAGGCTTCCATTTTCCATTCACTACTTTAATTTTCTCTTAAAGGAGACACAGGACAAGTACAAGCTCACTGATATTTTCCAACCTGGCAGGTAAGGTGCCAGCTGTACCAGCTATTGGAAAAAGAAGACTATTATTTACAATTGCCAATTTTTGCCAATCCAGTAAATAAATAGTCTGAGCCCGATCTTTATAGGCAGCTAAACTGTATAGTACGTGATAAACAGTCCTGTGTGGCTGCCTTAAAGCAAAGCAAAGGACACCACTGGATAACAAGCCAGCTGCAAAAATTGACATTAGATCCCAGAGGAGACAGGTGTTTCCGGATCACAGAGGCTCTCTCTGGCAAGAGAGATACCTGTTTGAAAAGAGCGATGCTTTTTAAAATAGCAATAAGCCCTTTCAGATACATTTAAAGAATTCTACCATCAATTTGTAGATAAGTAACATTGCCTGAAGTTAAGCACAGTAAGATAACTAAAAACTATGATTCTATGTTATCATTTGAGATTCACAGCCTTAGGGAAAGAGCGGCACGAAATACAAACTCCATCTCAATTTTATGTCAACGCCTTGCAATTAACCATTATCACAAGCAAACTTGGTATAAAAGGGATTTTTGAACAAGGATATTAGGCCATGCAATAGTGGAATTTAGTGGGTTAGATCTTGGGTCTTCTGAAATCCTTATAACTTTTTTTTTTGCAACCACTTGTCAAAGCCTTGCCGGAAGCAGGACAAATCCTGCTAATCATCCTTCCATTTGGGCTAAAGCTGAAGGAAGATAAGAGGAGAGCACAAATCTGACTGACATGAAAAGAGACTGACGTCCAAAAAGACATGATTAAAGAATTCTAAAATGCTTAGTTCTGCTGAGTAGCAACCAGGAGAAGACGTGATTGTCATTGAAAGTGTCCGCCGGGTGTAAACAACAGTCAGAGTCATTACTGAGCTGAATAGAAGCAATAAATTGGGGTGAAATTCAGGAAAGAGAAATTTAAATTTAATGTCTCTGGTGAAAAGAGCTGCCACATAGAGAAACAACTCCCCGGGGTAACCACGAGACATCTCAGGAGGCTGCAAGGGTCGGGCTTCACTATGAATCAAGTTCTCCAGTCCTTTGGCTGGGAAAACCCCCTTGTAAAAGAGTAGGGTTCAAATTTTTGGAGAAAATAATTGTCTAACATTCCTGTCGGAGAAGAAAACGTCTATGGTGGGAATCAACACAGGGAGCTGGTTCTAGAGCAAGTGAGGCAAGGGCAGGCAGCATGAGCAGGAAAAAGGCAGGTCAGCGGAGAAATGGTGGGGAACATCACCCGCTCTAGACTCTTTAGAAAGACAGTGATGGAACTCTCACTAGCAACAAACTTCAGCAATGATTATGTGTTGAGAGCCACGACACAAACATCTTTAATTCATCAACATGACTTGATTTTCCCTACCAGTAGCCTCAACTGTCGGTGTCAACCTACCACATGAATCCTTTGTGTCTTTAAACTCAGAAGTAATTCCCTAAAAACTACAGCAATTACAAACTAGTCTTTGTAATATTTTCTATTTTTAACTAACAAGAGTCGTGTCTCACAATACAAGTTCAGCAGCAAGCAGATTTGGGCTCAAATTTCAGTCCTGATATTTACTGTGTGACCACTGGCCAATTAATGTAAGTTTTCAGTGACTGCCTACCCCCCCAGTTGAAGGTGGGGTAATCATACCTACCTCTAGCAGCCAGTGCTCTTGGTTGCAAGAATTACACTGGAAAATTTGAGCAGAAAAGGAATTTACTATAGGATATTAGAGAGCTCAGAGAATCAAGAGTAGAACTGGGCGATAAAAGGGATGGGAATTGAGAGAGGTGAGTTGCTCTAAGCCACAGCCAAGGTTATGCTGGACAGTGGAAGCTGCCTCCTTCTCCTCTGTGCTCAGCTATTGTGAGGTGAATTATGAGAAGATCTCTCACGATTCTAATTGCCATATAATGAAAGGCTTCAGAAACACCTTAGCAGATGTTATATCCTATCTGGCACCATAAATAAATTCTCAGTAGGCCCTTCAATAAAGCCAGCTGCTTCTGGGTGATGGCGAACATCTGAAGTTCAACAAATGACTAACCTTGAACCCATTACCTTTGTTAACTTACTATAAAGTGAGTCCTTGCTCAGAGCAAATTGTAGGGGATGCTATGTATAAGGTCTTCAGTAAATCCATGATTATTAGGAACCCAAGCCGATTTCCATTGATCACAAACACGTCATAAGGCCGCTCTCATTTCCAAACTTAACAGAGAGCAAATAGGTGCTTACTCAGCGATCCTCCCACCAGAAGGACTCCCTTGTGTCCCCTGCAGGCCAGGCCGAGTAGGGCTCCGGCTGCACAGTGCTCCATTTACTTCTAGTTCGTGCCAGCCTGGGAGTCCACTGGTAAGTCAGGCTCAAAACTCTTCCTCCTCATTAAAGTAGTCACAGGCCAAACATGTTTGCTCACTTATAAAATAGGTTTTAGGAGCTTGTCAGGGTGGCATAGTATTTGAAGCAGTTAATCCAGAGATTGACATAGAATAAATACCCTAAAATCTAAGTCATTATTGTTGCCAAGTGCATTCCCAGGTAAGAGCCAACATGTTTGGGCAAGGAAATGAAATTACATACAGTTTTTTGTTGAGTCTGCATACTTAACAAATAAGAGTACCGAATACATACATTAATTGGGTATATACTTAGCATCTTATTAGCATTAAAGTTATGCATTTTAAACCCAATTAATGGAAACACACACACACGCACACACACACGCACACACACACACATTCTTTAACAAATTACCTGGGGAAAATAATACAGGTCTATGATATCAAATAAAATGAGAAAATCCCAAGCATTCCTCTTTGGAGAAAAATTCACTAGTCCAGTCCAATAGGTTACTCGGGTTCTGTTTTTTCTCACAAGTCACCACCAATTATCCAAATGTATCCACTTCACACAGGCCTCCCAGTGCTCTGAGAAAGGAGGCTGTCAACAGAGGTCACACAGCACTCCCTTGAAGAGTCATAGCAGGAGTCTCATCTGCAAAGTCCTCACTCTCTGACACTGTCGTTATGCTGACAAAATCTCTAGGTCTTTGACACCAGATCGTCTTTCCCCAAACATTAATATAATTACCAGGGGGAAAATGAGCACAGGAGACATCTGGAGAAACTCAGAAGCCCGAAGGTGAGAGACTGCTTGTTACACTCCCTCCTACATGATATATTCTAGACTGAAGTTTTGGAGTGTCTCTTACAGCAAAAGTCTTATTTAATCACAATTTTCCCTTCAACAATCCAGCTTTAAAATAACTGAATATTTAATTAATTCTCCAGAGGAACCTAAAATATGCAGTTTCTGAATTGATTAAAGAGTGAAAATGTTGCAATTTTTCTTTAGCTCTAACCTCACTGAATTGAAATGAAATGTTCCAAGTTCATGGTTACACAATCTAAAGGATGTTTTAAGGTAGAATTGTATGTTCACTACATCTGGAGGATCGCGGAAGAAGACTTCTAGATAGCCGCCTTCCTGTTTTGCACAGCTAGGCTGTCCCTGAATTTAAAGGGAAGGGGACTAATTGTAACCTGTAATTTTGTGAAAATATGTCACTGTGTATTTGTAAGTGATAGTTCACAGTAAAATTTAAAAGGCCCATGGTAGATATTTTTAATGGGTACTTTTTTAATGTCACATGATAAATTTAAAATTCTATAGCTGAATAAGAAAAATGGCATCCTGGTCTCCACCTAGCTGCAAATGAATAATTGATAAGCAACTCATAAGACCAATATCTTGGCTGAAATAGTGGGCAGCTCAAATCGAATTACTTTTTAAACCTGAACGACAAGAATTAGGGCATTTCGCCCTGGCCAGTATGGTTCCATTGGTTGGGTGTTGTCCCACAAACCAAAAGGTCACCGGATTGACTCTGGGTCAGGGCACATGCCTGGGTTGCATTTCAGTCCCCTGTTGAGGCGTATGCAAGAAGGAACCGATCTATGTTTCTCTCTCATAATTGATGTTTCTCTCCCTATTTTTCTCCCTCCATTCCCCTCTCTCTAGAATCAATAAAAGAAAAAAAATTAAAGAATTAGGGCATTTCAGGAAAAGCACGAGAACATTTCACATATTACAAGGTAACAAAGTAGCTTCAATCAGATATAGATTCTGCTTGTTACAAAACAACCTCTACTTCAATGTACCTTAATGCTGATGGGAATGGTAGTATGAGGTGGAAAGTGGGAAGAAGAATGTACTCAGTGGTGAAATAAAGGAAGTAGTTGTCATTGCATACACTTTAATTAAAACAGGAGTGGGGGAAGAGAGTCAGAGATTACACCCAGGTCAGCAGCAGCCACAAATAGGTCATAGGTGAGGCTACATTGGGACCTATGTATTGTTCAAATTATTCATTTGCAGCTAGGTGGAGACCAGATGCCATTTTTCTTATTCTGCTATATAATTTTAAATTTATCTTGTGACATTAAGAAAGCACCCATTAAAACATCTAGGGGTTCAGGCAGGTGTTCAAATACCCCTAGTAATTTAAATAGCAAACAAAATATCTTCCTAAAAATGAACATCTTCATATAAATGTTTGAATATTGGACTTCTTGTTCTAAAAAATAATGATAGATCAAAGTCTTTCATTGCACAACAAACATCCCAAATTTACTCATACTCAAAACTTACTCATTCCAAACTATGTCAAACCCCATGAAAATTTGGTTTGAAATTTCTTGGGAGAAAAATAAAACTAATTTGGCTCGATCCTTGTCTGGATCCTCTTGGTGAATGCGAATGGGTAGCAGCCTGTGGGAGCAGCAGTTTGTGGAGTCTGTTCCAGCAGCCAAGCAGGCCACTGAAGAAATTAATTACCCAGTACTTAAAACAGAAGAGAGAATTTCCAGAAGAGGAAATACAAGTTGTTAGTACAAGAACAACAGAAACAGGTGTGTCAAGTTCAGGGGCTAAACGTGAGATTTTTAGAAAAGGAAAATAACCAGGAATCATAGGAAGAAAAAAACAAGGCACAGTTTATTGAATTCTTCACAATGTAGGTGGAGTGCTGAGTGCTGCACAAATGAGGTAAAGGTGCAAAACTGGATGAGATGATGATGTAAAAGCTTATTAAATAAATTGCCTGTTAGCAAGCACTGAGTGGCATTAGTGAGAGAGTTAATATGCTGCAAAAAATACCTAGTCATTTTGTTTACTTCCAAAATGCTACTTAGGAATTCAAGGTCGGGTTCACATTTGTACATTTCTTCCCTAAAGCAGATGGAAGGGCAAGCTCTTCGGCATCAGTCTGGAATGCAGCTTGTTCAGAAGTCCTGCTGTCGTGTTGAAGGCAGCCCACTTCTTCAGAGGAGGCCAGCTGAGCAGGCATTTGTCATGCAAAGAGTAGAGGCAGAACAAGATCCACAGAAGGAACATTAAAAGCACAAAACCAGGCCATATGGCAATAACCATGACAGGCTGGGAAGTAATAGTAGCACCTGGAAGAAAGTGAATCATTGTGAATACAGGAGATGTTTGTCACAAGAAAAAAGACAGAGAGAGAGAGAAAGAGAGAAACAGCAGGTTTTGCAAACAGTGAGCACAACCAACAAAGCTCAAGCCATATAGGTGTACTCTGGAAAGGACTGCATGAAGCATATGCAGGTTCACATTACACAAAGGGTCCAGTTCTTCTAACAGATAACACAGAAAGAGAACCAAAGAGAAAGAGCATCTCTTAATAATTATGCTTTAAGCCTGGCTGGTGTAGCTCAGAGGATTGAGCGTGGGCTGGGAACCAAAGGGTCCCTGTTCGATTCCCAGTCAGGGCACATGCCTGGGTTGCAGGCCGGGTCCCCAGTGAGGGCCATGTGAGAGGCAACCACACATTGCTGTTTCTCTCCCTCTCTCTAAAAATAAATAAATAAAATCTTTAAAAAAAATTATGCTTTAAGGCCACAAATAAATTTTCTCTATTTTAATACCATTTTCTGTCTTTGGGGAGCTTTCCCCAAAATTTGAGTTAATAATGTTTAAGTATAAATCAGCTATTATCAAAAAAGTATAACAGGATTTTCAGATTATGATTCTATATTTCTAAGACTACTCACTGGACAGATAAATAATGAACAAAAGACTTTGTCTATTTTTTTACATTCATTGATTCACTTACTCATTCATCCAACCAAATATTTATCAACATCCCAGATAAGCCAACACTGTTCTGGCCTCCAGAAGAACAGTGGTATGCCGTGCAGATATCCTGCCCTTTTGGTGCTAACATTCTGATAGAGAAGTCAGGTATCAATCAAATAGTCTTACAATTTTATAACAACAAATGGGATAACTGCTATAAAGTAAAACCACCGTGTCCTATGGGAGCATACATTGGAGAACCTGATCTTGTCTACAGACTCAGAAAAGGTTTTCTCAAAGAAATGGCATTTTATCTGAGTGCCAAAAGGTGTGCAGAAGTGTTTTTAGGATCTGCCAGTTTAAGCATGATTTAAAAAAAAAATTAAGATAAGGTGATGGAAGTATCAAAGCCCTAAGCGAGAGAGAGACCAGTCAAAAGGGTTTTACTGCTCCTTTGTACCCTCTCAAACAAAAATTATATTATTTCCACTGCTTTCAGCTCTCTATCTGAAAGTGAGACACTTCCATCATTTGCAGGATTCTGGATATCGCTGCAAATGCCTGCAGCTCTGCAGTGCTGATGGGCTATTGTACAAAAGGGAGGGATGGAAAAGGCATTTTGATTCTCTTTATTGCCTTCTCTAATAAAAGGCAAGCATAATCTCTAAAACAAAAAAACAAGAACACAAGAAAAAGAATGTCTTTAAGCAAGACATTCTGCAGGTATTGCATTTTCTCTTCTGTGGAAAGGAATCACAGATTTTGGTATAACTTGCTAAGAGCAATAGACGGTGGACACTTTGGATCCCATCTGTTTTTCATACAAAAATATTTTTTATAGCAGAGAAGGAAGGCCTTCAGGTCTTTAAAAGGGTTATTCTGAGACATTTCCCAATGAGTTATTGATGAAGGCAGCTAGAATGAGGAATGGGGGAGAATATCCAAGGAACAAGTAAGATGGAAAACACCCTGGGGTAGAGGATCATGGAGCACATGAGGAGCTGAAGAAGTCACTGCAGCAAGGGCAGAGGGACAAAAAGGGTGAGAGATGAGGCTGAAGAAATGCCAGATGCCATGCATGCTAATGATTCGATCTTTTTTTCTTAAAGCAATAGAGAACCATTCAAAGATATTTAGCAGGGAAGCAATGAAAACAGATGTGTGTTTTTAAAAGATCACATTTTCTGCAACTTGGAGAAGAGATTAGAGAAGAGCAGAAGTAGATATAGAGAAACAGTTATGGGGCTACAGTAATAGTTTAGGAGGGAAATAAGGATAGCTTAGATTTAGGATGTTAGCAGTAGAGGTAGAAAAAAATAGACATGAAACTAACAGGATTTAATTCTAAACTGGACTACAGATAATAAAGAAGATGGAGGTGTCATGGATAAGTTCTTCATTTTAAGCTTCTTTCCATAAATAGATAAATAGTGATGATATTCACTGAGAGAGGAAAAACTCTAGTATGAACAGGCTTGGCAGGGTGTTGGTGGTGGCGGTGGTGATGGTGGTTGTGTTTAGCTTAGAAATGTTAAATCTGAGGTACTTTGGAGACTGGGTATATATATTGGTTGGAAAGTTGCATATTTATCTTATAAGTGAGATTTGCAAAATAATGATATTGAATGGGAATATTGGTGGTGAAGACATAAGAATGGATGAGATTATCTAAGGAGAGAATGTGGAGTAAGGAAACAAAGATAGAGAAGAGGAAAATCAGAAGAGTGGCTTCACAGAGGCCAAGGTTTCACAGAGGATTAAAATAAACCTGCTGGATTAGCGACACAAAGGTTATTTTTGTTGGTGATAAGAGTCATCTTTAGAAAAGAGCAGAAAGAACTTCAAAGTGTGTTGATTAAGGAGTAAGGGAGTGGCTAGAGTAAGTATGGACAACAAATTTTTCAAGAAGTTGTCTGTTAAGGGAGGAGAGAAAAGTAAACTGGGCTAGGGCCACAATTGGGGTGAGAAGGCCACTTTAGACCAGCAGGTAACGGAGAGTGATGGGACATCATAACCGTGAGAAAGTCTTAAGGGAGGCTAGCCGAGCCAAAAGACAGGTGTCTCAATGAAGGCTGATTTTCAACAAGACTGTGGATACAGAAATAGGAACGAAGAGAAAGGAAGACACCAACGCTGTCTCTTATCCCAGAGGTACATAGGTATGAAAAAGTGAGTGACCTCCTCCTTCCCCAAGAGCTCCATCCCCAAGGCAACCCCAAAGTCTTAGCTTCTACCTCTCCAGGATATTTTCCCTTGTTCTTCTAAATCTATCATTTCTTTCATCAAGAGCCTCTGAAATGACATAATCATGTCTTCAAAAATATAAAGTCAATTTACTGTTCGAAAGATTACATTTTTGTTTAATAAGCTCAACTCTAAGATAGTTAAAGCACCTGTTACAGACCTAGCCAGATAATCTCAGAAGCAAATTTAGACAGCATTCCACTTTTCTGAAAAAGTCTATGCCCAAGTTTTAAAGTAAGACCTTCAAGGGAAATTATTCAGAGACTCATAATCACAATCTATTCAGTTGGTATATTTGGATTTGATTCTCAATATGTCTATAATAGCATATTTTCTCACTTGCACATCTCCACAGTTACAAGGTCTTAATCATAATGAGTCATAATGAACATTTCTTCAGTAAGTGGAATTAACATTCCCACATGAACTTGAGACACTAAAATATTAATAGCCTCCCAAGCCTTTTGGTTTTTACTGTGATGCCTGCAAAACTTTCATAAAAGTTTAAGATCATTAAAATAAAATGCAAGATCAAAATAAAAGTTTTTAAAGCCAATCTTTCCACTGTGATTTCAAAATTTTTCAAGATAAGGAGTAAAACTAACAATAAAAGCAATCATGAGGTAAAAAGCTTCTCTTGAGGTAAAAATTGAGGCAATGAACTTAGTAATACTTTAAAGAATGTTATTGCACCATACTGAAAAAGAATGAACTCTTACTATTTTGTTTTTACTATGTGGCATTTATGGCTAATCAGTATGACTTCCATGATAGTGTGTGTTGGCATTAAGCTAATTCTACTTAGTGAAAAGTGAAAACTTCAAACTGTGAAATTTCTCCCAAAGCCATAGTTTTACTGGTTTTTGCCAATTTGCTTTCACTAGGTTCATTGAGGGAAATAGTGCAAGAGAATATTCATGAGAAACTTTGATCACAAAGAAGACATCTCATGCAAAATGCTGAAGAATTTGTCATTAAATAGGTGGTAGAGGGGAGAAGGGAGATGGGGGGCTCAAGCACAATACTGTTCTATTCAAGGGTGAGAATAAAAATAAAAAATGTCCAAGGGAAGAAGGCCATGAGAAAGGATTTTCAGAAGAGATGTAGATTATTTACAATGTTTAAACAGACTTCAGGTTGTGAAAGAGTGAAAAGGAATCAAATAGGTAAAGATGAACAAGCGCTATATTTACCAAAGAAAAGTAGTCAAAACATTTTTGCTTCAAAAGAAATGGCTTTGAGCCCTGGCTGGTGTAGCTCAGTGGATTGAGCGCGGGCTGGGAACCAGAGGGTCCTGGTTCGATTCCCAGTCAGGGCACATGCCTGGGTTGCAGGCCAGGTCCCCGTGAGGGCCATGTGAGAGGCAACCATACATTGCTGTTTCTCTCCCTCTCTGTCTCCCTCCCTTCCCCTCTCTGTAAAATAAATAAATAAAATCTTTAAAAAAAAAAAAGAAAGAAAAAGAAATGGCTTTGCAACTGCTAGAAGGGGAATGAAATGAGGTGAGAATATTCAAAGAAGTCATAGAGAAAAAAAGAAGGAAAGAAGTAGTGTGGGCCTGTATCCCCAGCGTCACCGGAGGAGGGGACCGCACTACTCCAGGAGGACCTCATTCCAATTTCACAGACCGCATCTGCAATGACCATGTCTTCAAATAAGGTCACACTCTGAGGGGATTAGGGATTGGGACCTAGGCCCCAGAGCAGGGCCAGTAGTGTCCCTGTGATTATTGCTCTTTCAGCTTCCCTTTGGAGCCCTTCTCTCTATAAAACTCATCCGTGGGTGGGTCCCTCTAAGAAATCAAAGACACAGACCTGGCCGTGCCCTCCATTCCTTTCCCGAGGGCGCAGAGCAAAACGCCTCTACCTCACGTCATGCAGATGGACTTCTGACAGCCCAACCTATGAGTTCAGACTTGTCTGAATTCCAGAATATATTCAAATAGGGACTTATATTTCATTTATTTATTAAACTTTCTGAAATGAGAGTTTCATCCATGAAAAACAAGAAAATTCTTGTCAGGACTGGAAGAACTGGGAGATGTAAGAGAAGTGATATAAGGGAGTGGGCTCTGTCCTTTCAGGGTGCCAGGAAACAAGGGGACCTGCTAAAATATAATATGTAGAAAACACTCAACACAAAGCACAAAGCCAAAGAGTTTAAAGAGCAAAGTAAATCTCCCCAGCAGCTAGGATATTCCTCATGTACAAGCTAGAAAAAACAAAAGTAAAGTCCTGGAGTAAAATATCAAAAGACAACATTCAAGTAATAATTTTATCAAGAGTCAAGACTAATAAGAGAAGGTAAAAAATCAAGCAAGATGGAAGGCATTTTCTACACACATTTTCAAGAAGAGAATAAAGTGTGATAGTAGCCATGGGAATAGTAATAGACTGAAATTTAGCCAGAAGAAAAGGAAAAAAATGATTTTTAAAAGCAGCATTGCAGAGAATTGTTTCCAGAACAATTTATAGGAAGGACTAATTCTTTTTTTTTTAAGTTACAGTTTACATTCAGTATTATTTTGTATTAGTTTAATGTGTACAGTGTATTAGTTAGATAATCATATACTTACTTTCTAGAGTGTTCCCCCTGATACTCGCAGTACCCAGCTGCACCATACACAGTTATTACAACATTATTACGTACATTTCCTGTGCTGCACTTTACATCCCCATGACTGCTTTGAAACTACCCATCTGTCCTCCTCGATCCCTTCACCTTTTCCACCCAGACCCTCAACCCCCCTCCTCTCCATCAACCATCAGTCTGTTCTCTGTATCTATGAATCTGTTTCTGTTTTGTTTGTTTATATTTGTTCTTTAGATCCACAAATAAGTGAACTCATGTGGCATTTGTACCTAAGAGCCCATCCATGAACAGGTGGATAAAAAAGCTCTACAGATATACAGATAGAATATTATTTGGCCATGGAAAAGAATGAACTCTTACCATTTGCAACAGTATGGATGGACCTGGAGGGTATTGTTCTAGAAAGGACTAATACTAAGGGAGCGGTGGTGCATCTCATGATGTGCTGCCCAGACTCCTGGCAACCGTGAAGCAGCCTCAGCTGCTGGCAGTGCTGCGGGTCTTCAGCTAACATGTTTTTCAGGGACTGCCTCAGCTGGAAAGAGAGGCTTACCCACAGTCACACCCCTCCCCAGGGCAGCCCACAGCCCAAATCCAGTGATAGTTCAATGCAAGAAAGGTCCAGGCACCTTGACACAGCTGAGGACAATCCTGAAGGGCCATTCTAGTTCCATAGTGCCCCAAAGACTTGAATGAGACTGCCCTTAGATCAGCATCACAGCTCGATTTCACTGTCTACCCTACCCTGCTTCTCCCTCTCCCCTCTTTAGGAGTTGATACTGGCAACAATTCTTCATTAATATCCTGCCCACTAAAATCCATTTCAGAGTCTGCTTTCCTGGGAATCCAACTTGTAAAGGAAGGTGGTTCATTTATATGAATAGGCTTATATGAACATACAGGACTATTTATATAAATTCATTCGCTTATTCAATATAAATTCATTTGCTTATTCAAATGAATTTATATGAGACCTTAAAAATGAGTGGTGTTTTAATCCCTTTGGGCTGCTATAACAAAATACCATAAACTAAGTAGCTTATAGACAACAGAAATTTATTTTTTATAGCTCTGGATCCTGGAAAGTTTATAACCAAGACACACGAATTCACTGTCTGGTAAGGACCAGCTTCCTCACAAATGGTGTCTTCTCAAACTCAAGTGCTGTAACCTCACATGGTGGAAGAGGCAAGGGAGCTCCCTCAGGCCTCCTTTATAAGGGACTAATCCATTCAGAAGGGCTCTGCCTTCATGACCAAATTACCTACCAAACACCCCATGTCAAAGTACCACCACATTGGGGATTAGGTTCCAACACATGAAATTTGGGGGAACACAAACATTCACTCCATAACAAGTGGTATAAGTAAGACACTAAGCCAGGAAAGACCTTCTGTGTTTATATCCTCGTGGCTTTGTACTTTGAAACTTCAAAAATTATTTGAGAAAACTTGGTTTTTAAAGTCATGTGGTAGAAAAGTCAATAGTTTAAAGAAACAAGTATATTGCAAATAAAGTGTTAAAGAGAGAAAGGAAAGAAGCACTTGAAGCCACTAACGCTGTTAATAAACTTTTTATATAAATTATATTATAAAGCCTGGTGTGTATAATAGAAAGATGATGGACAAAGCACACTGTTCTGCCAATAGGAGATGAAGCAGAGCTGCTAGTGAATTAAGAGAAACAAAGAAGCGAGCTAGGGAAGGGGCTGTGTTATGTGCCAGGGGGCTGTATTAAACCCATGAGCTGTTCCATCATGAGGAGCAAAGATGAAAGATGAAGGGTAAGTCCTGGTGAAATTTAGGTCCTTAGTTTTTAGTTTATGCTTAAGCCCTATAAAGAGGAAAGTATCCTGTGTTGGCCTGGGGGAATACCAGGTTTTGCAGAAGAGCTTTTGTTCTTAAAGATGGGCAGGTAACTTACTATTACAAAACAGTTTTAGACTGAAGAAGCAATTCTGGGGCCAACTTTCTCTTCCATGGTTGGTTCTGACTATCCTTTTAACAGCGTGTTGTATCACTGGCAAGTTAAATTCAGACATTAAAAAGCATGCTGTCATTCTATATTATCTGACATGAAAACAAGTCAACGGCATTATAAAAAATTTCAAAACTGCAGGTTAATGACCTCATTAACATAAAATATCTCCATAAGTGCATTTAGGTACCCAGGTATCATTGGATAATGAGATTTTGAAGGATATTTTATATACTTTTATACTGATTGACTGTTTTATTGCATCATATAAACCCATATAATGTTTTTAATATTATATCAAAGTATGAAATCAAAGAACACAAGAAAAGAGTCAGTCTTAGGGAAAGACTTCACTGTACAATACAAATATGAAAACCTGTAAGTGTGAAGAGAAGAATTTGTCAAAAATAGTGACATAAAGAAATAGAAGTTAAAAAAATCTCAACCTTTTTATTTTTTTTTTATTTTATTTATTTTTAGAGAGGAGAAGGAAGGGAGAAAGAGAGGGAGAGAAATGTCAATGTGTGATTGCTTCTCGCATGCCCCCCAACCCCACTGGGGACCTGGCCCACAACCCAGGCACCTATCCTGACTGGGAATCAAACCTACAACCCTTTGGTTTGCAGCCCATGCTCAATCCTTTGGCTATACCATCCAGGGCTCAACTTTTTTTAAAAAAAGGTAAACATTAAATTCAACTCAATTATTGAGAAGTTGAAAGTGTTGGGAGACAATTCTCCCTCTATTTCTTGCTTTCCTGCATGGCCTAGGCCTTCCAAGTGAAGGACAGCTGTCAGAAGCGAACAGAGAGTGTGATCATCTGGAGAGATTTAGAGATGTGCCTCGCCAGAGACACCCCAGGGACATTTGCTTTTCCACCCAGGGACTTTGCTTACTTTTCAAGATAATGAATCTCTCTCTCCCTAGCGGGGAGAATGGAAGAAGGGCCCAGCAATTCCTTTTAGCTCAGAGTTTGCTAATTTGGGGTTCTTTTCTTATGATGTACTCTCACTGCATGCACAGGTAACATCTGACCCTCATCACATCATCATCTGGGGACTGAGGTGTGGGAACCAACACATAATGCTGCTCTGGTCACTGTGCTGTAACAAATAGCCTTCTTCTCTGACCCAGGGGTCGTGTACCCTTCTGTTAATATACGTATATAGAACTGGGGCAGGCTAACTTGTCTTTTAAGAAAAGTAAAAACTAAGACCCCTCACAGTTTGGGGCATAGCAGAAAGGAAGTATAAATTGTGTTGTTTCATTTATGATAAGAAAAGAAATGTAAATATTTTGAACTTAATAACCCTATGATGATCAAATGTAAGTACGTCCTTAAAGTTCACAATCCTATGCAGATTTAAAGAGACAGGTTCAGTAATGCACAATTGTAATCTCAAACTCAAATAGGATGGACGCCGGTAGCACCACATCCTTCAGACATGACACATCCCTTACTGAGTTTCTGTTCAGTAAATAGCTGTCAAATTTGATGCTTACATGCAGAAATAGAAATTGGATATATATGTGTCTATATTATATTTATGGTCATCACGTTTTTCTTCAGCCTTCCTGTCTTCTTTCACCAGATTTGGTTCATTTTACTTTGTCCCCACCCAGCGTTGCTACCCAGTGCTTGCTTACTCTATCTTCACTGTGTTGTGACTGTTGCCTCAATATTTTTAGCACCTTCCCTAAGTCTGAGTTTTGAGATCCTCCACATGCTGTTTTTCACTGTGAGGTGTATTTTTTGCCCTTAATCGTTGAGTTTTGTCCTGTTTCTAGGAAGGACAAATAACAGCCAACGGCCACCCTTGACTAATGGGAGAAGGGCTGCCTGCCCTGTCAATCATCCAGTGACCACTCTCTGCTCTTCTCCAGTGACTTCACTCCAAAAACTCTCTGGACCTTGAGAGCTTCTCCTGAGTACCCCGAGAGAGAGGGGCACATGTTGAGAAGTTGAATTAAATGTCAAGAATAGCTCTCTTGACAGTGCCCTTAAAATGTTCCAGATACTCTGGCAGTGAAAGCAAACCATTGGAATTCTCTTTATCTTTTTCATATTTGGTCAAGCTGCTCCTCCTCCATTGCTGATTTCAAGTTGCAGTCTTAATGTGCATTATCAGAACAAACATTTTTGATTGTTTTATTCAGAAGGTCTGCATCAAAATAGACTATAAAGATGTTTTCTGGAAAATTGACTATTGTTGCTTAAATGCACATTTATCAGAGAGCTCTAAAGAATTTGTAGTAAGTTTCTACATTTACATAAGATTAATTTGCATCACAACTATTACAATTTCAATGTCTTTATTTTTTCCTTTTTAGCATTACTTTCTTACCCTTTTCTTTTCACTGAATTCTTTAAAACCTCAGCACTCTCCCCTTGTCAGCAAAAATACTTGGGTGAAGTCTTTAGAACATATTACATTGTTTCTAAGACTAGGGTGGGTGCTCTGCTCTAGCTAGGGTATCTTCCATTACTGAGTCTCTTCCTACCCACACAAAATACTGTTTTAAAAAAAGATTGCCTCTCTTGTTCTGCCACTTAGTTTAAACTTCTACTGCATAGGAGAGCAGGAAGGAAGAGGGGTGCAGAGCAGAGGCGTCACTAACTTGAAAACACAGCTGAGTCTTGGACAACCTGGCTTTGAACTGCACGGGTTCACCTATACACAGATTTTTTTTTCCAATAAATACTATAAATATATTTTCTCTTTTTTTATAATTTTCTTAATAACATTTTATATTCTCTACCTTGTAAGAATACAGAATATAATGCATATAATATACAAATGATGTGCTAATAGACGATTTATGTTACTGGTAAGTCTTTTCATCAGTAGACTATTAGTGATGTTTTGGGGGAGTCAAAAGTTGTACGTGGATTTTTGACTGCATGAGAGGTTCACATCCCTAACCCCCGCATTGTTTAACAGTCAATCGTACAAGTGTTTGGAAGAGATATTATCTATGTCAGTTTAATCCAGAAAACTTTCTTTGAAATATTTATTCAAATTAGGCTGAGACAGGTGTTTCTGTGGCACACCTTGAGTTGCCCAAGCACAGTAATTCCTCCTTCCCTGACATACCACAGAGAGGAAAGAAGTGAAGGCAAACCTGCACCTTGGGGGTGATCTTCCAGGGTTGGGATTAGCAAAGTACTGGAAACCTGAATTGAGATGTCAGTGCATCAGATCCCACCTGAGAGTTAAATAGGACCTTCAAGTGCATCTGGATTTACCTGAGGTACCAGCAGAAAATAGGCAGTAGTGAAGGGTGATGCTAAAACTCAAAGTACTTTCGTGAGGTCTGGGTTGGAAAAAAACAGGTTGGGTCCTGAGGTGGGAAGGATATGGCAAATCATATAGGTGCAGGGAGGTGGGGATAGCCAGACCAGGTGAGGGGAAGAGAGGGTGGTAGGCAAGAGTCTTTATCCTGCTTTGTTGTCAATACTATTCCTCTAACATGTTTCTTTCCCTCTAGCCTCTCTTCTTATGTTTATCCCTTCAGTAAACAATCACAGATCATGTGCAATGCACAGGACATTGTACTAGCAACATGCAAATTAGATAAGACAGGATTCCTCCCTTAGAAATTACCCTACTACAGGAGATTATGGTCAAGGCCTGCACTTCTTAAACTATGTGTAAAGAATCAATACTGTTCTTATAAGCTATATTTTCTGACATTTTGCTTCTGGAGTGAAAGAAGTTTGGAAAATGCCTATAATATGCCACTGTTGGATAGTCACAATGTTTATTAGCACAAGAAAAGTACGAATATGTCCTGCAATACAGAAATTTCTTAGCCTATTATTTCATCAATTTATTTGGCCTATTTTGTTTCTCGTAGTAATTGTAACATCCTAAATGAGGGATATTCTTTGAACATACAGAATGGGGCAAAGTAGTTTTATAATTGTCTATATGGAAAATGATATAGTAATAAATAAATAATAATATAAGGAAAAACTGTTTCACATACTCACCACTGTAAACCTACTTTTGCCCCACTCTGTATTTATACTTGGTGATTTAAAGTATTTCTCTAGTAAGACCAACATCTGAATTTACTAGGGGCACTTGCTTTCTTTTTTAATTTCACCTTTTTTGTGTTTTTTTCTCATTGCCATTTAGTCCCCTTATACCTCCCTCCCCCAGCAATCACCACACTGTTGTCTGTGTCTATGAGTTCTTTTTCCTTTTTGCTCAATCCTTCTACTCCCTAATCTCCCCCGTCCAGCTGTCAGCCTGCTCTCCATCTACGAATCTGTGCCCATTTTCTTTGTTAGTTCAGTTTGTTCATTAGATTCCACATATGAGTGAAATCATATGGTATTCGTCTTTCTCTGACTGGCTTATTTCATTTGGTATAATGTTCTTCAGGTCCATCCATACTATTGCAAAAGGTAAAATTTTCTTCTTTTTTTAAGGCTGAGTAGTATTCTATTGTGTAAACATCCCATAGTTGTTTTATCTACTCATCTACTGATGGATACTTGGGCTGCTTCTATATCAATTGTAAATAATGCTACAATGAACATAGAGGTGCTTATATTCTTTCAAATAGTGCTTTGGGTTCTTTCAGATATATACCTAGAAGTGGGATGCGTGGGTTGAAAGGCAGATCAATTTTAAATATCTTGAGATATCTCCATACTGCTTTCCACAATGGCTGCACCAATCTGCATTCTAGGGGTAATTTCTGTTGATTGCTTTAAAAAAATTGTATTAAATTTATTGATATGACATAGGTTAATAAGATTATATAAATTTTAAGTATATGATTCTACAATAGATCATCTCTATATTGCATTGTGTGTTCACCATCTAAAGTCAAGTTTCCTTTCATCATCAAATATTTGATCTCCTTTTACCCTTTTTTCCCTCCCCCTGCACCTTTTCCCCTCTGATAGCCACCATACTATTGCCTGTGTCTATCAGTTTCAGCTTTATAGTCCACGAATGAGTGAAATCATATGGTTCTTGTCTTTTTTCCCTCTGACTTATTTTGCTTAGCATTATATTCTCAAGATCCATCCATGTTGTCACAAATTGCAGCATTTCATCTTCTTATGGCTGAGTAGTATGCATATATATATATATATATATATATATATATATATATCTCACATCTCTAAACATCTATTGACTGCTTTTTATCCTGTGAGTTAAAGTTGCCTTGCGGGTACGAATCGTCACGCAGAGAGAGCTCTGAGTCAGATCAAATAAAAACAAGCCCTGAGAACGGAGCTCTTCAGTGAGCTGCCCGACAAGTCAAGTGTTGACAATTCTTTGGGGATGAAATTTTGGGCAATTCCAAAGCTGTTCTCCCCCCCCACCCCCCGCCCCTCCAGTGTTTGCTATGTTGCTGGTTTTCACAGCTACCAGTTATGAAGCTGTTGGATTTAAAGGCTACAGCAGACTTGGAGAGGGAGATGGGGTTAAGGCAAGTAAAAATGTCACAAACCTTACTGGTTTTCTTCCTGAAATTCTGCCATTTTTCTTGAATAAACACTCCTTGGGTTGTTACAAGCTTTTAGTTAATTCAGTTTTTACCAGTGTTCTTTGCTTTTATGGACGAGCAGATTTTCAAAAATCCTTACTCCACTATTCCCAATATGCATTTTTTTGATGCCACTGTGCCCTTATGCCTGTTATCCTCCATGCTAGAAATGTTCTTGTCCTCTGTTTATGCTGTATTCAGATGTTAAATGTCTCATCTTCAGTATTGACTTCACTGACCTCCTTATCTTCTCCCCCTTCCAGGCAGAATTATTTATGACCCACATGACTTGTTCATACATTTTATAGCAGTAATCACATAACCTTATGCTCAGCTGTTTCAGAGCTCCACATTTGATTATGAATGGTGTGTATTACACACCCCAGGGAGCACTGTTCATAGTCATCTTGAATGTGCCCACTGGAGTTACATAATGAACATTTTGCATGCTGTGCCACTTTGCACGGGTGCCTTGTGTCTATTTCCACTGGGAATCATGAAATACTTAAAATAGAAATAAGGTCTAACTCAAATTTGCCCAAAATTAAGTCCAGAACTTCTCCAAAGTATGTACTCAATAATTTTTAAAAAATGAATAAATGGAATATGTTCTTCCTTTCCTTGTTATAGGTCACAGACAGGTTCTTCTTTGGAAAAACTTATTATGTAGAAAATGAACAAGAAATCAAAATAACTGAACTAAATAGAGATCTATAACTGTCATGGGTTAAAAATAAAATTCCTATTATTTTCACAGCAAGGGGGAATGATTAGAAAATTTAATGAATTGACCTTTTGTTTATTATGGGATTTCTACTTAATTCATGCTTTAGGCCTTAATTATACATGTTCCCATATGTCTTGTTAAGAAACCCTTAGGTTGTAAGAAACAGAAGCTGCCTAGAAATAGATGAATAAAGAGGAATTTTATAAGGAATCAAAAAGTATTTCATGAAAATCAAGTACAAAACTTGAGCAGGATCTCTCAAGAAACTGAAATACAAAACTATAAAGTCCACAGCCAAGGTCACTCCTCTCTCTCTGAGACCACTCTCTTTAATTTTTATTTCTTCTCTCTTTACAACAGCTTTTTTTTTCACCCAAAAGACCTCCTTTCTCTGGGTAGGCATGTACAAGGTCACCATAGCCCAAGCATCAAATTCTCTGTCTGTTAAGTCATCCCATCAAAACTAACTAGAGCTTCTGAGTCCTTGCTTCAAATTCCCACAAGAGTGAATCTGTTGGACAAGCTTGGACCAAGTGTGAACAGCAGGGATATGGCCATGCTCAGGGGCCAGGGTTCCATGGCCCACTTGCTACCAACTTATAAAAACGGGGCAATGAGGACAGTGCTACAGGAGATGGAGAGTTTAACTGGACAGACACCTGCATTAGGCTGTTAGGGTTGCCAAAACAGAATACCACAGACTGTATGGCTTAAACAGTAGACACTTATTGCTCACAGTGCCGGAGGCTAGAAGTTCAAGATCAAGGTGCCAGCAGTATGGATTCTGGTGAGACTTCTCTTCCTTGCTTGCAGACTGCCACCTTGGAGAGAAATCTCTGTTGCCTCTTTCTCTTCTCATAAAGACACCAGTCATATTGGATTAGATCTCCATCCTTACAACTGGAGTTAACCTTAATTATGTCCTTAAAGGCCCTATCTCTGAATATGAGGGTGAGGGCTTCAACAATGAATTTTAGAGAGACACAATTCAGTCCATGACATCATCCCAAAAGGATATCTACTGAGCCATATAAAATGATTTCTGAGTTTACTCTTGGAGTATAATGCACAATGTTTTATTTACTAATAGCCATTAATGGTCTATAATTGTTACAGACTTATTAAAAATAATTAATAAATTGGTTTTTCTTCTTCATGACCAATATCCTCACATGTATATATGCAGGTGGAGAATATCTGGTCATGTATATTCAATTCTCAATCATCAAAACTAATGAACATATAGAGTGGATATTTGGATTACCTAGAAATAAAGAGGACTATTGTAACAGTCTATTCTAATAATTCAAGTGTCCTATGGGGAGAAACAGTACAATTCAGAAGACCCACACACTTTTGATTGAGTAGGAAGAGATGTTCTATTGGAGTCATACAGACATCCCCATTCTACTGATATTTTATTCAGTAAAGGGAGAGGTTGCACAACAAAACGCATGAAACTGGCCTCAAAATACAGAAGTAAAGAGACCTGGCAGAAAACTAAGGGGAATTTTTATAGTATGCAGAAGTCAATTTAAATACAGAAAATTTACCAACTGGTAACTCAGAGGATTGTAACTACTTAAGCTCTAATAGGGACCAAAACAATCCCTCTCTGAACAAATGTTGCTTCACTCTGTCACCGAAAACCATTCACCCAAAGCCAATGGCTTATTCAAATGTCTCTGGGTGCCACTCTGAAAGCAAAAATTCTAATATCATCTCAGGAGCTCGGGGATATTGTTCTGCTCCCAGCAAATATTTCTGAGCATTCTTGGTTCTCAGGAAACTAGTAATATGGAAATATAATTAAATCTTGACTCACTCAGCAACTGCTCTATGCATGCTACCCTAATTCTGCTGTGCCCGACTCGGCTGCGAAAACGAGGGAAGGAAACTGACACAGACCAGCAGCACAAACCTTATCTCTTCTACTCAGAACATTTTCATTTCATGTAAGATTACTGATAATCAGACAGCTCCTTTAAAAATATAGAAAATAAGAAATAAATTAAAATCAACCATGTTTGTCAATAAAGCATTAACTATAATTGTTATGTTATAAAGCTATGGAGCATATGCAATGTGGAATAATGGTTAAGATTAACGACACTGGGATTAGAGTCAAGGTTCAAACCCCAGTTCTACCACCACTCACTAGCTGTGTAACCTTAGGCCATTATCTTCATTGTGAAAACAAGGATAATAACGTCTGCTTCATAGGGCTGTTGGGAGGATTAATGAATAATAAATGTAGAAGTGCATGGCACTTCTATGTTCATTTTTGCTCTAATTATAATTTCTGTTATTTCCATGTTAGCTACTATGGCAGGCAGACTCCAAATGGTCTCCCATGATCCCCACTTCGTGGTAGTCACACCCTTGTGCAATCTCTTCCCTTGAGTGTGTGTGGGACCTGTGAGTTGCTTCTAACTGATAAAGTGCAGCAAAGGTGATAGGTGCCACTCCTATGATTAGGTTACAGGAAACTGAGACTTCTGTCTTTCTCTACTGCTTCATTGGCTTGCATGTGTTAATTAAATACACAGACACACACAAGCTGCCACACTGGAGAACTTCCATCACAGGGAATTGAGGGCAGTCCCAGCCAACAACCACTGGGAACTGAGATCCCCAGTCCAGCAACCCACGAGGAAGTGAATTTTGCCAACAACCTTGTGAGATTAAACCCTTCCCTGAGGTGAGTGAACCCTTCCCCAGGAGAGACGTCAGATGAGGCCTCAGCCCTGGCCTATGCCTTGACTGCAGCCTGTAAAAGACCTTAAAGCAGAGGACCCACTTGAGCATTTCCCAGATCCCTAGCCCCCAGAAACAATGAGATAATAAGTATGTTTTAATCCATAAGTTTTGTATCTACAGCAGTAGATAGCTAATATACTGAGATAATGCTTAATACAAAGTGATTGCTCAAATAAATATTCATTTTCTCTCCCTCCTCAGTTATATACATTTTATATGTAATATCTATAATGTATATAATTGTGCCATATATATAATAATGTTGGAGAATCATATATATATAATTTTGTTGGAGAAATTTTTAAAGGAATTACAATTTTATAAGAATTCTATTTAAGCAAACACTCATTGGAGTATCTATTATGAGCATAAACTCAGTACAGTGTGTGAAGGTGAGTCGTTAAAACGTGTGATGTATAAAAGAGGTGTAAGTATTGTGCCTTATATATATACAACTCCTTCACACACTGTACTGAGTTTATGCTCATACATAATAGATGCTCCAATGAGGGTTTATTTAAATAGAATTCTTATAAAATTGTAATTACTTTTAAAATTTCTCCAACAAAATTTAAAAATTAGGTAAATCTATTGTTTTGGGAATTTTAAAAAACTTTTAATTGAATTTACTGAGGTGACATTGGTTAATAAAATTATGTAGGTTTCAAGTTTACAATTCTATAATACATCGTCAGTCTCTTGTATTTCGTGTTCACCACCCAGAGCCATCTCCTTCCATCACCGTTTATATGTATACTTCTAATATATGTGTAACTGTGGGAGAGAAAATGAATATATATATATTATATATAATATATATCAATGTAATTTTTGCCTCAAAATTATTCTTTAGAGAATTTTCTAATGTATCAGGCACATGGGATCTGCCCGAACTAGGCTTCTATCTCTTTTTGTAATCTTTATTTTCTTGCTTTGATTCAGTTTCTTCAATACTACCATCCTTGATGAAGTACCTACATGTGGCATGCACAGGTGCGTACTAAGGATCTTACCTACGTTATATCATCCAATCTTCACAAAAACCCTGAAAGGCATTATTACCTTCACTTCACAGGTCAGAACACTGGTGTTGTGAGAAACTGAACCCCTTTTCCAGGGCCAGAGCAAGATGCTCCAAATTCTCCAAACAAAACAGAAAAGCCACCACTGTTTATGCTCATAGCTGTTTTCAAGATAAATACTATTTTTTGCACATAGTGAACAGACACCTCCAAGGTGTTATTCCTTTCCTTTCTCCATTTCTTTCTCTTTGAAAATACTCATGCATCAGCGACCATTCGATATGTCTTTCTCTGTGTATTCACACTGCAGTCAAGCAGTGCTTATGCAGAGGGGCCACTTATCTAGTTGCTATCCTATGTTAGGGGATGTCTTCATACACAGCTGTACCTGGAAAAATAGATGGTGACTTTAATAGCTCAGAATCAGGTCAAATGCTATTATTACAATATGCAAAGAAGCCTCCAAAACGCTTTTTTTCTGTTGAAGTTATGGCTTAGGCAGAAACAAAGCTGAGATTTATGTCCACAAACATCAAGTTTAAATTATGGTTCTTATGACAATCATAACTTACCCTCAAGCACACAGGTAGTATTTTTAGTTGTTAGGTTGTAGTACGAATGTTGCAGCCTCAACCATGTGTGTGATATGTTCAGATTACAGCTAATACAAGATTGGTTAGTTTAGATTTCCTTTAAAGTTCCTTATATTTATACATAAGCTGATTCACTTGAGTGTGATTTTTGCACTTAAAGAAATGTGCATTTCAAATTCGAAGGGGTAATAATTACTTGCAAATTTAAATTAGTTAGAGCTTAAAATAGGCAGAGTTTGAGCTCAGCATTCAATGACAGGTAGTGGGAATAAGATAACCTCAGAATATATTGAAATATTTAAGTTAAGGAGACTCAGAGGAAGAAAGCCTGTCTTGTTTATAAGGTAGGAGAAAAGTCTCAAGGTTAAAATAAGCCAGACAGGTTCATGTGTGTATTATATTTAATGTCCTAATGATCCTGATACACGCATACAAATAATTCTTCTAAATGCATTCCTGCATTGAGAGTCACACTCTAAAAACAGTATAAAGTGGATATGAACATTTAAATCTTGGAAATTACATGTACGTGTGTGCCTGGGCCTGAAAATAAATTCTGAAAAAGAAAGGAGAAACAGGTTATAAGACAAAGAGAAACAATATATATCTAACCTCCTCCTTCTGTTTGGATCGCTCAGGTACCAGTGGCTACTTTGGGAAAACTCTAGTGGTTTGGCATCAGGAGATGATTAAATTATCTGAGTCCGTCTCAGACACCAAGGTAGAATGAAACCTAACACACAGCATTCTGGGGCCTTTTACTCTGGTAGAAATGTAGATTTCTGAAACAATGTTTAGATATCCAAATTCTTCTCTATCAGTAAATACTACATACTTATATATGCAAAGATATCAAATAAGTTTCTCCCCACATGCACCAGGGTTTTCTTTCTTCTCTCAAAATGTGAACTATTTGACAACACTAAGCTGTGGGAGGCAACCAGGAGTGTAAGATTACTCAGGAGTGATAGAAAAATTTGGAGTAATTTTAAAAGGACAGGAAATGTGGAGGAGGTTATTTAAAACTTAAAACGAGTATTTTAGTTGGTCTTCCCCTCAGCTTTGAATACTCAATTGTCAAAATTCTAGGTTTTAGAAAATAATGTTTGCTTAAAAGGACTTATTACGAAACGGTATATATACATAATTATTATTGCTGTTCAAACATACAAGTAAAATTGTATCATTTTCCTTCATTGTGAAGCTTCCTGTGGCTTCCTGATCCCTACAGAACTGCCAGGCTTTTTAGTGTAACATTCAAAGCTCTTTACATCAAGCACTCTTTTTCTCCCTCAAGAGAATGTGCTTCACTCGCAGGAACCTGTAATTCTGTCCCCAAAAGACCGTGTGCTGTCACATTTTCATGGAGCTCATGCTGTTCTCTCAACCTGGAAGGAGAAATCTTCCCTGCTTGCTTCTTAAGGAAATCCTCCTCCTGCTTCAAGTCTTTGCTCCAATGTTAGCTTTTGCTTGAAGCCATCACTAGGCGCTGCATTCTCACAGCACAAGACTTACACCTCTTTCATACATCACACGTTTTAACGACTCTCCTTCACACACTGTACTGAGTTTATGCTCATAATAGATGGTCCAATGAGTGCTTGCTTAAATAGAATTCTTATAAAATTGTAATTACTTTTAAAATTTCTCCAACAAAATTTAAAAATTAGGTAAATCTATTGTTTGGGGAATTTTAAAAAACTTTAATTGAATTTACTGAGGTGACATTGGTTAATAAAATTCTGTAGGTTTCAAGTTTACAATTCTATAACACATCGTCAGTCTCTTGTATTTCGTGTTCACCACCCAGAGCCATCTCCTTCCGTCACCATTTATCTCTCCTTTACCCTCTTCTACCTCCCCTCACTCCCCTTTCTCTCTTGCAATCACCATACTGTCTAAGTCTATGAGTTTATGGGAGGTTTCACTTAATCTCTTCACTTATTTCACCCAGCCCTCCAATCCCCTCCCCTCTGATAGCTGACAGTCTGTTCTCTGTATCTATGAGTCTGCTTCTATTTTGTTAGTTTATTTTGTTCATTACAATCCACATATAAGAGAAATCACATGGTACTTGTCTTTCTCTGATTGGCTTATTTCACTTAGCATCATATTCTCCAGGTCCATCCATGCTCTCCCAAAAGGTAAGATTTTCTTTTTTATGGCCAAATAGTATTCCACTGTGTAAACGTACCACAGCTTTTTTATCCACTCATCTACTGATGAGCACTTAGGCTGCTTCCGTATCTTGGCTATTGTAAATAATGCTGCAATGAACATATGGGCACATATATTCTTCCTAATTAGTGTTGTGGGTTTCTTCAGTGGAGTTGTTGGATCATAAGGCAGTTAATTATTTTTTTAGGAAACTCTATGTTTTCCACAATGGCTACACCTATCCGCATTCCACCAACAATGCACTAGGGTTCCCGTTCCTCCACATCCTCACCAACATTTGTGTGTTGATCGTTTCTGGCATTTTTATGGTCTTTACTATTTAAACAAGAATAGAAATAAAAAATAGTAAACAAGAGTGCCTTATAATTCCACTCTCCAAGGCAACCTTCATGAAGAATTCAGTATATATACCCTTTCACAATGTATGTGTCTTTAGTCATTTTTTTACAAAAATGGCATCATAACAGGAACATTTTCATCAGATTAGGAAGATTCTTCTCCCTAAATTTCTCAACAGAAAAATTTAGAACATTGTTTTTATTTTTTTCAAAATTTTTCCTGAGTCTTTCCCATATTATACCAAGCATTTGTTTTTAATTTTATTTGACCTCACCCATAAATTCTCAATTTGCTGTGTGCTTTCATTATGAGGAGGCAATAACTGATGGTGATTCAGCTGGTCTGCCTGGACCTGCCTGTTACCCTTTGGGTTTTCTCATTACTGGGCCTAAGTGGTCCTAATTACGTATTAATGAGCTACACACGGAAATTACACAGCAAGCATCTTTTAAGTAGTATCTTAAGATTTGCAGAAAGAGAACTTGGCTGGCGACCAAATTCCGGGTCTTCTTGAGTTCTGTTTTCCACAGTCTCTGTGACAAGGACCTGTGGATCTCAGTTTCTGGACCAACGACTGATAGGGTGGACAAGAATTTTCAAATTGTGCTCTAAATAGTGCAAAGACCCCAAGAATGTACCTCAGAGGCTTTCAATAGAAGAGTAGGAAAAGAATTATTTGATAAAAAATTAATTAATAGAAAATTACAATTAATCAAATAGCTCATCTTGGAAATTACTGAAAATGATCAAAATTACTGAAAATTAAATGCAGTGTAATTATCTCCCATGCCTAGCTTATAGGAGAAAATAAATCTCTATTTGTTAAGGAATAAAACTTAGGTACCATCAACCCTAGTCTCTAAATGGATATCTTTAAAGTGTAACATGCAACCTTTTGTTTCACTTTATCTCTGTTGCCTGTTTCCCAGCCTTCCCCGCACTGCAGTCTCTTTCAAAGTAGGCTCTTACACTAGCTCAGACTCATCTGAGTATTCCATTTCTAAGCGCAATACAAATAATGAAACAGAAAAAGCAGTGGATTCAACCAGCCAGGGAATTTGAATCGGAGTTTTACTCTGCGACCAATGTTTCACCTTGAGCAAGCCACTTACTTCTCTGAAACTATTCTTTCAGGCAACCATTTATCAACTAATCTTGAGCATTTACATCTGCTACTAAACCAAATACTACAATTGATGTGTCCCAGCCCACTTTCCAGGAGCTTACACTATGATAGGGTATATTTAACCCCAGACACATAAAAGTCCATGGGAATGAAAGAAAAGAGAGTCCTGAGAAAGTATGACTATAGGATTGCCAAATTTCTTTCAAACCCCCAAAGTCTACAGCTCCATGGAAAGAAAGTAGCTAGTTTGTTTTTTTTTCATGACCCGAAGTGCTTTGTCAGTGTTCCCCTCAAATTACTGAAAAGAGGGGTAAACTTACACATATGTAATGTCAGGCGACCAATACCTTCTCCAATATGCCCCCACCCTGCTCTGAAACTAACCACAGCCCAGGCAGGATTGCAGCACCAGTGCCTGGCACTTGGGATGGGCTCAATAAATATTTGTTGAATTAACTCATGAATGCCTAGCGGGTAGACTAGGCCAAAACAGAGGGAACTTTCTAGCTTTTTTCATTGGTATGAATTTGCAAAAGCTAAATCATAGAAAATGTGACTCTGGAAACAATACTGGAACATGAAAAGCACTCTTTGGAACATGAACTTGGGCAATTGCTCATTCTGCTGTGGTTCCAAAGCTGATTTTCCAGCAAAAGGAAAATAATGATGGCCCTGACTGGTGCAACTCAGTTGGCTGAGTGTCGTCCGCAAAGTGAAAGGTCACTGGTTCAGTTTGCACATGCCTGGGTTGCGGGTTCAGGGAGCTTATGCAAGGCAACTGATTGATGCTTCACTCTCATATCAATATTTCTCTCTCTCTCCCTCCTTTCCTCTCTCTCTAAAAATAAATAAATAAATCTTTTTTTAAAAATAAAATAATGATGATGATGATACCACAAGCTTAGTGATAATTCACAATCTTCATAGACTTATAGATGAAGGTGTCGGCCTATAACAAAGAAAGAATTTTGCAAACATGGCTAAATCTTTACATTAAGAAGGCATGTCTCAGACCTCTAACTCAACAGAGGCTTATTTTGGCAAATCAGTTACAGATATCTGTGAGTTCCAGGTGTGACTAGGAAGGGGCGATGGCAGACTTTTCTGTGGTATGCATCAACCTAGTTTGGCTTGTCCGGTGACATTCTGGGCTTCCAGGTGTGGCGTCGAGGCAGGAAAATGTTCTACGGGGCTGCAGACAGCAGGTGCCTGCTGAGCAGATTCAAAGCACAGCTGTTTGGCTGAGAGAGCAGCAGATAGGAAGAACACCAGTGCCTGCCACAGAAGTCAGCTGGGATATCTGCTATTCTTGCAAACTAGTGTATATTACAGACGTAATTCAAGGGCTAAAATTAAAACTAAAATGAACCCACAAATTCTGGAACAGTCTTCAAACATTCCTGCGCTTCTTTTAATACAGCCAGCCGTCTTCTGAAACTTAAAAGGAATTTCCTCTAAGCAGAAAAGTCTGAAGAGAGTTCTTCAAAGATCCTTAAGGGGAACTCATTCTGACAGCTGAAAAGGAAGGTTCAAGAAGCTTCAGAGATGACATGGATGGAAAAATCACTTTAGACTGCCAGGGGAGAAGAGGTCATCTTAAATGGTTCATGAGAATACAGTAATCGAGTTAGAAATCCAAATCAGAACTCAAAGAGCAGGAGTATTATTAAAGACATAACCTTGTAAAGCAAGGGCCCAGGAACAAAAATACCTACATAGCGTACATTATGTATGTGTGCATATATATCCATGCAGGGGTGACACTCACCAACCAAAACAGATGCTGGCTGTGTCCAACCCATGTGGCCTTACTGGCGCCATATCCGATCTCCCATCCTTCTTATCTGGAGTAACAGATGTTTGAACTGCACAAGCCCTGGGATTCATGCAGGACTGGGTTCGGTTTCCCACATTTCTCATGCTTTCTCCTGCCTCCAGGCCTTTGCACGAACTGTTCCCTCCACCTAGGAAACCCCTAGCCATCACACGTAACTTCCTGCAGAAAGATCTCTGACCCTTCAAATCTGCATTAGGTACATCTCTGAAGATCTTTCCTAGGACTGCATATTTACTCTTATATTCAGAATTGGGGGCGGGGGTGAAGCAGAAAGACATTACCAGAAAAGTCAAATTGCTCATCTCAATTTACTTATGAATGACAAAGAACTGGTGAGCATCTCTCTAAATCCCCATCTCCAAATTCTGAATCAAAATAATTTTGTCACAGTTGGTAACATTCTCCAGGGAGCCGCTAAAAGGTATTATAGGGCCTTAAAGAGAGCAGAAAAAAAATCTTAATCTGATGGTTTTAGGCAAAATAATGAAAACCCTCTATTTCTGCAGGTCTGAGCCATGGCCTGGGAAATAAGAGAAATATTTTTTCTTCAGATTAAGTTAGGCCACGCTGTCACTGAGCAAATAATTATTTTATGTCCTTGAGAGGTGTAATTAGTTAATAAGGCCTATGGTTGATACTGCAGGACTCAGAAAAGAACCAGAGTTGAACATTTTCCTTCTGTGGAAGCTTTGGAGCAGAGTTTACCCAGGGACCAAGTGGACTGAAGGAGGAACCAGGTCAGGGATGGGGGAACGCCCATAGGGACTGGATCAGTTAGGATCCCAGTAAGAAACAAATGGCGTGTTCCTAGCAGGCAAATTCAAGGAGAGTTTCATAAATGATCTGTTTGCAAAGGTGTGGGCAGGGTGTAGGGAAACCACAAGAAATTAGTGCTGGTAAGAGCACAGCAGGTGTTACCATCACTAAGCAAAGGAGAAAATGGTACCAGAACCCAGAGACAAACAGTGCTGAGTGGAGAGACCCATCTGACAGGAGCGTGGCACCTGAGATAGGGGGACTCAGCCAGTGGGCAGTGACAAGGCAAAAGGGAGGTGGCCTCTCTCCCCTTCCTTTCTCCAATCTCCTGCTAATGCTGCCCTTGAGGGAAAAGCATAAGGGAGCCATTGACCTAATCCAAGGTCAATCTCTAGGTGTACAAAGCAGAGTGGAGAAATGTAGAGACGGTCTGGAGCACCAACAGAAGTCCAGCACGTGGACACAAATGCTGGGAAAGCCTGCCTCATATGGTCATTCCCTCATAGGTAAAAAAAGAAAATTCCAAACCACTTAGAACTTGAACCTTGGCAGCAGCTAAAGGCATTGGTGAAACTGCCTAAATTAAACCCTTAGCTCTACCTGTGGCAAGTGCCTTCACCAAACCCACACTTGGTTTACTCCCCTGGAAAACAGGCACAATAATGGTACGTATTCATAGAGTTGTTGAGATCCAATAGGGCAGCCAACATGGTGAATGGTGAATAGTAAGTGCTCAATAAATGTTGGTATTAATTTTCCAGTTATTGCTCTTACTGTGTTTTGATAAATATTACATACGCCACATCATCTGATGTTTTCCGATTGAACAGGCTGAATGGTCCCTAGGCTGAATGGGCTGAAAGGTCAAGGCAGCAAGGGGAAAAGGAAAGGACTCTTCTTCATCCCATTCTCTCTGGCACCAAGAGAGAGAAGAGCAGGGTTGCTGAGTGTGCTGAGACAGAGGGCCCCGTGTGTCAGACAAGAAACCCAGAGAGGATATTTACAAAAGAGGCGGGAAAGCCAAACTTCCTAATTGACTTGTGTAGGTTAAAACATCCACCCACAGGAAAGGGTTGGGAGGCTCACACATTCCTGCTATACTTAGAGAAGGAAATGGACCAGAAAAATGAAATTGCATTTGTGTAGAACAATCTATGCATTACAAAGAGAAATGAAATCTCTTCAGCAATTCAGTGGTAGTCCCGGCATGTGTTTGAGTATGCCAAGAAGACAGGAGAGCTCTGACAACAAAAGTTCATGGTCAGCATAACTTTCTTGGTCCCAGTTATATAGTTTCTCTATATAATTGTTTGGCCCCAGCTTAAGTGCATGGGCAGAAATAAATGCCATTCAAGTGTTTCCTATGTTTTGGAAGCATGGGGTTTTCTCTTCTATAGTTGTATCCTACTATAAATATGGTCCTTTATAGTAAAACTGTTTTGACAACCAGACATAGCTAAGTTAAAAACAGAATTAATACTGGCAAGTAAGCAGGATTCTATGGATCTATAAGTCACAAAGTTCACCATCAAATAGGAAGACAGATGCAGAGAAAGCAGAACACAGTTTCTGCCAGGTAGGAATGAACTGGGATCAAACAAAGGACTACACCAAAGATTCATATAACACAACCCCTGGGCTTAATGCTAGGCTTTGATTAACTTACCTGTTTTGATTTTTAAAATTTGAACGGATGTTGGTAGGTTGTGGACTCCTCTTTTTTGGATGGTTGGTTTTAGAGTTTTGTTCTGTTAAATAGCAGCTTTATTGAAATATAATTTATACAGCATACACCATACCCATTTAAAGTGTACAATTCAGTGGGTGGGGGTTAGTATATTTACACTTAGGTGCAGTCATCAGCACAGTCGATTTTAGAACATTTTCATCGCCTCAAAAAGAACCCCCTTATCCTTGAAATATCATTCCTTTGTCCCTTATCTTCACCCTTCCCAACCTAAACAATCACCAACCTAGTTGTGGTCTATATGGATTTACCTATTCAGACCATTTCATGTAAATGAAATGATATACCAGTAATATGAGATTCATCATGACTGTCTTCTTTCACTTAGCGTAATGTTTTGGAGGTTGATCTATGCTGTCACATATAAAGAGCTTCATTCCTTTCTGTGGCAGAATAATAATTTGTTGAGAGGATATACCTCATATTATTTACCCAATCATCAGTTGATAGACATTTGGGTTGTTTTCACATTTTGGCTAAGATGAATAATACTGCTGTAAACACTTTTGTGCTAGTTTTTGTATGGACTGGGGTAAATACCTAGGAGTGAAATTACTGGGTCATTTGGTAATTCTGTGCTTAACTATCTGAGAAAATACCAGACTACTTGTTAAAGTGCTCGCATCATTTACTTTCCCACGACCCCTTCAATTTTGTTTACCACCCTTATAACTATGACAATCAACTTAATATCTAAGGGAAAACACAAAATACCGGGCTGGTCTCTATGCTGGTCCCATCCACAAATAATTCTTCTCACCTCTCCACCCATTACCAAATGTATATTGACCATCTATACAGCAAGTCACAGTTAATCTTAGGATTCAGATAAGAACCATGTAGTCCTTTATATTATCTCCATGAGATGAATTCATATTATTTATTTTATTCTCAAAAAACAAGTGAGATAGGCTGGAAAAGTTTGACTATCTCCATTAAACTTATCAGGGAACAACACACAGGAAAGTGTATAACTTGCCTGAAGACACATCTAAGTAGTAATGTTGGAGACAGTGTCATATATTTCAACCTCTTCCCTTCGGTAGGAATGGTAGGATATTAGCATAAAAGATAACAATGCTGTGAGTCCAATGGGTGACAAAAGCCAAATGCAGTGAGCGTTGTAAAAGGTGAGAGCAGATGGGGATAAGACTGCACTGGGGACAAAGGAGGAAGACACAAGGAAGAGTTCCTGGAGAAGAAGAGAAGGTAGCACTGGAGATAGGTTTTATAGGACACATAGGAATTTGAGAGTTTGACGAGTTGAGCTGAGAGAAGACACTGCTGGCCTACGAAGCAGCAGGGCTGACAGCTTAGAAGACACAAGCGGAAGCAGGGACCAATGGGTGGTCCAGTCTGAGTGGAGCATATTCTCTTACCTTCAGCTGAGTAGTAATAGGTTATGGATTTTACTACCTAAGTCAGAATCCAGTCTTTATTCAGTCAACAGGAGAGAAAAAATGATAGAAAATCTTTTGAAGGATTCTTCTAATCAATGTTGTGCTTTAATAACACTATTGTGGCAATACTGAATGAACACACGAGTAAAACGATGAATGATGGGACTAGGAATGCATCACAATAGCCCAAGTGTAATATAACAAGTGTCTAAATCAAAAATTCTCAACCAGAGGATATTCTGCCCCCCAGGTAACATTTGCCATGTCTGGAGACATTCTGGGTTGTCACACAGTGTAAGGTTTCTGGCATCCACTAGGTAGCGACCAGGGATGCAGAAAACACCCCACAGTGCACAGGAGAACATCACATAACAAAGAATCATCCAGCCCACGTTGTCCACAATGCCACGGGTGAGAAATTCTGGTCTAAATTAAGGTAGTGACTGTGAAAATAAGAGCAAAGGACAGGTAATAGAATTACTGTCAAAGAATAAGTGATAAGATTTGATGATTGATTGTCTCTGGAGGCAAGAGATAGGGAGCAGGCAGTTTTTAACTTGCATGATTGACAAAATTACAATAGGAAAACCAAAACCATTTAGAGAAATTGATATTGGAGACAGAAAGTATATAGTAAGTGGAGGTTTTTACCTTCTCAGTCTCCCTTTCTTTGGAAAGAATCACCTCCTCCAGCTGCAGGGAGGTTTGGATGGAGACGGTCACACCCTCAGCCCCGTCTGAGAAGCGTTTTCCTGGTCCAGATTTGGGGAATCAGAGTCCACTGTAGGTCTGACCTTAATGAATGGTTCTCTAGGTGGGCCTCTGATCCAAGCAGATCAACCGGAGTTCCTCCTGGAATTCTACACTTGTCACATGCAGCCTGTCTAAAAATTACATTAAACAGAGGCAAGCAAAACACACACACACACACACACACACACAGAAAGAGAGATTTCAAATGATTTAAACTCCTGGATCCAACTACGCCTGAAATACAAGATTTAGATTTCCCAATTATATTACCATAAGCCAATTCATTTCCTACTTGCTTAAGCTAGTTTGAGTTGCATCTCTATTACTTTCACATGAAAAATCTCTGCTAATAAAAATGGCATTAATTTTTGATATGATAACAGATGGAAAATTCATGTAATAGATATAAGTGGGTGAGTGGCTAGAATTTAGAGGACTAGGTTTCTAGGAGATATATTTTGTAATTTATACTCAGAGGTGACAAATGCCAGAATAGTTGCAATCTTTTTTAAACAGACCAAAGATAGAAAGGAGCCTTGGTATTTTTTAATAATTTATAATAAAATAAAACAAATTATAAGTTATTATTTAAGAAGCCTGAACTATTAAATTGTGATCATTCAGAAACAATAGCTTTAGTAAAGATATTGGAAACAAGTCATGAATGATTTTGAACGCCTTGTAGTGTCACCACATGTAGAACAGATTTTAATTTGTTCAATTCTGGCCCATGATGTGTCATCATTTACTCTTACATCTCTTTCCTCTGCTTCCCCTGCGCTGTTCTGAAACACGGTGGGTTGATTTCTGCAAAACACATTGCCCTGGCTTCTCTGCCAATTGGCTTCCAGTTAATTTGGCCAATAAGAGTCACTGGCAGGAGTCTGGAGTAGGGAGGTGGAAAGAAGACAGCGTGTGCCTCTCTTTCTTTTCTTGCTTGGGCCAGTGTTTCCAGGGGTGGTTGTCTCCTCGGCAGTCCCCGTTTCCCCAGGTCTGCCCTACCCTTGGCGGCCTCAGTTTGGCCAAAAAAACCCAGCTCCTAAACTCTAGTAAAACAGCCTCCTCTTTTTGTCCCTTCAGCCCTGGAGGTACTGGCAACTTCTTGCGGTTGCTAATATCTGACTTCACTACTTGCTGTTTGCCTTTCTCTCTCTTAGCACCTTTGTAAACAGTTCCCCATGTTAAATCATTTCTATTAAACCACTTACTTTAGGTTCTCTGGCTGTACTATGACTGACTCAATTGCTTAGTATCTTAGTTCAGGCCGTATAACAAAAATACCATAGATTGGGTGGCTTAAACAACAAATACTTATTTCTTATACTTCTGGAGGCTGGAAGTCTGAGATCAGAGTGCCAGCAAAGTCAGGTTGCTGGTGAGAGAGCTCTTCTTGGTTGACGGACAACCGCCTTCTTGCGACATTCTCACATGGTGGAGAGAAACATCTCTCCTGTATTTTCTGTAAGAGCACTAATCTCACTTACAAGGGCTCCACCCTCAGGACCTATTTACCTCCCTCTCATAGGGCTTACCTCCAAATACTATCACATTGGTAATTTGGGCTTCAGCATGTGCACTGGGGGTGGGGCGAGCCACAAACAGTCTATAGCATGAAGTCCCCAATTCAAATCACCAGAACTGGGGTGATGGACAAAGGAACCATACAAGCCCATTTACCACTTTTGACCATTCAATTTAAATAAGACATATAAACAATTGTATTGCCGTTGGTGGATATAAAAGTATCAATATAAAATATAATTCATAAGGGCATGTAACATAAAGTCATATTAAAACCAAGTTTAAAAATATAGAATAGTATAGATATATGTTTTGGAGTTCAGAGGAGGAAGAGAGCGATGTGAGCTGAACTCTAAAGGAAGGAAAGCCAGACAGTAGGAAGCAGAATTCCAGACAGCATTATGTAGGGAGAAGGGCAGAGCGTCAGCGAAGACGCAGGAGTAAGCACCGGTGCATTCATGAAGGGCTGACTGAAGTAGAGCCATGTGTAAGTAAATCATTTCAAATAAGAAAAGGTCACATTGCAGGAGCCTTCAATAGTAGGCAGAGAACTGTGAAGTCTGTGGGATCAATCCCAGAAAAACTGAATGGAGAGACTGTGTTCTTTAAGATAAAGGCTATACCCCCTTTTTCATCTGGTCAATGAAACGCAGAACAAAGGGCCTGAAGCTGGCTTTCATTCCCACTTCCTGGCCCATGTGATAATCCTCACATCTCAAAGTTTAGTTCTTGGTTGCCTAATTGCCGAGGAGTTAATAATGAATAACATTCATCTAAAAATAAAGATTTTTGTTGTGTTCAGGTGGCTAAGGATTTTTTTTAGATATTTACTAGACACCTAATCCTGCACTAAGCCCAAAATGATGAGGTCAGTTTTATTTTTCCCAATGATCAATGTGATCCTTCATAATAAACATGACTTGACATTGCATGAAAGTAACCAGAAAAAAGGGTGTTTTTCCCAGCACTAGTTCTGACCTTAAAGAAACACATGGAAAGAAATGAAGCAATACTGTAACACAGTCTAGTAATTGCTTTATAAAAGTGAAAGTACACAGCAACCCAAGAAAGAACGTGTCGTTTAATATGTGATATGTTTTTTGAGAATGAAAATGGAAACATCAATGCAAAGATTAAAACATTTTAGAATTTGTAAGTGGGTTAGCTTGACAGGTGGCTGATGAAATAAAACATCCGATTTTATATTAAGGTGAGTTTGTTTTGTCATGTGTATTATGATTCACATTAGAAAAGCTAGTAATCTTTTTGCTGTTACCTTCACCTTCGTTGTGGGAAGAACCTGCTGAAGCACTCTTTGCTCTTACCCATCGCCAAGAATGAATTGCAGTCAGAACAAACAAAAGACTTAATTACAGCCTTTAAGTGCAAGCAAGAATAGCACACAAGGAATGGAAATCATATCAAAGACAAATTTTTTAAAAGGTGGGGAGGAGAGAATAAGAGAAGTGAACTGGAATTTTAGCTTTGGGAAGAAGAAATTAAACTTCTACCTTTCTATAAATTTGTATAGGTAAAAATTGGTTTGTCATTTTGGGTCTTTGGAAGGATTTTTAACTTACTTTGAGTCTGTTTTGTTAACTTCCCCCCCAAATAGTAATTCAGTGCTGATAATAAAAAGAATTACAGTAGATGTGGTCAATATAACTTTATGACATAAAGACCTATATGACCTAAGCATAGTTTATAAAACTGTATAACTTCATTGATAGCTTAAGCTGGGAGCAGAAGGCATTTAATAGAAAACACATGAAAACCAGCCTCTTAACAGAAGGCAAGTCAAAACTTGCCAGAGTCACATAATCATGTCGTTTGGTAAAATGAGTAGGCCAGGAATGAGGAAACATGCATTGAAGGGGTGTTTTCAGTTCTGGACAAGACATGACAAAGCAAATCAGCTTGATTGTTGAACTTTAAAAGGTGATGATGCTGAACAGTCTCCTGAGTTCAACACGATTCTCAGCTAACCCTTAATTGTTAAGTCATTATAACAACTCCTGATGTGTCATCCCTGCTATAAGTTCTTTAGGCTTTTTTCAGCACCTGTTTTGCATTTACTGTTAGCATTAAGAGACAACACAAATGTAAAATGAGACTATCACTTCTGTTAACTGCATGTATACATTTGCTACAAAATACTTAAACACACACAAGACAATGGGAATAATCTCCTAGTGCTTTACAGAAGAGACCAGCTCTTTGAGCTCTGAAGGTCTGAATACTCGTACAAACAAACAAACAAAAAATAACTAAGAAACTCATGCAATCAGTCCTTGAGCAATTTCATGACAACCTTGAAAAGAGAAGAAAGTCACGCTTTTCGAAAGGAAATTTTCTGCTAGGGTAGAGGACTTACCTCAGTTGCCACTACACCTTCCACACTTCCTAAAAACCCTGCTCCCCATCATTATTTATGTGGCTAAACTTGCTTCCAGCTCAGCCCGATGCCCTGTGAACAGACTACATACAGGGGTGGAGATGGGGAAAACGGAGCCACTGGAAGCAGAGCAAGCTGTTTTCCTGCCCATGTCTTCTCATGGCATCCCACTGCCTTCACAGCTGGGGTCAGCTTATAAAAAGAAAGCTGACAATCACCTTTTCACATCCCTGTGCTTTCTCTACAATAACAGTGGTCTTTATATGAACAGGTTAAAACTGAATGTATTCAGAGTATTTACAGAAATGTTTTGACCTCTACTGACTGAAGGGAAGGTTTATGGGATCTGACCACAGAGCTTCAGTTGTCAAAGCCAAAATACCATTTGCCCAGAGTAAGTTGTTCCCATCATAGTACTACAACATATGTATCAGGCCCTGCCTGGTGTGACCCAGTTGGTTGGAGTGTTGTCCTGTAATCAAAGGGTTTCAGGTTTGATTCCCAGTCAGGGCACATCCCTAGGCCGTGGGTTTGATCCCCAGTCCAAATACATATGGGAGGCAACCAATCAACTCTGATCGGCGTTTCTCTCTTGCACCAATGTTGCTCTCTCTCCTTTCTTCTCTCCCTCCCTCTCTCTCTCTGAAAGCAATGAAAAAATTTTCCTTAGATGAAAATTTAAAAAAAAAAAGTTAAATCTATGTCTCAGGATATAGCTGTGACATCAACACATACTAAACTTTTACTTTTCCTTTCTTGTCTGTCTCTGGAGAGACAAAGAAAAAAAAAATGCCTTCAGTAGGACCACTGGGTCAGTGTGGAGCCACAGAGCTGGTGGCAGGACTTCCATGAGAGTAACCGGTACGGTTTAGCCACACGGACCTGTAGGACCTGCAGGACCTGCAGAGCTCCATCAGCCTCAGAGAGGTTACCAGCTCAGGCTGCTGTCCCAGAGTGGGGGCATAACTGACCATCTGCAGAGGGAAGCTTTCTCAGCACCACCCCGCGGCCAGCTGGCCTCCTCAGCCCTGGAGCTCAAGTGGTCTTTTTGGAGAGCTGATGGTTGAATTCTTTCTTTGACATGAAAGCACCGGGGATCAATAAGAGTCTTGAAAATCAGTATAAAGAAAGATTTATCAACACTAGCTTGTTTATCATCACTGGAGAAGAGTTTAGAGAATATACCTGCCAAAGTGAGCCATCTAGGAAAGAAGTTGAACTACTGATAATAGAAGTATTACATTAAAGAAGAACATGAAGACCCGCAGAGGCTATTCAAGATCTAATTTTTCATATGGGTGACAAAAAATAATACGAAGTGATGTCAGTAGCTGAGGTTGTGGATACACAGGGACATCTGATAACTGAAAGTAAATAAACTTGCGATCCTTAAAAAAAGCCTTTAAAGCTTTCATACAAAAGAACACTGTGCTGAGATGTCTCAAAGATGTTTTTCTGTTCTTACCACAGTGTCTGCAAGGTAGTGTATATTTTACAGAAAGATAAATCCACTCACAGGACACCAAGAGAATAAGAGAATTGTTAAAGATTGTAATGCAAAACCATTCTTGATTTTTCCAAACACGCCACTTCAACCACATTACTGCACAGTTGTTTCAGAGGTAATTTTCACATGAGAGAGTATTTTCTTTCATTGCCAAAGAAAAAGAAATAAAAGATTCCACTGGAAGTGTAGGAGTAGGTTTAGGTCTTAAAGGGAAAAAAAGCACTTATTGTTTTCTGTAGTCGACTTGATACCCTGTGGTCTTGTTCTCTCAATGCCGCAGGCCACTAAAATGTGTTACTTTGCACCTCCTTGGAAGCCGGCTGAACAAGTCGGCAGATGGTTTCTTTCACAACAGCCTTGATAGGCACTTTTTCTGATCTCTAACTCTGTGACGGATGAGGTATAATTTTTAACACAAAAGTCGTATGGCCGACTGTGAGGATAGAAAAAAGAAACAGGTGTTGGGTGATATAAAGACATGTAAGATGAAGTTAGACTTCAAATACCTTTTCCATTTTTTTTTACTTGAATACCAAGAAAGGGGTTTCCTCCCTACAGAGAGAAGATTTTGAAGATAAAAATGCAAAGTTGGGGATTTCAGACTAAAACCTTCTCTCCTTCATAAAAAAAAATGCAAGTGTTTTAGGGCTTTTGGAGAAGATTAAGGGTGAGATGGGCCTTTGAGAAAGGCGTGAAGATGTGAATTGTTAGATAGAATAGTGCAAGTGTGGCAGTTTCTCTGGCTCTCTGGAACAGAATGGAATGGGATATATAATTGTATCTGTGGGCTTAAAGGACATTCTAAAGATTTGTGACTTAAAACGAATGTAAAGTATGAGTCTAGTGATGTCTACTTTTCCGCAGCTACTGCAGGTTTTGATTTGCAAATGCATTTGATATGGAGAAATGGCACTTTGCAATTTATCCACTGGCATAATAGACGATCCCACATTCATTTAGTCCTGTTTCCCATCCGGCTAACAAAATGTATTGTGATTTAGTAAAATTACCTGGTATTGGGAGCAAGGGGGCTCGGGAGATTAGAGGTGAGAAGAGGTTATATTACAGAAAGATGTCTTCTAGGAAATAATCTTGCCAGAGGGTGATATGAAATGAGCAACTGGTGAAGGAAGTTATAGAATATCTCATATTTTTTTTTCAGCTGAGTCCAGTAATACTTGATGGTTGGTATTATCAAGCACACATAACTATATTGCATTTCCCTTGGTTTTGTTCTCATCTTATTTAATATTCCTTCATAACTTTTCACTTAAAACACAGCATGGAGATGTAGAAAGAAAATCATATGGATACATACATAATTTATTTGCACCCGAAGGCATAGAATTATGCTAGACAAAAACAAGTAGCGAGAAAGGTGAATAAGAAATTAAATTTAAATGTTGTTTAAAAAATACCCCAGTGGAAATCTAACTGAAGGAATCTGAAAACTAATAAAAAATGACATTGCTCTCTCGACGAGGATGTATGTAACCTTGCTCTTCAGCCCATATCATGCTAATTGAACCAATTCAGCAGGGATTGTCTTGAACTTGAATAACTTCCATGTGTGGAAGATTGTTAATGCGAAGGTACTGAACTGTCAGTTCTACACAAAGAGATTTCCAACTCTATTTACATAGAGTTCTTTTCTTACTTTCTAGGATAATATTCTGATCTCTGCCAATGCTTCTTAGAAACACCTCAATCCATTTACAAACTGCCACGGTGTGATGCCTCCTGACTTTGCAATAACAGAGGTTTCAGTAATGAATAAAAGACAGTGACCGCACTTTCTAAAGACAGCGTATGTGTTTGCAACGTAAAACGCACTTTGAGGGAGAAAAAAATGTAATAGCCTTAGATTTTACAATATTTTACAAAGCATTTAACCATTTTGTGTGTATTTCTCTATAGTGGTAATATTTTCCTATATGTACTGAAGCATGTACAGATATAAAAAATAATACATAGTAACCTTAAAAATCTCAAAAACCATTAAGTGCAGAGAAAGGGAAGGCAGCCAAATTACCTTCTTATTTACTAGTGTTACACTTCCCTATGTTATCTATTTCCTTTATTTTATAGATGATAGACTAGTAATAATAATAGTTAACATTTATTTGATACTTACTATGTGTCAGGCACTATGCTAAGTACTTTACAAGATTTATCCCTTTGAATCCTTCTAATAGTCCTATGGGTTGTCCCCATTTGATAGATGAGGGAAACTAGACAAGAAATTTGTTCAATGTGATAAAGCTGATAAGTGATGGAGCTGGAGTCCAGCAGTCCGAATCCTAAATATATACCCTTAAACACTGTATTATTTTCTGGGCTCATCAAAGAAGAAATTATCAGTAGCCCTCTTGTTATTAAATAAAATTAGGTACGTGTTGAGTCTGTCTTAGATCCTTACCAATGGATCTACTGAACTGAAAGGACTTCAGTTTTAAGATGGTTTCACTTATGAAGTGGTTGTCTCAAAATATGCATATCAAAGATTGTGAAATTATAATTATCTCCCAATCACATTATATATTTTTTTATTAAAGAAGCATTTATTGATCACTTCCTACATACCTGGATTTTTTTAAATGATAAGAAAGATGGAACAGAAGATAAACTATACAGATGTTTTACCTAGGTAGATGCCTTTCTGCAAATCATATTGATATTGATATGCTCACCTTCATTTAACAAGTAGTTAATGCTATCAGTGGCAAAATTATCTGGAATTCAGATCCACTAGATTTTCCCTCTTCTTCAGTCATTCTTCCTTCCTTAAAATGAAAGATACCTATGGCCAAGGAAAAGGGAGGTCTTGGGAAGTGATTAAAAAGATCACATCATCCCTATCTAGAATTTCCTTTGCTGTGATGGTTTAGGTTTTTCTCTCAGTCACCTTCAGTTTAGGGAAGGAAGAATCAAGGAGATAACAGCTGCAGTTCCAGAATCACCTTAGACGCTCAGAGGGCTGGAAGTTCACCGGGGCACCAACTGCCCTCGCCTAAAGGAAGAGGAGAAAGAGAACAGGGGCAAAGGCAGAACAATAATGGTCTAGAGCAGCAGGAACACCGCCTAGCTCTACAGTTTCTCTATGCTGGTCGGTGGAAAATGCTTTATTTTAATCCACGCGCGCTCTCTCAAGGACAAAAATATTCTTCTTAGGGAATCCTTAATTCACGTGAATAGTTGCTATTCTAAAGCAGGAAATGGCAGTGTATTTATCAAAGAGGTGGTGGGAAAATGACGGTGTATTATTTCCCCTTAAATTAAGTAGTAGAACACAGGAGGAAATCTGAAAATAAATATAGTGCTTTCTCTTATACACACGCACACATACATACACACACCAATGAAATCACATTAAAAGTTACTTAAAACATTCTCCAAAATAGGACAATCTATGGATTCTGGGGATTCTTAACTGATGCCCATGCACTTCTTTGGGAAGGGTTGAGGACAGTAACAAATCGTCTTTGTCCTATTCCAATGCTGCTGATGGCGGAGGTTTGAGGTTGTATTTTGATTTTTCAGAATGGATGTATTACTGACCAGGTCCTGGAAGCTCCAAAATAAGAGGGCAGTCTTCTAAGAAGGTACTTGTAAACTCTTTGGAGAACCACTGAACCATCTCTCTTGGAAATGGGCTCTTTATCCACCTGCAGTTAGTCTAAAATATAACTCCCTCATTAAAAGGTTTGTGTAAGAGAAACAGTATTTCTAACAGAATCCTCTTATGCTTTTTATGTACTATAAGATCATGTAAACTTGAAGCTGGAATTAAAGCAGAGATCATCCAAGCAGGAATCTCCTCTAAAATTCTCTAAGACATAATCACTTGCTGAATGCCATCTGGGGTGGGAAAGTCTACCTTCATAAGATAATCATTTCTTCCATATTCAGAAATAAAATCTGTCTTCCTTCATGCTCCCACTCCTAGGTCCTAGACTGACCTCTTGGAGCGTGAGAAATTGCCACTCTCTCTGCCACATGGGGCCCTTTAACATTTGAAGACAGTTTTGTACACTTAACCCTTTTACGTCTTCCTGTTTGCAGATAAAACAAGGGCTTTGGGTTCAGTTCTAGAGTCAAAACCTGGCCCAACCATTTACCCCTTCCATGGACCTGGACATAACATGAAATGTCCCTGAGCCTCAGTTTCCTTGATAAAAAAGTAGAAGAAATGACATCCATCCCATATGGTTGTTGAATGGATTAAATTAGTTCAGTGTATGAAAGGGCCTGACTTTGGAGGTCCTGATTTAACTGTGACTCACATGATCATGAATACCGTGGCTTTCAGCCCCCTCCTGCGAACCCAGACATTTTTCTTCTGATGCGACAGACCAGAGTTTCGCAAAAAGTGTGGTACAGGTGTGCCAAATTGTAATATTGTTATCTTCTGTGGGTGTCATGACCTTGAGGGTGTGCGAAAGCACTGCATCGGTTTCATATTCTTTCCTGTGGACTGCAGCAGGTTTCAGAGGTTTTTTTTTTTTTTAAATCTCTCTCCCCTGTCATATAAATATTCTTTCATTGTCAGCATTTAAACAGCAACTTTTGTTAGAAAAAAAGGATTCTCTAAGGGAAACATGACAGCATTTCATCCCTCAGCCCCACGAGTGGCCCAGCAAGGCTTTTATTTTTTTTACCCATTTGTATCCTACAAATATTATTTTTGGGGGATCACCATGCTATAAAAAAAAAGTTAGAGAAACACTGCAATAGAATTTAGTAATGACTACTTGGTGTGTGGTACTAGAATTAACTGAATACTATCCTCCGGAAGGCTAAGAAGGGCAGAATGAATTATATTCTTTATTGGTCCTAGACCTGACACTTCTGTTACTGCAGTCTAAGATGGTATTTGGGTTTGGGGAGAGCCACACCAGACTGTTAACTAACACTGACCTTGCAGTTGATGAAAACTTCTAGCAAAAATATCGATTCTTTCATTCATTCAAAAAATATTTTTGGTGTACTTATTCTGGGCACTATTCTAAATACTCAGGACACAGCTTTAAACAAGATCAACAAGATTCCTTCCCTCACAAAATTAAAAGAATAATAAACTTTCAATAAAGTCAGAAGTATCTACAAAAGAATTTGAATTTTCATAAGAAGTAAACTAAAGAACTTCCAAGTTGCTGCCCTTGTTCATTTCCAATCAGTAGGATAAATATCACGATCCAAATGGAGGGGGAATAAATTACTTTAAAAAAACTCCCTAATATTTGTCCTATTCATTTGATGTAAATAAATGCAAAAGACTGCTCGACAGGCTGCCTGACATGGCTAGCATTCTTCCAGCTGCTGTGCTATAATGTGCACCACCTAGCCCCTGCTTCGCCAGTTCCATCTTTGCTAAATTCAAATAAATTTACACAGTTTGGGGTACCTTTCTCCTAGCAACTACTAGTACTTTTTTTTATCTATATAACACAGAACCGAGGGTGGAAGCCTGTCTATATTTCATGCTTGATGTTGATGTCCAAAGATGTATTCTTGTACACTCTTGTGTATGGTGTTGGGACAGCATAAGCTGGGTTGTGATACAGTGACACAATCCAAAATCTCAGTAGCTCACAACACACATTTTACTTATTTCTTGCTTCCACTATATTTCTCTTGCAGGTAGCAAGTAGGTGTCTGCCTCTGACAGACCCTCAGGGGTCCCAGCTGGCTGAGGAGCTGCCATCCTAACCCTTGTCAATCACAAAGACAGAGGGAAATCTGATGTGGGGAAGGGGACACTGCCTCTTAGAGCTTTCGCTTTCTCTACTCGGAGAAATTACTCGCCACACCCAATTCCAAGTGCACAGGTAAATTCACGTGTGTGAATTCTTCCTCCTCGTGTGTGGAGAAAGACAGCCTGGTGTTTGTCAACCACCCTAGTGGTTATCACAGGAGCACTATTCACTAATTATATTTTCCCCTCCCAAAGTAATATTGCCTTCAGGTGTTCAGAATCTTACTTTGACATTTATGCTAATACGATCCATTGAACAACTTATTATAACGCATTAAATTTAGGAAGTTTTTATATTATCTGTCAGGTGTCATTATAAATCTCGAATACATTCTCTAATTAGACATTTCACTATTTTAAAGATATAAATCATTTTATGCTTTGGTAATTGAGGGATATTGATGTAAAATACGTACTGAAGCCTCTAAGGGTATGAATAAGATGATAACGATGTGAGCACGGGTTGGAATTGCCTCAACTGCCAAAATGACATTAAGTAACTGCAGCAAGTGATTATTAAGCAATCTTTGGAATATTTCTCACATACCTTCATCCACAATCCATCCCATCCACATTTTCATGGGAAAAAAATATGAGACACTCGTGGCTTTTCAATAAATTAAGATTTAGGAATTTATTGATCATGGATGGTTTGGGTTGGCCTGAACGTGACAGTGGCAGAGCATTTTGGGGACTCTTCTTCTCAGTGTTTGCATGGTGCCATTGGAGTCCTTATAAATCAAACCATTGTCTGGAACTCAGTTGGTGAAGAAGGATCTGGCTAATAGCCTATTCAGGCTCATCTTTCTTTTAGAAAAATTCTGTTGCAAATAATATTGCATTTCCTTTATACCATTCACCTCTAAGAATCTGATTTTGATCTTCCTTTCATGGCCTCCTACAGGCTTTCTGGTCTGTGCCTGTTTTGTTTGTGTTGATGCTTTATTGCTTGCACCTTTGATAGAAGTGAATATTTTTCTCTTATTTCTTTGTTCCGTACAGAAGGCTGCACTGTGCACCCTCCTCTGTTACTTGAATGAATTTCAAACAGTCTTTCAGAACTCCCACATTGGGACGACAATGAAAGTAGTCAGTAATTGTTGATGAAAGCTTTGTAACTTCTGCGTCGTATAACAAAATTGAATTGTGAAGAACAAAAGCTGTTCCCTTAGCCTCCTTTGTATTCTGAAAGAGCTTCCAGAGAACTCAGGTATAGTCTGAGGACGTTATTCTGCCAATTTAGCACATGCAATGTAAGACACAGTCTGATAGAAATTAATAAGCTAATTTGACAAATTGAATCCTTAGATAACTAGAAAATATTATCCCTTCCGGATAGACTTGGTATTCTGTTTCTGAGACTGTAGGATGTTCGAATATTCCAGAACGGATTTAGTTGGAGATTTACCCATATTTGCTTCATTACTGTCATAAAGTCTCCATAAATTCTTTGTTGTTTATTATAAAAATTTTTTATAACTTTTTGAAGGCTGGAGTTATAAATAGTTGTTGGGAGCATAAACTGAATCTAATGGTTTGTTCAACATTTATTTATTTATTCTCTACTTCATTAGTTTTGATGTAATTTACAAAGATACCATAGTACAAAAAATAATTGAGACAATTTAGAATAAAAAATAATTGAGACATAAGACAAATATGAAAGAAAAATAAGGGTATGACTACCATTAAAACCAAGAAACAAAAAAAAAATTTGATTTAGATCCAGATCTCTGATTCTGTATTTCTAAAGTTCACACAAAAATTGCAAAAGTAGTGCTCTGGCTGGTGTGGCTCAGTAAATTGAGCGCAGGCCTGCGAATCAAAGGGCTGCCGGTTTGATTCCCAGTCAGGGCACATGCCTGGGTTGCGGGCCAGGTCCCCAGTGGGGGGCTCTTGAGAGGCAACCATACATCGACGTTTTTCTTCCTCTCTTTCTCCTTCCCTTCCCCTCTCTCTAAAAATAAATAAATAAAATCTTTCATAAAATTGCAAAAATAATGAAACTTATCAGTCACAGTGCTTTCTCTAAAAATTATTTGTAATATATTATCTAAGAGCAAGAGAGAAGAGACAGTTCACAATGTGATTAAACTTTCTAATCCTTTCTTTTGTGATTTGCAATTTTTGTGTTTTGATGAAGAAATTCTCCCAGGGTCATACAGATAATCTCTATGTTGACATCTAAAATTCTTAGAGTTTTGCCTTTCATATATAAACTCAATTCACCTGGGATTTTATTATTGTTTTAATGTTGTGAAGTAGGGATACATTTTCATTCTTTCTCCACAAGGAAAAAAATCAATTGTCCCTAGTCTTTCCAGGGGAGGGGAAATGAGGGAAAAAGTGAAATTGCTGCTATGGCCAAGACTGAGACAATTTAGGACCAAAAGCTGGATTTCAGCCTCACTGGGGCATGGAGACCATGGCAGTGTCATCCTTGCTGGGACACCAACAGCTTGGGACTATCCCCTGGACTCATCATTTGGGATTTTAGCCTTTCCAGTTCCCTCATACATAATAAAGCTTTATTATTTGGGGCTTCCCTAACTCAGAAACTGTTAGAATTCACACAGGCATGCTATTAACGTTTATTTTTACACCAAGAATAATGGCAGAGATTGTAAACAATCTTAGTGAGATAAAAGAGGATGTTCACAAGAAAAAACTATCTTAAACTATCTTCAAGTACTGAAAAAAAACTTGTTTGTTTATAATATTATGCTTAAGTATATTTTAAAGTCAGTCCATTTCACAGGAACTTGTACTAGGCAATTATAATTATTACACATTGCTAGAAAAAAATGAGTTTTCAGACTAATTTGAAGTAGGGTTTTTCCCAAAGAGTCCAATAACATGTTTTGTAATAAAAACAAATACACTGTAATACTGTTTAATGAGTTTAATAAAACAGAAAAAATACTGTGGTTACACTTTAGTTCCTAAAGCTAATTGTTAATTTTTCTAATGGCCTGCTGGTAACCACTTTTAACACATTTTACTGCAGAAATGAATTTAAAGGAAAACAATCAAGATGAAACAGAAATGTCAAAACTTGTCAAATCATCTAATTTACTCATCATTGACCTATATTGCTTTTGTTTATATGCTTCGTGTTTTAATGATCTATTGTGTAACACATTACCCAAAACTTAACAGAAAAGCTTAAAACAATGAACAGACATTATCTCACCTGCGTCACTCTGGGAGTGGCGCCGCTGGCTTCAGGCTCAGCTGTCCTCTGAACTCAGCAGTGACAAGAAGGCTCAGCTGGGGCGTGGTCCACTCCCCAGCTCACTCACGTGAGCGTGGGCAGGCCTCAGTTACTTCCCAAATCCTGGATTCCTTGTCTCGTGGTCCTCTCCAGAGACTGCTTGAGGGTCCTCTCACGTGACATATTGCTTCCCCAGAGTGAGTGATTCAAGAGACAGAAAGTGTAAGAGTCAAAGATGGAAACCTCGGTCTTCATAATCTAATGACATGCCATTACTTCTGCTGCATTGTACTACTCATAACCCTGGCACGAAGCGGAGGGAGACCACACAGAGTGAGAACTTAGGTGGTAAGGAACATTGGGAGCCACTTTGGAAGCTTTGCTATCATAATATGACATTTAAAAAAAAAGAATATAGAGGAGGGAATAAAACAATATAGGGAGCAGATGTTCACTCATATAGAAGGCTCAGAAATCTATCCATATATATCTCTCTCTATATATAGATATACACACACAGATATAAAAACATAGTATATGAAAAATGATAGTTACATATGCTTGAATATACTTCTGGGTCTTCTATTTCAATCCTTTGACCAGTATACTGTGGCATCATCACTGTTCTGGTGTTGAGTACCATAGCATTGTAACACTGCAATATCTAGTAGGGGGGAAAAAAAAGAAGGGAATGTTAATTTTTACAATAACAAAATTACCATTTTTAAAGCTGGCTTTTATTTCTATGTTGAAATAATTGTTTCTATCTTCCTCCCCTTTTAAATTCATTAATTTCACAGAAGCGATTATCAACAATTTATGAAAAACAGAAAATTATTTTAATGACTTGGAAAAGGAATGCAGGATAGTAAAACTAGATAATCAAGGGGGAAATGTTGAGTGGAAGAAATGAACAATTGGTTCCCAAGGGCAAAGTAGCTGCTGTATGTTTGGGCAAAGCTTATTCTACTGGTTTGCTTACTTCTTGTTTATATCTGGCACTTATATTATGTGGTTTTGCCATTGCCATATTCATTCCACGTGGAGTAATATGGCATTAGTAGCAAACTATAAAGCAAGAATATTTGCTTTCTCATTCTCCTACCTACCATCTTCTTTTACCAACTGTATTATTCATTGTGTATTAACATTGTGTATTGTGTGTTATCATAAATGACCCCAAACCTTATGGGTGTAATACAGTATAGATTAATTTCTCATTCAAGTCACACTGCAATGTAAGTGCAATGGGAGGAAGGAGGGGAAACTATTTCACACACTTCCTCAGAGTGTCTCTTCCATTCCCTTAACTTCAGTCTCCCCCTGAATTCTGTAGATGGTTTAAAAAAAAAAAGACAATTAAAAAATGGGCAAAGGACTTGAACAGACACTTGTCCAAGGAGGACATACAGAGGGTCCAGAAACATATGAAAAGATGTTCAGTATCACTAGCTATCAGAGAGATGCAAAAAAAACCACAATGAAATACCACTTCACACCATTGAGAATGGCCATCATAAACAAAGCAACAAACAACAAATGTTGGAGAGGTTGTGGAGAAAAGGGAACCCTAGTGCAGTGTTGGTGGGAATGCAGACTGGTGAAACCACTATGGAAAACAATATGGAATTTCCTCAGAAAACTAAAAATGGATCTGCCTTTTGACCCGGCAAATCCACTGCTGGGATTGTATCCTAAAAACCCCAATCCTAAAGAACCTATTCACCCCTATGTTCATAGCATCACAATTTACAATAGCCAAGTGCTGGAAGCAATCTAGGTGCCCATCAGTAAATGAATGGATCAAAAAACTATGGTACATTTACACAATGGAATTCTATGCAGCAGAAAGAGAAGGAGCTCCTACCCTTTGCGACAGCATGGATGGAACTGGAAAGCATTATGCTAAGCAAAATAAGCCAGGTGGTGAAAGACAAATACCATATGATCTCACCTTTAACAGGAACCTAAACAACAAAACAAACAAGCAAAATATAACCAAAGACACTGAAATTGAGAACAGGCTGACAGTGACCTGAGGGGAGAGGGGAGGGAATTTCAGGGGAAAAGGGTGAAGGGTTTTTAGGAACAATTATAAAAGACACACGGACAATAACGGGGGGGGGGGGG